>CM043122.1:14244787-14646853 GCA_023701765.1 Hylyphantes graminicola
TGTATCAGATTATGAAAATCCAAAATAATCTGATGTTTATTAACGCAAGGAAACAAAAATATAAATCTAAAACACATAATAATGAACATGAAAATAGATATACTTCTTAAAATTACATTGGATATTGAAGTAACCCCCCATAAATTAATAAAAAAAAAATCTGTTAGTTTGGACATTGTTTTTATGCAAGATGATTTAACATTAAGATCTTTGAGTTATTCAGAGCATAATGAGGTAACTTTAACCTGAATCACCTGTACTTGACATTTATACCACTGCAATATATGAATAAAAGGAAATTTCTGAATTTGTAAAACAGCAGGGAAGAAAAAAAATTATGCATATAAAAATAATAGGAAAAGTTTGCTCTTGGTGGTGAGTATGACACAACAATCATTTATAGAATTTAAAACAATCATCAAAATTGCGTAACATTTCCACTATCTGTGCAAGAAGAACCGAAAGATTCTAGCAAAGCACTTTTAGTTTTGTGACCTTTATTATGATTTCTAAATTCAATAAATTATAGGATAGTTTGACAAAAAAAGAATGTGTATACATCAATTGAATTAAATGTTTTAAACATACATAAAGGGTGTTTCTCTTTTTTAAAATATCTTTTAACACTGCCCAGATTTTAACAAAGGATTGAGAAATATGGGGTTCATTCTATTACCGGTTGAAAGATTTAAAGATTTTTTTCAAGATAAGCATAGCATACCAAAGTAAAAAAACAATGCGATGAAAAATGTAGAATCAAAACAAACCTGCAACACAAGCATGGGACTGTCTAACATGATGGAACCATAAAGCTGGCAAATATAATATATCACCTTCACATACATTACAAACATATTCTTTAGTTTTAGAATATAAAGGATAGATGGGATTATTTGTTGCTATCTTTACAAATGGATCCATGGTTATCCATTTCACCTAGATAAATTTAAAACAAAACATTATTGCACCAAATTCATATTATAAAAATACAAATTAGTTAATACAGTAAAATAAATTTCGTTAGAGAAATGCACTAAAATTTTCTTGAAATCCAGCAAGTTTAAGCATTGAATAGAATAGTGTTTTTATTTACTATTCTATGTTACTTACAAGTAAGCATTTACAAGCAAGTTATTCTGTAAGAGTTTCCCAATTGAGGTATATAAATAAAAAAAAACTTATTTTAGACAATTCATCGGTTCAGAAAAGTAACTTGAGGTAGATTTATTTTAGGTACAATTGTATTTAATAAATTTGAAATAAATATAATCAACTTTCAAACACAAGAACTCATTAACTAAATTGATTAATTTTTACACTTTAGTTTGAATGTTTTACTCATAACATAATCTTCTCCCTCCTGAAATTACTTTATACAATAAAATTCTTCAAAAACAAATGCTAACTCAATAAAACATTTGTTAAAACAAAGTAAATGTCTGGTTTTTTTTAAATGCCACAAGACTAATTTATAAAAAAAATATGCACTTCTTTGAAAATTTACTCTAAATATTTCTAAAATAAAATCTTGTATAGAAAGATTATACTGTTTTACATTTAGTAAATTAAATAAATTTTATTTAAACCTAAACCACTTTAACTATAAATGCACTCATTAACATAATTAGGGCAATTATCGAGATGTGATGTCGTGAAATAAAGTTCAATGAATCAGGAGCTCTGCTGTCTCAAGAACATTTTGTTCAACTGAAAGCCAATTCAAGTGTTGTATCTCTATACCTATGTCTGTTTCCTTATTAAAAGTTAGAATTGTAATATTTTTAGAGAATAATCCATAGAACGTTGTCTAAATGTACTTTATTGCAGACTAACGAAGCAAATTATTAAACACTGTTACAAAGAATAAAAGGCAAAGAACAAGCTTTCAGTTCACCTCAAGCAAAATTTGATATTAAGATAGTTCACTTTAACAGGATTTGGCTATTAAAAATACTGTTTCCGTGCCTCGTGTGATGTTTGTAATAGCTGCAATTTTAATTCTTAACCTATTAACTGCAACATAAACTTAACTTTGTTTATAATTGAATAAATACTTAGTAGTCTATTATGGGTGGCTGAAGGGAATAATGTTATAAACACTTTCAAAAACCATTTTATATAAATGATATGTCTGTCAAAGAAGCAGTGAATTTTTAAAGAATTTTTCACTGGGTGACATTGCACGTAAAAGGGGTTTTTTTTTGGGGGGGAAAGGGGAGGGGGGAGATCGTTGCGTAATAGAAAAATGGGGTCGTCATCTGAAAATAATCCCCCCTATTGTAACTTGAAACTATCATTGATTGCGAAAAAATGAGCCTTACGAATCGAAATTGCATGAGCTTTAACTACACTTAAAGCATTACTAACAATACCAATAAGTAAAGAAATAAATAGTTTGTATAAATGAGAAAATGTATTAACTCAATATTTATTGCATAACTATATATTTTACAATATCCTCTACATAATCTTGAATAATACTATTACACATATTTTCTTAAAAATAAACATAAATAAAAAAAATAAACACAAAAACAGTCTCTTTTACTATTTTAAAATATTATATCCGTAGCACTTTGAGTGCAAAATTTTCTTTAAGTTTTTGATAATTTTTTCTTGATCATCTGAAACTCTCTGTGTGAGAAATTCTTTGGTACTAATGGTAATCTCGTTCCTCACACTTTCCTTGCACCGCCTGGTCGTTACCAAAGTGTTAAAGATTTTTCTTTCCTCACAATTCTCTTCATCAAACTCTTCTTCAAAAATCTGTCTCCTCTTCTAAATAAGCTTCTCTTCTTCTCCACCATTTAAGGGATCCTGTTCCACCATATTCAATGAAGAAACTGCTACTGCTTTAAACAATTCAATGTTCAATATGGTAGCCATTAACCTTTTGAAGTCTTTGTCGATTTCTCATCACTCACAGTACATCTATCATCAAAGCTGTAACGAATTCTTTGTCAAATTTCCTTAAAAGGGGTTGTGGATTTAGAAGTGCAACCCCTTTGAAGAGATGTTTTATTTTTTTTTAACATTTTGGTTTAGCCTAAGAACTACTTTTTACTGAATTACTTGAAGCTAAAAACAGTTACTTTATTACCGTTTTTTGGTTTTTTCCATTGATAATCTAACACTTTCCATCTATTGCACGTCTCATTTTAAAGAGCAATTTCTACCTGGGAAAACAATAGAGGTTGACACATTTGCCTTCTTTAGCCACTATAGTCCATGGAACATGCTGTCTCAATACAATCTTACACTTAAGTCATTAAATAATATATGGAGAGTAATTTGGATCTTAAAAACAGCTTGTATTATAGACTAAGCATTTATTAAGTTATAAATAAAACTATGTTAAGTTTGAATGACAGTTGATATGTTAAGAGTTAAAGTTACATCACAATGGAACATGCCATTTTAATACAACTGGCCTCATATATATATAGTTTCATTGTAAAGGGATCTTACTGTATTTTAATAAAACTGCAAATAAAACTAAAGCAAATTACCTCATTGCAAACATCCAATATTTTAAAAGAGCTATTTTCATAGTGATATTTTCCAGTTTTAAATGATCCTGAAATTTAAAACAAAATTACTTTTTAATTTTAGTCTAAATTTATGAATAAACAAGTGATCTTTTTATTAAAAATTATACCAAAATGTTTATTCAAAAAGAATGTAAATACATATGATTAAAAAATTTTTGATGTATCACTCTACATGTTTACATTGCAGGAAAGGAATTTGTATATTTGGATTGTTTACGATTAGAGCTCAAGTATAATTCATCAATTTTCCATTCGACAATTGTAACAGAATCTATTGTTTTTGCATCCATATATTCTGTAGAAAAATAAATCCTCAAAGTGTTTGCAGATGCTTTCACTTGTGAAATGGTGAAGTCCAAAAAATTCATATTCTCTACCATCATCATCCTCATCTTTGACATTTTCTTCTACAATGAGCTTGGGTCTGTTGTTTTCTTTGTCGTCAACAACAATGTATTCATGTGTTGAATATCATAAGTGGATATTTCATTGTCAGAGGGTTGGTACTCTGCCAATTTTTTTTTTCAAAATAATAGCCACACTATGCTTTTCTAGCCACACAACTTAATAGGAGGGGTTCTTCAAAACTGTCACCATTTTCTTCCAGTATAGATTTAGACTATTACAGAGTTGCATATTTTGAAAGACCAGCATGTTAAAAATTGTTGCAGTTTGTAGCTGACATAATCAGTTTGACGATTTAAAAAAAAACACAATCTTTAAAAAAAAGATGTTTGCACACTGTGAAGAAGGCTTCGTAGCATTCATCTTTCTCTTTGACCTTGTAGTCTTTAACTTTAGCGGCCACACTTTATCCTTTCATTTCTCTACATCTGTTGAACAAACAATCGCTGCTTTGACGAACAACCTTTGCACACAAAATATTGTTTCGTTTTTAAACGTATCTAAAAATCTGTTGAAGCACACAAAAGACGTTTCATCAAGCTTCTTATCAATTTATTTGATTTGGCTTTATTTGATATGAGTAGCATATTTTGAAAGACCAGCGGGTTAAAAATTCGTGCAGATTGCAGCTGACATATTCAGTTTGACAATTTAGAAAAAAACACAATCTTTAAAAAAAAAGATGTTTGCACTCTGTGAAGAAGGCTTCGTAGCATTCATCTTTCTCTTTGACTTTGTAGTCTTTAACTAAGCGGCCAAACTTTATCCTTTCATTTTTCTACATCTGTTGAACAAACATTCGCTGCTTCGACGAACAACCTTGGCGCACAAAATATTGTTTCATTTTTAAACGTATCTAACCATCTGTTGCAGCACACAAAAGACGTTTCATCAAACTTCTTATCAATTTATTTGATTTGGCTTGCAACATGAACCTAGTGATAAGAAGATTACTGATTTGTTGAATTGTAAAATAGTTCAAAAGGGCTTTTATGTTTTCTCTATTGACTCAATGCAGCTTCTTCAAAAAAGGAAGAGAAAAAAAATCACCTGCAGTAATAGTCAAGTTACGATTTTTTCAGATGTGTAAAGCTATGGAAATGGATAGGGAGAAATTTGTACAAATTGTTGATTAACTAGATTCATCTACAATGGGCTTGATGAATTTGTGTTAAATGGTAAAGACTTTTCTCTTAACAGAAGTCAACACTTTTCCAGAGACGGATTTCTCCAATTCAAAATAGGTCCAAACACTTTCATAAGGAAATGAGAGTGACAGAAGTACAGATTATAAATGATGGACAATTCCACTTATGTTCAATTTTCAAGGGGTGGTTGAAAATAATAGGTACTTGGGGAGAAGAATGGCTTTATAGAACCCAAGAAGGGGTAGGATAGGTTTCAACACAAGTGTTGCCCTTTGACTAGACTTGCTTTTCAGGAATCTGGAAATGTGTGCATGTGTTATGGGGAAGAGATGATTGTGTTGAAAACAAAGATTTGTTACTGAAACAAAGAGAGGTAGAAGAGGAATGTTGCTTGTTAATTTTGAAACCGGTTCAGTTAGGATACATTAAGATCATAAGGACACGTTGAAATTCTTAAGGATGGCTATCCCAATTCCACTTATATAACTAAAAATATAGAAATCTGAGGGGGGAAAAAGAAAAGAAATTTGAGTCCACTCCAAACAAACTTTCATTTTCTAAGCAGTTTACTGTGGAAATAAATAACATAGGCTAAATAGTAAAGAATAGTATTTTACCAAGTAAATATCTATCTTAAACTAATTATTTATACAAATAAACAAAATTTGGAAAGTTAAATACCATATGGCATCCAAGCAGATGCTATAGGGGGATATAAGATAAACTCTTTTACACCTTTAACCACACAATAAAGGTTTTCATAGTTGTCTTTGTGTACTGTAAAAAAAATTCTGTGTTAAAAATACAATAAAACTGTCACAAATGTAATAGTAATTTACTTAGTAGCTCGTTTAAAAAGTAACAAATACATAACCCTTTAAGACCGGCCACGAGATGGCGCTGACTTAAGATTCTGAGACTAAATTTGGAGTTTTATTGAAATTTTTTGCTTAAAACAGCATCAATGTTAGCATCTTTTTGAGAACTACAACATTTTTTATGCAAATAACAACTGGTACAAGTCAGCTGCTTCGCTATCGATAGTTCTGAAAAGCTTGAACATTCTCTTTTATACCCACATGATCGTGACAGCTCGGTCTTAAAGTGTTATATTAATAGGTAATAATGATTTGCAAATTATGATGTTTAATAGCAATTATTCCTTTAGAGAATAAAATTCCTTTAGAGAAAAAATACTATGCATTAATATGGAAGTGTTTTTAAAGAACAGAATCTATACATTAACTGCACAGTGGGAATATCAATCCTTCAAAGAATAAAAAAAGGTAAGTTTATAATTTTATCGACCATTTTTATAGAGGATTGTAGGGCAACAAAATATTTAGCACAGGACTCGTTAAGGGTAATAATAATTTAATCTCAATGAATGAAACGTCGAGAGTGACAAATTTGCATTCTCTTGTTGCAGTCTAAGACACACCCGGAAAAAAAAATGGACACGAGTGTTATAAAGAGCATTATTGTAAGCTAGAATAATTAAAGTGGCACAGAAATAGATTTTAAGGTTGATTGATTATTTGAACATTGAATGAAAGATTATAACATACATTATGATGTTGCAATTACTCATATTATTGGAGGGCAAACATTAATTACCATGTGTTTAATCATATTTAACAAAAGCATTTTGTTTACAAAAACATTTCAAACGACACAGAAATTGTTAAAAATGATAAACAGTAGATATATAGATGTATCTAATCTTTTGATGTTTCATTAAAATTGGAAAATTATCACAAACTCGGAGAAATCTTAAATCCTGAATCACCTCCTTCTGCTAATTCATCATGTGAGATGTTGTAAAGCATTAAATTCTGGCTTTGAATCACATTATATAAACTTCTGTTAGATTTTGATATTTTGTCTCATCTGCCAGTAGTTAACTTTTGAGGATGGAAGTTACTTTTAACTAAAAAAATTTTCTTTAAAATTACGTAACTTAACACTGCTGCAGAAATGCTTCTTGGATAAACAAATATATGTATTGTTAATCTGATTTGTCCCAATATGCAGTGGAAAATCATGATTTATATGGTCAGGTAATATTGTTACCTTAACCAAGTGTGAACAATTATAGGATAATAACAATTATTATTTGTATATGTATACATGGGACAAGTTAGTAAATGTAGCTTTGTAGCTGTAAAATAAATACTTACAGGAAGTTATTGCTCTTCTATCACCCATCCAAAAATTAGATGCTTCTGGAAATTCCCCTAAAAAATTATATAATATTCAATTTATAAACTTTTTAAAGCATAATAAATATTATTACATCAGCAAAAAATTCTTTATAATCAGTAAATTTGACGCCAGATATACAGTGAAGGTGGGATGTGATAAATGCTTCAATAAACCTGGCAATAAGAAAATTGTTTACATCGACTTTAAGGCCATGCTAACAAAAATGTCCTGTAATAACACGCAATTTTTTTATTTAAATACATGAATTTAACATATTTCAAAGTTTTACAAATTTAATAAATGTGATCCATATCTTTGATAAAATAGAAAAATAATTTTTAATTGTGCAATAATGGCCATGATTTTATTGTAAATAATCCAATGCACAATATGAGAAAAGCAAAAGGAAGAAGAAGAGTTTGGCTTCTTGAACCCCTAATTTTTTTCAAACTAACATCTGATTAAAAATAGATGTTTATATAATTAATAAGTAGCTCAAAGAAAATATTATCGCACATAAGATTCTATTTTGTAACATAAAGGATATTATAAAATTATATATATTGGGATAGTGATATTTTCTTCTAGAATTTAATGCATGTTGACTAATTGTTTCAACTTTTTTTGTTATTTGATGTTTTAAAATGTGAAACCAACCATTATTTTCAAAGCTAAGCATTACTTTTTTTAGTCTGAAATTTATTTATATGGCTTAGTCAACTATTTTTTTTTTTTCAAACTCACACTAATCCACATAAGCACTTGAAATCAACAATTATTAGTTTTGAATTGTTTTTTCGAACCCAATTTTTTTATGCACCCATTTAAAGATCCACCATCAAATTTTTAATTTTATAAAAAACATGCTTACATCATATTTAGCCTCACTCGTTAATAACATCATTAGTAACCTGCCAAATTAAAATATACTATAACCATGTTCAACTGTACAAGTCAAAAAACAGTTAACAAATGTTTTCCAAAATTGGATAAGTATTAAAGACTTTTTTGTTTAAAATATATTACCAAATGCTTCTGTTGCCCATGGTATATGGAAGTCAACGTCATGAACCAAGCAAGAATATTCGTCCATCAAGCAATTATTTTGTTTCTGTAAGTAAAGCACTCGAGAATGTTGAGGATTTTCAAGCTCATCTAAAAATTGATTAAAAGTCATAAACTTCTCTTCAGCTACCATAAACATATCTTCAACTACTGCGTCTGCATAACCATCTGGAGTAATAGCTACAGTGCATGTTTTATCGCCAAGTTTGGATCTAAAAATGATACATTTAATGTTTTAAACATAGGTGGAGAAGGTAAGCAACCACCATTTTCATAAAGAAAAACAGCATGAATCAACAATAATCAATATTATCTTAACTATGTGATCAAAAAATTATCACAATACCTTAGGCTTTAAACAGATTGAAAGGAGATCATACTAATGGTTTGTCAAAAGAATATTAAGTGAATATCTTTCTTATAGCAAAGAATATAGATTTTCTTGATTGCAATTACAACTAGACTACCTTTTCATCCTCTAAATTTCTCCAAACATGTTTAACAAAAATCATGATTTTAATAAAAATTATACTACGTTAATTTACTTTGTAAAGAAACACTAGTCTTTCTAACTAAATTTTTAAGTGGAAAATAGGTAAATAAAAATACAGAAAAAATCTACTTCATTTTAAAGAAGCTGTTTTAAAGGTATTCTAAGAGTAATTTAGTCACTTAGGTGCCACAGAGGTCAATAATTTGACAACTTTCTAAAAAATTGTAATTACATCTATAATATGTACAGTTTAGGCAGAATAAAAGAGTAGTTTGAGAAAAAATATATATATAAAAAAAACAAAGCATGAAAGATTTTAAATATAAGTTTTAAAAGTATAATGCAACATATTAAAATTACCTAAGATATTCTTTGGACCACTTTTTAATGGCTGGCCAGTGTTTAACCCCATTTTTAACAATAAATGGTATATTTGGAGTCACATAATTGCGGAGAAAACTTAAAGCATCAGGAGCTTGATGCAAAACAGGTATTTCACTTGGAAGGAGATCTAAATTTAAAAAAAAAAAACACATATCATATCGTCGGTAAAATGACAAAACCACGAATGTGCAAAGGGATGTGAAACCAGAAACAGTTTAGCCGGTTTTATTTCGGTTAAATGAGCAAAAACATTTCTTCAGTTGAACCGTTAAAACTGAAGAACCGGTTTGAATAAAAAAATTTACCTGGCTAAACTGAACGTTACTTTAAGTTAGCATTATCGTCGCCATAGCTACATGACAGCAGTTGGCGCCGGGCGCCGTAATTAAGAATCACAGTCAAGTGACAAGCTGATACTCCTAAACTGAAGAGAAACTTTAATGCAGTTTGATAAATCAATGGATTATGGAGTCATAAAATACATCATAATGGATTTGTATGACATGGGTTCATTATTTATTGACACTCTCGCTGCGGATAACACCCTAAGCCATCAAGAACTATGTTTCCGATAACGATATTACTATAACATATAACACAGCAATAAAAATCTTCAGAAAGGGGCACAGGAAGGGCTATTTTTTAGATTAAAAAAAGTTTAATCTTAAGTTTCCAATGATTCTGTCGCCAAGGGATTTAGCGTTTTTTGAAGGAGTGATAGACAATTTTTTTTTTGGCGATACATTCTCTTCTTTTTGTCCAATGTCGGCGCTGGTATTAATTGCACGCAATTGTGGGTAAGTTGCTCGGATGATGAGCACTATCACCAAAAAAATTTTCCGATTGTCGGCACTGTTAATACGCGAGTGGAATTGTGGGTATGGTTGCGCGAGTGATGTTCGCACATATCCAGTTATTAAGGATGGTGTGTATTTAAATTCTGAATTTTTTATCGATTTGAAAAGGGCTGGCTAGCCATCTGTCATTCAGTTTTGTATGTCCGTTTGGACTGCTTTCTGCTGTTGGGCCCACATGCCCAAAATGTAGAAAGAGTATGCAAAATTTTATTTTGCTAACAAAACTAACTTTTGGGTAGTTTTGTTCACAAAACATTTTTTTGTTTTTGTTTTACTTTGCGAAACAAAAGTTTTTTTTTAATATAACATAACAAAACTGCTCGGGCCCCAAACAGGTATTTAGGCTTTCAATGGGCCCTACAATACTGCCCGATGTTGGGTACTGATGTTTTATAAAAGAAAAAAATAGCCGGGGCCCCAAACGGGTGCGTACTGGATTGCCACTCGTGTAGCTCTAGCGAGACGAAAATTCATACGAAATTAAACTGCGTACTGGATAGCTACTCGTGTAGCTCTAGCGCAGTAAATTTTTGAAAATGACAAATTTCCCATAGAGTCCTGTTGCAAGATGAACATTTGGGGTTGACCTGGGGAAAAAGCCTTCCAACTTTCCCATAGCTGTCCGCGATCCATTGGCATTAACACTAGAGATCAGTGACAGAGCTGCATTGGTGTGAAGGAATCTGGCAACAGGAAAACACGCGAGTTTCACCAAGGATTGCCAAAATTGCCGGGCTCCAATGTGTACTTGAGCCAAAGTTTGGTAGTTAATAAGGATTATTCATAAGAGTTAGTTGCCACCTTTTAAAATGATATATAATCCATAATAAAATACATATTGTTGATCTGGGATGTTCTTTTAAGTTAAAAAAAAGTTAAGTTGTTCAATTTCAAAATCTGCTACTGTCTATTCCTGCAATTTACTATCGCCAAATTTATGAAAAAATTGTCGTATACCGAAAGATTAAAAATCTTTTAAAAAGGAAATTTAAAATTTCTGCACAAGACAGTAACATCGAGTATTTAAAACAAGCCTAGTTTGAATTATTACCACAGTATTCTTCGCACAATTCGCCCAACAATGCTGGATGTATATCTTTATATTTTTGTAGGTCCATGTTTGCAATAAAAGTTATATGTAAAAATATGTACAATGTTTGGGTAAATTTCCAGGATCTGGTGCAGCTTGGCGCTTGTCGAAAAACAACAAATTCTTGGCGAAATTCGCGAGCTTTGTCATTGCCAGATTCCTTTACGCCGATGCAACCCTAGTTTCTTTCATCAATCTCTAAGGTTAATGGATCGCGGAAAGCTACGGGAGAGTTGGAAGTCATTTTTTTCTCCCAGGTCAAACCCAAACATCCAGTCTAGTTGGAATTAACGTCGCAATAGAGCTGCACGATTGGCAATCCACTTTGGTTTGAATTAACGCCGTACTAAAGCTACACAAGTGGCTATCCATTCTAACTCTATGGGCTATCCCGTACTCAGTTTAGTTTCGTTTTAATTTTCGTCGCTTTAGAGCTACGCGAGTGGCAATCCAGTACGCACCCGTTTGGGGCCCCGGGCAATTTTTTTTTCTCTAAAAAAACATCAGTATCGAACATCGGGCAGTATTGTAGGGCCCATTGAAAGCCGAAATACCCGTTTGGGGCCCCGGGCAATTTTTTTTTCTCTAAAAAAACATCAGTATCGAACATCGGGCAGTATTGTAGGGCCCATTGAAAGCCGAAATACCCGTTTGGGGCCCCGGGCAATTTTTTTTTCTCTAAAAAAACATCAGTATCGAACATCGGGCAGTATTGTAGGGCCCATTGAAAGCCGAAATACCCGTTTGGGGCCCCGGGCAATTTTTTTTTCTCTAAAAAAACATCAGTATCGAACATCGGGCAGTATTGTAGGGCCCATTGAAAGCCGAAATACCCGTTTGGGGCCCCGGGCAATTTTTTTTCTCTAAAAAAACATCAGTATCGAACATCGGGCAGTATTGTAGGGCCCATTGAAAGCCGAAATACCCGTTTGGGGCCCCGGGCAATTTTTTTTTCTCTAAAAAAACATCAGTATCGAACATCGGGCAGTATTGTAGGGCCCATTGAAAGCCGAAATACCCGTTTGGGGCCCCGGGCAATTTTTTTTTCTCTAAAAAAACATCAGTATCGAACATCGGGCAGTATTGTAGGGCCCATTGAAAGCCGAAATACCCGTTTGGGGCCCCGGGCAATTTTTTTTTCTCTAAAAAAAACATTAGTATCCAACATCAGGCAGTATTGAAGAGTCTGTTGAAAGCATAAAATTTTGTTTGGGGCCCCCGGCAGCTAGCAGACCGGCCCTCTTCGAATCGACAAAATATTCAGAATAAAAAATAACCGAAATATAATAACTCAAACCGGATATTCATAGTTAACTGTAACCGCGATTACGATGCGCGCGCAACTTTACCCACAATTCATCGCTCGCAAGTATCAACAGCGTCGTTGGTTGGACGAAAAAATAAATTAAGAACAAAATAATTCCATTGTGCGCGCACATCATCCGGGCTTCTTACCCACAATTCCGTGCAAGTATTACCAGCGCCGACAATTGGACGAAAAGATTTTTCGCCGTATCACCAAATAAAATTGTTTATCGCTTGCTACAAAAAAACGCCAAATCCCTTGGCGACAAATGCACCAGATGGTGGAAATTAACCAATGTTTGTAAAAGAACAGAACTTTGGTTCAATAAAAACGTGGTATAGATTTCGGGGGTTTTCTAGCTGTTATAAAACCAAAAACGTGGTTTTCCTTCCCTCCATCATTCAAAACAAAATTCAGCTCAAAAGTAAATAAACACTGCACACAAATGTAACTGAAGTGAAGTAATATTGCTTTTATTGTATTTGGTTTAGTTACGACTTCTACGTGAGCTATTGAAAGCGGCTCTTGACCCATGCAGGGATTGATTCATTTCTAAAATTATATGTAGGAATATAGGGCCTGATTCTTATCTAGTTGAATCGAAAACTTCGTTCGCAACTCGAATTGCCAACATCCCTTGTCAACATTTGCGATTCTCATCTCCTATATAGGCGGTATTTGGAGTTTCCGCACGTCATTTATTCGGGTGGTTTTTCTCGACACTAGTCTAGATCCAATAGTTATATAGAAAGCCAGTAATCCATTCACGCTGTAGCTATGCTGTAGCTGGATTTTGTGACGTAACTGTCACTAGTACGCATGCGCGCGTGGTCAAAGCTGTACTTCTGAAGCTGGATTTTTGAATCGTTTTCCAAGCGATATCAAAGCTGTAAATTGGTTTCGGGCATGAGCAGTCATAAGAGTCATTTAGTTTTTAATTATCCGTGGTTTTTAACTTGATATTCTTGTTTGTTTACTTTTTATTGAGAGCAGTGGTGGCGCTAGGAATTTCCCGACGGGGGGGCTGACCTACCCCGACGGGGGGGCTAAAGTATAATTTTGAAATAAATTACCTTAATTCTTTAATGTAGATCCGTAGGATAAACATGTTTTTTTTTAAAAATTTGGTGCAAAAATTGTAAAACTAACTTTACATTTATAGAGTATATTAGTATAGTGCGTCTCAAAAGTTTAGACAAAATACATTTTGAGTCACAAAATTTTACTGAAGAGGTTTATTTGAAATTTTTTTGGCTGTAAGGATAAGGCAAATATATATAATTAAAAATAGCATGAATCACAAAGAAAACAGCCAATAATAATTTTTAATTGAATTTATTGTAAAAAGTACCCAAAAAATCTGTCTCATAAATATAGACAAAATCGATTTAATGTCATTTAATGATCTAATTTCGCCATTTTTGGCCTAGAATTGTATTTCTGTTTGATATGATGAAATAAAAAACACGTTTTACCGTTGAATTTTAACCATTTTGTACCATTCCTGATCCAATTACATACTAACAGTTAAAAAAGCCGTTTTAGCTTTTTTAAGGGGAAATATTGCTGGCGATTTGCTTAATACATATCCTAATTAGATGCAAATAACTAATGTATGCCTAAAACAATAGTACCGGTACGTTTTGCCACCGATTCATGCATTTGAAGAAATGAAATAACACAGTTTCTGGTAAAAAACGGCATTTTTTAAAATTTAAAATAATCAAAAAGACACAAAATTTTATGTTGTGCACCGTAACCTGATGTAGAATATGCATCCCCTTCAAAAAAGCCAAAAAGTTCCAAATTTAAGCCCAAAACCACCCCCATACCATTTGACATTTTTCTCAAATTTGCTAGAGTTTAGAAACACCGGTTTTTTCAAACCGGTGAAAAAGAACCAGTTTAACCAATAAGAAAAAAATATTTTTAAATCGGTTAATTTAAACTGGTTCGATACTCCGATGTTTTATAAAAACCGGGGTAATAGGAACTACTAGGTTAAGTTTTAGATATGATTGAACGAACTTCGCAATAGAACTACCTCTACTCGAGGTAAGGTCTGAAAAATCGTCGCACTAGAGCTACACGATGGCTATTGGTTGGTTGGTTGGTTGACATATTTTCAGGTTTGTGTGCTTGGTCCGAGATCCGCTTATAAAAATTCGTCAAGTAAGACAGACATAATACAAACACACACATGCATACGCGACAAATGCTGCCACCTATCTCGCGCCACCTCCACAATTCAGACATGCCCCTGAAAGGGCGAGGGAATACGAGGGCTATTGGCAACGGGAGTCGTATTTAAGAACAACAGTCAAGTGTCATTCTCCCCCCCCCCTTCTTGATTAGTAAGTGTCTGAAGCTTTTTGTATTTGGATTATTCATTAAAGCTACAGACCACTCCGAATAGCGAGCGTTATTTGATAACCACCCTGTACGTGATCGTTAAATCTGTGGAGTCGAAAGTCTCGACGGCGTTAACGAACGATGTCGCTCGAAGTGCCGTTGGGTGCCCACTCTGGTGTCGACCTCGTCACTTGACCAGGGTTCGAAATTACGAGGCACAATTGGCTGTGTTAAAGTTCCTGAAGGATCAAAGAAATAGGCACCCGAAAACGTGTACACTCCCGAAAACGTGTACATGCAACCATGTTTTAAAAAATCGGTTTTAAAACCGGTTTTTGAGTATCCTTAAAACGGTTTTTATCTTATCGGTTAGACTGATTCTTTTTCACCGGTTTGAAAAAAAAACCGGTGTTTACAAACTCGAGAATAGCAAATTTGAGGAGAAATATCGAATGGTATGGGGGAAGTTTTGGGCTAAAATTTGGACCTTTTTGACATTTTTGAAGGGGAGGCATACTCTACATCGGGTTACGGTGCACAACATAAAATTTTGTGTCTTTTTGATTATTTTAAATTTTTAAAAATGCCGTTTTTTACCAGAAAATGTGTCATTACATGTCTTCAAATGCACAAATTGGTGGCAAAACGTTTTGGTACTGTTGTTTTAGGCATATATTCGTTATTTACATCTATTTAGGATATGTATTATGCAAATCGCCAGCAATATTTCCCCTTAAAAAAGCAAAAATGGCTTTATTGACTGTTAGTATGTAATTGGACCAGGAGTGGTACAGAATGGTTAAAATTCAACCGTAAAACGTGTTTTTTAATTCATCATATCATACAGAAATGCAATTCTAGCAAAAAAAATGCTACATTAGATCATTAAATGACATTAAATCGATTTTGTCTATATTTATGAGACAGATTTTTTGTATACTTTTTACAAATAATTCAATTAAAAATTATCATCGGCTGTTTTCTTTGTGATTCATGCTATTTTTAATTATATATACTTGCCTTATCCTTACTACCAAAAAATGTTTCCAATAAACCTTTTCAGTAAAATTTTGTGACTCAAAATATATTTTGTCTAAACTTTTGAGACGCACTATATAACCATCGCTTAATGTTAAGAAAAATTATTACAACATACACTTTTTTTTAACTAATTATTTTTTTTTAAATCCTACTCCTTTTAAGTTACAACTTTAAATTTTTTTTATTTTACAACTGTGTAATGGTGATATTAAAAAAATGCTGTTTTTTTTTAATACATACTAGTTTTAATTTTTAATATATATTATATAAAAAAAATTGAATTTTCAATTCCAAACTTTAATTAAAAAAAACTAGACTTCTTTACTCAACATTTTTTGGTTCTGTTAAATATGCTAAATGTATTACAAAAAAAAAATTATTAATATCTATGCAAATTAATAAAAAAGCATTACACTTTTTTAAATTGTGACGAAATGAAAATATATATATATAAGATTTTGATACATAAAGCATTTTAACATAGTGTCAACTGTGGAAATTTCGAAGATAAGGGTTTTTAAACAGCACAATTGGATCGCTTTTCAAACTAGTAGAATTTTGAAATCTGGTATACGTTTTCTGCACTATGTCTATTTTTGTATTATGCAACAAAAAAATTCCCTCAATTCCAAGGTACTGGTCTACCTTAAGTTTATATAATTAACTGTCAAATTATGTCAGAGATCAATCAAAAATATGTCAAATACGTTTCAATTCAATATATAAAATTAAACTTTAATTAGACATAAGTAGAACTACATACATAATATAAAATTTAAATTTGCATTAAAAAATTCACAAATTACAAACATTCACTAAAAAAAATTATTTTACATTTTTTAATGGATATGTATCCAACATAAAATCTTCAAAAACCTGATTTTTTAAAAAATATTTATTGCGAGGAAAACATGAAATTTATTTAAAGTGTCCTAATAAAAAAGAAATATAACATAAAACTAAAAATATTTTTATTTATAAATAATGCAATTTCTTAGCCGTTTTCTTAGTAAACTAATAATAATGAACAATCAACGAATCCATTCCAAACTGATTTATAACAAAAATAAATTTTGCTTCAAATATTATATATAAATAAAGTTCCTTGTGCCATTGGTGATGGTAACAGCGGATTAAAATTAGGTAAAATTACATTTCAATACAAATTAAGGTTAATTCGCCGACAGACAGTAGTTAAGTGTCCGTCCGTCCGAGCGTACAGACATCTACAAAATCGCTAAAAATGGAAAAGTAGTACTGGCATGCTGAGTCCCTTCTTCAGTGTACCTTCCATAATCGGTCCTACCCGCTGGATCTTAAAAATTATTTTTTTGTTAGTTTGACTAGTTTTTTTTTTCGAAAGTTATCGTAATTATTTCGAAATTAATTTATTATCGGTTGCTAGAATAATTTATATTTTAATTAATAAATATGGAATATTGCACGCTTTAAAATAGGAAGAACACATTTCATATCATCATCATCATGCAATCAACGAATCTTTTTGTGAATAAATTTCTTGCTTGGGCTATGAAAGTGAGAGACAGACGGGCTGAACGATTATAATACCTTCCCCATTTTACGTTATAAACGTAGTGTGACAGCTAAAATTGGAGAAAAGAATTAAACCATTTTTATACGTTAAAATAAATACGAACATTAATGTATTATAATTTTTTTACGTACCTTCGGTTTTAGAGAGATCTTTTTTGATCGTCTTCACTGGATTTAGCGATTCCCATAGACTTTTCCTTTTTTTTTAGCCAACTTCTACTAACAGAATATTCCTGTTTTGCTTTTCACAATCTTGATGTTTCAAAAGCTGTATGTTTTTACATAGTAATTGTCAAATTGTTTGCACATTAAAAACATTCAACCTTAAAACGTGAACTTATCCCTCGTTTATTATGTATAACCAAAATATTAAAACAAACAAAATCTATTTCGAATTTGTGGTTAAAAAGCTGAGCAACCTACTGTATACATTTTACTGCTAAAATTCACAAAAAATCTACGCAAAATAAAAGTGTATACACTTTTTTATCCAAAAGAAAATGAACGTTGGTTGAACGCGCGAACAGGCACAATACTGTTGCACTGTCGGATGGCACTATTTTTTTGCATTTTTCTTTCCCAATAGTTCACCCTCTATTCTGACGACAGACGACACATCTGTCTTCACCAATAGAAGATCACCAAAATGTCCTTTTTCTGAGAATTGTTTACCCCCTTTTTTGGTATCCCTTCAACACATCGGATAAAATTACATTTTAGACCGGAAAAAAAACATGTCAGCATCCGTATCATTATCGAAAATTTACGAGTTTGCTACGAAGAGTTAACTAACGCGAACTGAATTCAGATACCTCTCTACAGTACAATCCCACAAATGATCCTAACTATGTAATGTGAAACCACTCTCCCCATAACTAACCAAACTTTCCCTATTAAGAACCAAGCAGTCTGCTCCTCCGCAAACCTCCCGCTGGTTTGAAGATAAGGGTTCCCCACTCCATGAAGAACGGTGGTGTGGTGTATGATATCGCATTCCTCGCCCCCGTGGAATGGAAAATCTTGCGGAGGGGGCGTATTTCGATAAGGGGTCGATCACACAAAACAGGACTGTGTTAAAATATGCAAAGTAGTGTTGCATTTTAAAACTCTTAAAGGGCTTTTGTTTTATCGACCAAATTTTTTCCGACATTTTAACCAAGCTAACATAAGAATGAAAGATAAAAAAAAAACAAAAAAAAAACATTAAGACTATTTTCCCCGACGAAATTTAAAAATTCCCCGACGGGGGGGCTAGCCTTCCCCGACGGGGGTGCTGAAGCACCCCTAGCCCCCCTGCTGCCGCCGCCCCTGATTGAGAGAAATAACCCATAAGTCAAGAAACTTCCATCCACGCTAGATACAGCAAATGACGTCACAAAATCCAGCTACAGCATAGCTACAGCGTGAATGGATTACTGGCTGAAGGGTAGAGATTGG
Source organism: Hylyphantes graminicola (assembly GCA_023701765.1). NCBI lineage: Eukaryota > Metazoa > Arthropoda > Arachnida > Araneae > Linyphiidae > Hylyphantes > Hylyphantes graminicola. Next base: position 14,263,676 of record CM043122.1, read on the forward strand.
ACCTGGAAACAGCACCATGGACAAATACGGAGACAATGCAGGGTGGCATGTGGGGCCCGATCGCCGAGCAGTTTGGATAGCAGGCCATAACGCTAGCAGTCCGCCAGCTGTAAAGGGGCGGGTTCGATTCCAGTGGGTGTACTTCCTTTCTCAGTATCAAAATTATAAATGCTCTAACTTGCTCTTTTGCCGCTCTATTCGGGCTCCGTAGTGAGCCATGGCTGCCGATGGCAGCTCAGTACGAGAGTCGTTCCTCTACCCTACTATAGAACTCTTACACTCTTAAAACAAAAGAGTGAAATCCACTCCAGTTGGAGAAGTGCATTTTCGACACCGTAAAGGCATGCATATTTACTCAGACTGAGTTAAAATCACTCGTTTGGAGTGATCCTGTCGGAGGTTTAACACACAAAGGATCCACTCCAAAAGGAGAAGTGCATTTTCCAGTCTGGAGGAGTGAAATCCACTCAGACTGAGTTAAATTAGGAGTGTTTGTTTTAAGAGTGTAGGTCTAGATCCGAGAACTCAAAAGAACGTCGACAAGTAACCACAAGTTTATTCTGATTGGTTATCTATTAGGATCTGATCACCGAATAGGCCGGGGAAGACCATACTTCCTCTTCAAAATTTGAAAAGCCCAGAAAATCAAGCTAAAAAATACCCGTATTTTCCCCTAATTCTTTCAAAATTGAGTTAACAATATTGCAATCTGCAATGAATATACCAATTTTTTACAAGAACAACAATTCCACAGTTTCTTACACTGTATAGAATGTAAATAAAGGAAGATTTTTTTTTTTTAAAAAGTGTAATATTGTTGCTTTTGGACTTTTTTAAATGATATGAGTTCCCCACTTCATAATTTTTTTTATAAACGTTTCATATACATTAAAAAAATGCATGCATGTAAAAGGCAGTTATTTTCCCCGAATTTTTTGCATAGTTCTGAAAAACTTTTTTCTTAATCTTTCTATGTAGTATCCGATACTATTATATACTTTTTTCACGATTAGATATTTGGGTTTCCGTGATTTGCCAATATTTATGTTTCTGTTTTAAGCTGATTTTGAATTTCCGTAACATGTATTTCTTGTTTCTTCTTAAATTGTCTTTATTTGCACCTAGTTGAGAACAAGATCTACTTCATTTCGTAATTTGCAAATTACAAAAAATCATTTTGTCAATACAGTCTTTGTAGTTCTTTTATTGTTATTTTAAAAGAAAAGCATGCAGTATACCTTGATGATCTGTATATATTAGAATTCAAGAGCAGGTATTTCGTAGAAATATCTTTGAAAACGGAGAGATAGTTTTAGTTTTCTTTTAAGTATGCTACAAAATTCGTATTTTTTTAAATATAAAACTGACATATACATATGTCAAAAACGTTTCGTAACATCGTATAAAAATTATACTATATCAGTTCTGTAATCTTGAAAAAAAAAAGTTTTTGATTAATCTATTACTAAAAGTAATATAACTTATTATCTATTACTAAAACTACTATACTAACTTATTATCTATTACTAAAAGTAAGTAAAAATATCGAATATTTTGAAATCTTGTTTTCACAATTTTCTCGGTTCATTAACTTTCAATTAATAAAAATGTTCGGCAACAATGATTTATACATTCACCATATTTTATTATTTAAACTTGTAAGGTTCCTGTGTAACTTTTAATTAAGATATTTTCCAACCGTTAATGAAATCTAGGAAAATTAAAATGATAAACGAGCTAGCATAATGAGTTAATCATTTTGCCTCCAATGCATTTTATGCATTAAATGTTACTTTAAATTAATTATAACTAGATATTTCTAGAACTAAAGAATTTCATTTAAAGGATTTCACAAACAATGACTTGATTTTAAAACTGACACGCAAATACTTAATTTGTGTTAAAACCAAAGAGAAAATGCAGCTGAAAATAAGTAGGTTAATGTCTCCAATGGTTTTTGCACACCCTAGGATCTTTTTGTACTTTCTAGCCTTGAAAAATAATTAAAACTAACGGGGGAAAAATTTTGACAATTTCTTTAACTTGAGCAGCTGAACCTGAAAATTACCAGAGAGTACACGGGAAGAACCGATTGATTTTGTAGAGAAGTTTCCTTAGCAGGCCACTTTGGCGATGATAGCGAGTGATCGCCTAAAATTGTGTAAGGAAATCAGTTCCTACCATAGAGATCATAGTTAAAGTAATAGAGTGGTAGTTCACGTGACCTCCAATGAACGACGGGACGCACAAGGAGCTCCCAAAAGAGCCCCAGTTAAGCCAGTGTTGTAGATCACGTGATGTACAACTCTAATAATTTAACTACTATCTCTGTGGTTCCTAGCTACCAAGATTCAGACGATTGACGACCCCGACGCTTGGACCAGCGAAGAAGAAAGAGAGAAACCGGTTTCGGCCGTCAAGCAGACAATTGCGGGCGTCCGCCTTATAAATCAATCGGTTCTTCCCGTGTACTCTTCATATATGAAATGATCTTGTATAGAGTGATTATTAAACTATACTTTTGATGAAAAATGGGACTGACACAAAACTTTTGACTATTTTTTTAAAAAAAGACATTAAAATTATAGTCTGACGTTATCAAAATTATATTTCTGATTGGAAATAAGAATTGCCTTCAAATGGTTGAATTTTTTTACAGTCGATTTATGTTTGGCAAAGATCAATAAAACAAGGGAATGGCGGAGCATAGAATAAGTTAACAAAGCTTTCTTTCGATATACTTTTATGACAAGGCCAAAGGGCAAATCATTACGGAATATAACGCTGTCCCGAACTGCGTAAATCACTTTCTTAATGCATTTTATACATGGATCCATTGCTATACTCCATTATTCTTTGTTCTGTTGACCCTTCACCAAAAAAACCCCACAACATTGTTCAATGAGAGTAAATTTAACTTTTTTCTCAATAGAAATTCTTACATAAATTCAATTTGAAGAAAAAAAATGTATTTGTAATTGCTGAATTCTCGCCGCACTTGTCATAGTGGCGAGTGCAGAAATTTAAAATATACTAATATGTAATTGTGGAGAAGATGAGGCATTGATAATTGAGAAAAAAAAATGGCGTAATGTTAACACGGTTTTTCTGTGTGTAACTATCACCAATTCTTTTTAATTTATAAAATTTAACAAAAATGCTTGGAAATTATTTTATAAAAGTACAATACTTAGAATGCATAATGATTTTTAAGGGTTTAAATCTTTTTTTTGAAGTTTAATTTTTTTCTTTTGTTAAAAAAAATCCCCTATGATTTTGGACCAAAACCAAAGTTACCTGCACTGACGGTAAAATAAATAATACTTATACATAAACAAGTTTTTAAGACAAGTTATTATACATTCATTTTCGATACAGCTTTGAGTAGTTTCTGAATATATTTTTAAGTGCTTGGCAAATAAATGTGAAGTATTTTTTAATTGCAAGCAAAATCGAAGTTTTTTATTATTATTTAAATAGTTCTATTTTGAGAAATTACTGTAGAATGGGAAAAATATTTTAATTTGAGATATTTCTATAGGTCGATTTTATTAATTTTTTTCATTTTAATTAAGTAATCGTAATTGTGTTTTCTTGCATCAAATTGTAAATATAAACGTTTACTTGATACGTTTATAAATTTTAATAAAACTGCATTTGATAGCTTAAAAATTATTTCAGTTAATTAATTCAATAACCCTTTTCAGCAATTTAAAAATTTTTTTAGTCAATTTATTGAGCATTCGAATGTATACACCTTGATTCTTGTTATGGAAAGGGTTAAGTTTTTTTGTATATATTAAGGTTAATTTAATCTACATTCAATGAATTTAATAAGAGATAAATATTTGTGGCTGATGATAAAATATGCACTGATATTAAACTAGTAATTTTTAAATTAATATCTCAACCATAATTTTATTTATACAGTTTTCAAATTTGAATTTTGCAGAGCTTACAAAAATCAAAAGACTACCCTATAAAAAATATTCTGCGCATTTAAATAAACCATCAGATAAGAGATTAGTAACTTAAAAAATAAAAAAAAAAACATCTAAAGGATTCAAATGATATTTTCTTCGCGTGATAATCAAACACAAAATTTTTCTAATGTAATTCTTTTCGCTTTAAAATGGCGAAAGCACGAGCAATCTTCCTTGTAGACAAGCGCCATCTATAGTGAGGAAATTGCTTTTCTTCACGCATATTTTTAGAAGCACAGTGAGTGATTATTCGCATAAACAAGATTTATTTTTACGAAAATATTTCAATGTTGTTCCTTCGTTTATGCTACTTAAAAAATGAAAAATATGCATAAAACTCTGAATTTTATAATCAAACTGGTATTTATTATATTTCGGTACCTTCTTGGCTGTAGTTGATTAAGTTTTACTTCCAATGCACAGTGGGGCAAAATCCCTTAAAAGCTGGCCAAAAGTCAAAAAAATTAAAGTTCTAATTTTTAGAGTTTAGCTACGTGGGGATGTTAAGAACTATCTGAAGTATCATATGTCAACGCCCCCGACAGATTTATGGCTTCTGGGAAGAGTTGTGAGGGTGCAAAGTTGACCAAATCGGGAGAGTTCGTTATGAGAGAGGAAATTTCTCAAAAACGGTTGCTTACTTTGTGTGCGTCCAAAAAATTTATTTATTTGTAAAACTTTTTAAAATATGATGCATTCTACTGCTAAGGGTGTGTTTGACCAAAAATAATTTTCTGGGATTTTTTGGAAGTATTTGAATATTTTTTTTCAATTTTAAAATTAATGACTTTCTCATTTAATGATATTTTTGGTGTTAAAATTTAAAAAGTAGTAAATTTGTTATATAGTCACATCTAGTAACATAAAAACTCCTACGCAGTTTTAAACCCCTTAAACTGTAGTTTTCAAAACTGCTTTCACCTGTTGCACGTTTTCGCACGTTTGGCTAAAAATTCAAAATATGTAAGGCATAATTTCTTTAAAGTTTCAATTGTAAAATGTGCAAGTAATGAGTACTATGGTTTTTGCTTTCTTAAAATTGAAATAGCACTTAGTTTAATACTTTTAAATGACTAAAATGAATTATTCAAGATAAAGTAATGTCATATTTTGACAATAACTTTATGTTGGGTGCATTTGATATGGCAGATATTCAAAAATTTTATTAAATTTGTTGTCTAGTTTAATGTCAAATTCATAATTTTTTTTTCAGAGCCTTTTGTATATTTTATTCATTTGACGTACATCATAAAGTATCTTATCAATTGCAAGTTACAAAAATAAAATTTATTTACTGATTGTGAAACTTTTATGTTTTCTCTTTAACGTAAGTCCACCAACCACTCTACAGCCGAACTCAACGTAAAGCAAGTTGTGCCCCATGAAAGAATAACGTTTTGTAATATCTCTGCAACATTGTAGAAAAAAATTCCGATTTCAGGTCCTCAACTAACTCACATACCTATAAAAAAGGAGGAAATTCTTCAAAATGCTTACTAAATTGCCCCCAAAATCGTCCTTCAACAGTAAAGTATAATTATTGGAGCTTGAGCTTTAAAAAATACTAATTGCCCGGAAGAATCTATCTTTAAAATAAGAAAAATGCACGACCGTATTGTGTAACCTTTACAACGAAATGGAATGCCGTACATCGAGAGAAACAAAACTTTATTTTTAAAAACAAGAAGTTAATAGATGGAGAAGTTATCATGCCATTTTTTGCAAATAGAAGGTTGGAGCGGCCACCATCAGATTATCGCGATCAAAGCGAAAGAAAGAGGAACATTTACGTTCAAAATCCACTAAAGAAGCCTTAGTTTATGCAACTCAAATGACTTTGAGAGCTACTGATGGTAAGCTAGATGATGAAACTCATAAAAGATGCGACATTCAGTTTTTTCCGGCAAGAGCATCCAGATACCTCACGTCTTTTCTTTGAAAAAGAAAAGCAATGTGTGGGAACCTCGGAAATAGCTGATGGAGCTTTGTCTTTGCTGAGAGATGCTCAATTATCACGGCACCAATATGACATTATTAGAAATCATTCAAAAAGTGTTCATTTCTTTCGTACAAAAAGTTAAGAAAAACTGCTCTCCTAAAACTAGCTCCTACAAAGTCGAAGAACTAAAGGAAGTGAATGTTCAAGCTCTTTTAGACCATAAAGCTCAAAGAATAATAGACTAGAAAGAATAATTGCACATTGAATAATTTGAGCAACTATTAAAATGAGCAACTAAAATGTTTGAAACTTATTTCAACATAGGGATATGATGGAAGCCAAAGTAAAAGCCTGTAAAAGCAGAAATTCAAGTCCCTTAATTCTTCTGATTGGAATAGATTTCTTATTTCGAGTGTACCCCTGAAGTGTATTTCGAACCAAATGAAGTAAAAACTATAATCAGCAAGAATCCTAGCACGGTATCACTTCGATTCTATTATTCAATACTTATACAGGTTATAGAAGAATTTGCAAAACACATGGTAGAGTGCACCTAAAACTAAATATTACAGTCTCATTCCAACAATAGTAATATTAAAATCTTAAGTCTACAAATTAATCGTAATATTATATTAACTATGGTGGATGGTAAAATTTGTAATGGTAGTTACATCTACCACGTCTCCATAGCGGTGTTATTTTTATGGATCAAAATAATTTAACAATATTTTAGAAATTATTTAGTGTTTTCTCTACTGTATTAATGGATTATAATGGTTTGGCATGTGAATGTCTTTAAGATAAGGTATGAATTATTTATTTATGTGTATGATATTTTAATTTAATTTAAAACTGGTACTTATTTGATTTATTAATATATAAATTGAGTTTTAAATTAAATAATAATTCTTTTTTTCCCATGAAAATGGAGATTATTAATTTTCGACAATTAATTAAATAAAAAATACCATGGTATTAGGGGTTTTAAGTAAATGAACCAAATGTTATAATTTCTGTCTAAATTACTTTAAATGTTCAAAAATAGGGCTGTACACTTTTAAAAACATACCAAATACCCAATTATGATGCTTTTAGCCCATTGGAGAAATTACAGAATTTTGGCCAGGTTTTCACCCCTTTTGCCCCACTGTGCAATGGTACAAAAATATTTTTTCTTACAATTATTTTTTCTCTTAAAAATCAATAAGTTTTCTTGTTCAGATATTTGGCTTAGCATTTCTTGAAGGTATATTTTTTTTTCATCATCATTTTTTTAAACATCTTAAAACTACTTTCACAAATTATTTAGCATAATTAAATTAATACAGTTCTGGAAGTGAAAATGATTTTTTTTTGTTTGTCGCATAAGATTTCAAGGATAGAAGACCACAGTATAAGTTTTGTATTTTGCTCAATTGTTTTTATTTAAAAAAAATCAAATACTGGGCAACTTTTCAAATTGTGAAACATGTAGTTTATTAAAAATAATCACTACCTAATTTAAATGAAAATAAACCTACATAAAGTGTTTTTTATTTCTATAAGAAAAATATTTTAATCAAACCTTTTTAATCAAATTATTAGACGCATACATTCATAACGCCCCTTCATAATGTAGGTAATAATAAATATTTGAAATTCAATTAAATCGAGTTGCATCTTTTGTACAGTCTTCTGGGTTATACACATGATTAATAAAATGTCGAAAAATAGTTAATATTTTTGGCAAAATAAAACATCAAAAAATTCTTCACATTATTTTGTTATTTAATCCATCTAACCAAAAAAAAAAAAATTTAAAGCCAATTTTTATATTATGAAGTTTTCTACAAATTTCCCATTAATCTTTATGTCCTTACTATGATCGTGTAGATGGTTTAAACCTCAAATATACTGCGCATAAGATAATGTGTGATAAGAGTATTTTTTTAAAACATATATTTAATTAAGTCTGTTTCAATGCATAAAAGTCATATTAACAAAGTTACCACAGTGGTACCCTAAAACAATCGGGGAAAAATATCACTGTCTTTGTCTACTCAAAAGTTTAAAAAGTAAAATAAAGTTGACTAAAAATACAAACAAACTCCATTCTAAAAAAATCCCGAAGACATTTGTTTCAAAAATAGATGCAGTTTTAATTCAACAAACAATTATGGAGATTTCAACAAACAATTTATGGAGAATTTTTCCGTTATGACACAAGGGGATTCTAGGAAGTAACTAAACGAAAAACCTGGAACACCTAGCGGATTCGGGCCGGATTGCTATTTGGCGACTTTTGGTGTTCGGTTCGGCTAGTACGTTTTCGCTACTTGGCTGGAAAAGTTAAGCCGCCAAATACAGACCGGCCCGAATACGCTAGCAGTACCTAAAACATCTCCCAGAGGAGAAAAAAGAAAGATGAAGATGACATATGGTAAAGGATGCTGAGAGACGGGAGTCTGGATAACCCAAGTAGGGGATGCTGGCCTTGATGCGAGTAAGAGAAGAAAGATTGGGACTTTATATTGCATCGTGCGTGGAAAAGTGATCTATCAGCAAAAGGCTAATCTTCAAAGAAATCGTCTGTAGTTTATTTTCTCCATTGTAATTCATTATAGAAAAATAAGGATCCGCTAACTGTATCCCAACTATTATATTCTAAAACTAAACTCCTAAATTTTGTGGGTACCGTTTTCTCTTACGAAACATCAAAAATGAGAAACTTTATTTATTCATGCATAAGGAAAATTAATTAATATGCATGCAGGCACTGCAATACATATACACAATACAGAAAATAAACAGCATATAAGGAATAGAAAACACAACAGTATTAATTTAAAATTAGTATTTAAAAATAAAGATATCTGTAGTGTAGTGTGATGTAATCAGAGTTGGAACGGGTCACAAACTGTGTGACCCATGACCCACTGACCCATTCATATACGTGACCCATAACCCAGTGACCCACTGACCCATTGACCCGGACTGACCCAGTGACCCGGACTAACCCAATGACCCGGAATGACCCAGTGACCCGGACTGACCCAGGAACCTGGCCTGAACTGAGTAACTGACCCAGTTTTCTGAACTGACCCAGTAACCTGAATTGACTCAAACCAACCTAGTAATTGCGACTAGGCTGACTAGCACAACAACTTGAACTGAGCCAACTAACCACTTTTTCTAGTGATGCTAAGACGAGGTTAAAAATCACTTTGTCTCAAGGTCGAAAAACTAAAATTGGTATTGGCTTGATACAAGTGAAACATGGTACTGCTGGTTCTCATCCCTGCAAACTACATATACACTCTACAGCCATATCACACTTCACACGCACGAGTAGCAAGTTTAATCTTGTATGATATACTTGGTTGTTTGTGATTGGTCTATAATCCCAGAATTGTTTGGTCCCTGGGTCATTCCGGATCACTGGGTCCCTGGGTCATTCCGGGTCCCTGGGTCAGTCCGGGTCACTGAATCAGTCCGGGTCACTGGGTCAGTCTGAGTCATGGGTCACTGGGTCAAATCCGGGTCTGATAGAGTGACCCATGACCCAGTGATTCAGACCAAAAAAGTGACCCAGGTGACCCAGATGACCCAGTGACCCGGTGACCCGTTCCAACTCTGGATGTAATCGTTTCCGGCTGCCTATTTCTAGCCTCCAGTAGGAGCTTTAGTACATAAAGACATCTATTTTGGAAAGTAATTTTTATGTGAAATAGAAATATCCCAAACATACACTGTAATTTATAAAAGTATCATGTACGCATAATACAATGGGTTGAAATAGATCCGGCGGCTCAGAGCGCTCAAAATTCCTACCATTTTCCCTGAGACGAAAGTGTCACAAGCCAACCGCAACAGAGGTCTAAGTGACATCTCAGAGGTCTATGTGACAACTCAGTGGTCTATGTGACATACAGGGTGGTTATAAAATAACGCTCCCCATTCGGAGTGGTCTGTAGCTTGAATGAATAATCCAAATGAAAAAAACTTTGAGACACTTACTAATCAAGAAAGGGGAAAAAGAATGGAATCATAAAACACAAACTCGTCACTTGACCAGGGTTCTAAATTACAAGGCGTAATTGGATGTGTTGGCCGTAATTAGCCGTAATTGGCTACTCCTCGTAATTATAACCTTGGTCAAGAGACGAGTTTTTGTGTTGTAATTCCATTCTTTTTCGTAAAAAAGAAACTCGTCTCTTGACCAGGGTTCTAAATTACGAGGCGTAATTAGCTGTGCTGGCCGTAATTGGCCATAATTGACGACGTTTCGTAATTTAGATTTTGGTCAAAAGACGAGTTTTTTTATGATGATTCTTTTTTATGATTATTTTTTAGGATTTTGTCTTTTTTTATGATATCATTCTTTTTCCCCCTTCTTGATTAGTAAGTGTCTCAATTTTTGTTGCATTTGGATTATTCATTCAAGCTACACACCACTCCGAATAGGGAGCGTTATTTTATAGGTACAGCTGTGGAAATAAAAAAGTACCCACTTGAGGTTATTTCATCCATTAGTCATCCTATAGAATCGGACCTTTTTGAGAATGTGTACAATTAACATTCTGAGTTAATTGCACGATATAAAATTTGCATAAGGGGCCGTCTTCATATTAAAAATATTACGATCTTTGAAATTTCCAATTGCAACACCCAATTTTAATAACTTAGAAATGTTAAGCACTCTTGAAAACCCTTAAATCTAAGTTTTTGTTACATTTGAATGAATATTTGACGAGTTATTCAATCGAATCACTTGTGGACCTTTTGGGGACCAACTCTAAAATGGCAAGCAAGCATGCATGCAAAGCCGTCTTTATTTATCAATTACACACGCAATCTTATACACAGTCCCCTAAAGGGTAATTAAAAAGTATTTTGTGATTTACTCATCAAATTATGAATAAAAAAATTTTAAAATTGGGATTTCGCTTGAACTTAATGTATTAAATTTATTTCTTTAAAAATATTAAGGGGTTTCTATTCATATTTTTTTAAAAAATCAATATAATAATTATTTAAAAATATAAAAATTGTTTTAAATACCCCAATATTGAATGCATTTTGTTTGGGTTATTATAATTTCTTTTCAGTAAAAAATTCGTTTCATTATCTTAATTATTTATAGATCGGGATAGTTTTTTATGTGCAACTCATTTAACATTATGGGACCTAAACTTTGCACGTTTCTAACTCCTCTAATAATGCTTAAAAACTAACACAATTTGGCATTTCGTATTAACATAGGTCAGAGATTTGAAATATGGATTCAAAAAGGGGTGTTGCTATAGGAAATTTTAAAGTTAGTAACATTTTTAATATGAAGATGGCCCCTTATGCAAATTTTGTGTCATGCAATTAACTCAGAATGTTAATTGTTCACAATATCAAAAAGGTCCGATTCTTTAGGAGGAATAACGGAGGAAATAACCTCAAGTGGGTACTTTTTTATTTCCACAGCTGTACAGCTAGCGTATCGGGGCCACGATCGACGGGGTACCAGCGGTTTTTTTTAAAAGAATATAACAGCTCGGGGGGCCACAATCGACGGCCCGGAGGATTGCCGAATAGCCACAATCGACGGCCCGGAGGGGGTACCAGCAGTTTTTTTTAAGGAATATCACGGCCCGAGAATTCGCCATTTAGCATTATGGCCCCGATACGCTAGGTGTTCCATTTTATAACCACCCTTTATGCTGTCACAGCCACCGAGAAGAGGTTAACTACTTGAAACGCGAAAATATCCCGAACCCTACCAAATAACCTTAGAACTCTAAAATATGATGGTCGACATAAGATACGGCGCACGAGGTCTACTTCATTAACTACTTCAAACACGGACATATCCCGAACCCTACGAAATAACCCTTAAAACTTTAATATATGTTGGTCGACATAAGATGCGGCACACGAGATCTACTTCATTAAATACTTCAAACAAGGAAATATCCCGAACCCTACCAAGTAACCTTTAAACTAAAAATATGATGGTCGACATAAGAAACAGTGTACAAGATCTACTTCATTAACTACATCCAAACGGAAATATCCCGAACCCTGCCAAATAACCTTCGAACTCAAAAATATGATGGTCGACATGAGATACGGCGCACGAGGTCTACTTCATTAACTACTTCAAACACGGAAAAATCCCGAACCCTACGAAATAACCCTTAGAACTCTAAAATATGATGGTCGATATAAGATACGGTGCACGAGGTCTACTTCATTAACTACTTGAAACGCGGAAATATCTTGAACCCTACCAAGTAACCCTTAGAATTCTAAAATATGATGGTCGACATAACAAACAGCACACGAGATCTACTTCATTAACTACTTCAAAAAAGGAAATATCCCGAACCCTACCAAGTGACCTTTAAACTCCAAAATATGATGGTCGACGTAAGAAACAGTGTACAAGATCTACTTCATTAACTACATCAAAACGGAAATATCCCGAAACCTACCAAATAACCTTCGAACTCTAAAATATGATGGTCGACATGAGATACGGCGCACGAGGTCTACTTCATTAACTACTTCAAACACGGAAATATCCCGAACCCTACGAATTAACCCTTAAAACTCTAAAATATGATGGTCGACATGAGATACGGCGCACGAGGTCTACTTCATTAACTACTTCAAACACGGAAATATCCCGAACCCTACGAATTAACCCTTAAAACTCTAAAATATGATGGTCGACATGAGATACGGCGCACGAGATCTACTTCATTAACAACTTGAAACGCGGAAATATCCCGAACCCAACCAAGTAACCCTTAGAATTCTAAAATATGATGGTCGACATAAGAGACAGCGCACGAGATCTACTTCATTAACTACTTCAAAAACGGAAATATCCCGATCCCTACGAAATAACCCTTAGAGCCTAGAGTATGATAGTCGACATAAGATGCGGCGCACGAGATCTACTTCATTAACTACATTATAACGGAAATATCCCGAACCCTACCAAATAACCTTAGAACTCTTAAATATGATGGTCGAAACGGCGCACGAGGTCTACTTCATTAACTACTTCAAACACGGAAATAACCCGTACCCTACAAAATAACCCTTAGAGCTTTAAAATATGATGGTCGACATGAGATACAGCGCACGAGGTCTACTTCATTAACTTTTTCAAACACGGAAATATCCCGTACCCTACAAAATAACCCTTAGAGCTTTAAAATATGATAGTCGACATGAGATACAGCGCACGAGGTCTACTTCATTAACTACTTGAAACGCGGAAATATCCCGAACCCTACCAAGTAACCCTTTGAACTCTAAAATATGATGGTCGTCATAAAAAGAACAGCGCACGAGATCTACTTCATTAACTACTTCAAACACGGAAATATCCCGAACCCTACGAAACAACCCTTATAGCTTAGAGTATGATGGTCGAATAAAGATGCGGCTAACGAGATCTACTTCATTAACTACTTGCAATGCGGAAATATCCCGAACCCTACGAAATAACCCTTATAGCTTAGAGTATGATGGTTGAATAAAGATGCGGCTCACGAGATCTACTTCATTAACTACTTGAAATGCGGAAATATCCCGAATCCCTACCAAGTAACCCTTAGAACTCCAAAATATGGTGGTCGACATAAGAAACAGCGCACGAGATCTACTTTATTAACTACTTGAGCGCGGAAATAACTCGAAGCCAGAAGGGAAATTAAGGCCAACACAGCCAATTACGCCTCTTAATTTAGAACCCTGGTCAAGAGACGAGTTTCTTTTTTTTTATGTTTCCATTCTTTATCCCCTTCTTGATTTTTAAGTGTCTCAGTAGGCGCAATTACATGAGTCATCGAATCCATGGATTAAACAAAAAACTTACCAATTTTTCTCATTATTAGGGATTTTCTCCCAGGCAGAACCGGAATTGCAGGGTTCATTGGGGGGTTTCGCAAACCCTCCAATGAAGGAGGGTTTGATGTTTCACACCATGGATTCGGCCACAGACTATGATTTGGGTTAAAAATCCTGCTCGAACACTTTTTCCCCACATGGGGATTTTGGCATTCCATGGATCCAACGCAGCTGTTAAGGGCGACGCAGCGTTAGGACTTTGAAGGATATATTTAACGTGCACTCCCTTACACGGGGTATTATTAGTCGGACATTTTTGGCTGCATAGGCCGTTTCGGGCCCAGGTTCGGGTAAATATTTCGGAATTGCATCCTTTCCATTTCCGGTCAATTTTGGAACACCCTGTAATTTTGAATAAGTCTTATTTTTATGGGTTGCGTTGGGTGCCTATTCAGGGGTTGGCTCGTCACTTGACTGTGGCTCTAAAATACGATGCTCGGCGCCAATAGCCCTCGTGTAGCTATAGTGCGACGATAATTCAAAATATAACATAACCTTATTTTTATGATCATACATTTTTGAGATGATTAAAAAAAACTAAACGATTTTAATCCTAAGATAAAGATAGAATGCACGAAACGTACCACATTCTAAATCTCTGTGCCAAAATGAAAACATTTACAAATTCCTAATTACGAATTTATTTTTTCCTTTTCATAATTAAAATTATTAATTTTTATAAAGAAATTTTTTATTAAATCTTGCTCCTAAAAATAAGTTATTTTCCTTTATAAAAAATTTAAGTGTTAAGTTAAATACCATTTTTAATAACTATGTATCTTAGAACTTTGTTGTTTTTATGTTTAAGCATGTTAATATTACTATTTAATTCGATAACAGCCTTTAACCCTCTAATGCATGAAATTTTTTTCGTCCCGAAAATATATATATGTATCTTTTTAATCAAGGAATCTTTTCTTAGGACCTGTATATTAATTGATATGTATAATATGTACATATGATACTTTAAACTCAAAATATAAATATTTCACAATTGCAAATATATTACATGGTGACATAATTTAATAGTAAATAGTTCAAAGTATGGACCGTTTCTGCCATTAAAAATTTCAATTTTTGAAGTAAAACTAAATTAGATTTTACTTATAGTAACTATAGTATATTCATTTTCGAAAATAACTTTTTAAAAATAAAGTTTGACGTCTATGCAGTTAAGGTAGGCGAATACCCAAAATTCTAAAATTGTTACTATTACTTTAATCTTTTCCAAATTTGGCATAGATATTTCAAATATAATGAGCAATGCTTTTTAGGCAATTTTTTTTATTTAAATATAATTGATTTATTTTAAACTGTGTTTTTCAACCAAAAAAAGGGGTTTGCGCCAACACTTCTAGTATAAAAAGTTTTACATTAATTTACCTGAACTATTTTACAGATGCTATTTCAATATATCTGTGCCATGAACCTCTAACATCCGGTGTAAATATATAAGTTTTTTCAAAAAAAAATGTCCAAGTGTAAGTTAATCGGAAAAAAACCTTTTTTTGTGGTTAATTTATAACATTTTTCTTAATAACTTCTTTTCCTGTAATTTGTATGCAACTCTAGAGGGTCATTGCATGCATCAGTTCAAAACGAAGAATTTAACACATAATTAGTGTTTATAGGATGAAAATTCAATGTGGTAGACTTGTTAGCGTAAACCTCCTTTTTTAGTAGAAAAACAACGTTTAAAATAAATTAATTATACTTAAATTTTAAAAAATGCCTAAATAGTATTATTCATTATATTTGAAATCAGTATGCCAAATTTGGAAAAGATTAAAGCAATAGTAAAAATTTTAGAATTTTGGGGAATTTTGGGTATTCGCCTACCTTAAACAGCTGCACAACCTATCAACGGCTTTCCCATTTTTAAATACATTTGAATATTTTTATTATACATAATTTTCTATGACTCTTATTTATTAAAATTGTTTTTGTTTCGGAACTAAATAAAACCTTAGTCAAAACAGCTTTCTTATTTTTAAGTATTGTTGAATATTTTTATTTGTATCAGTTTCTAATAAAATTATTTAAGTTTTACTTTTTAATAAAAAACTATAACTTTAATTTTTCAAATGATGTACAAGTAGTCAAAATAAGTGTTTTAAAACAACTATTTAACTTTACACAGTGAGAGTTTTTCTAACTTGTTCTAAGTATCAGGGAAGTTTTAATGGTTGGCATTTAGAAGTTAAAACTGTGAAAAAAGTTATTTTGGGAAAATTAGAAAAGGCTGTAGGCTACGAATAATTAAAAAAAGACTTGAAAATAAAATCCCTAGCGCTTTTTTATAAAAAAACTTATCCTTTAAGAGACAAAATATTTTCTCCCTTCAAGCAGATTTCATGTCTTACAAAAAACTAATTTTTTCAGAAGCAAATTTATACGAAATTTTGGATTAAAACGAAAGTTATAATGGAAGGTAGAATATTAATTACAAAAAAAAATTCATAGAGTTTGTTTGTCATAGCATACAATTTTTTTTCTCAAAACCTAAAACTATACTAAATTGACGTGACACCCTTAAACGACTTTTTTTCAAAGTAACTTACAACACATATTTCTAAATATATAATTGATTGAAAATTATGTTTATGCATAAAGAATATATGCGTAGGTTTTTCCGAGAATTAAGAAGTTAAAAATACGACGCTTATATACGAAAACAAATGTGTAACAGGATTCAGTTTTTTTTTTTGCTAACTAATATTTATTATTTATTTTGATGTTATCCACTTACTTAATTGGAGAATTTTTTTAGTAAAATATGTTAAATTTCCACACAAAAAAACGTTCTGCTCTTAAAGATAAGATTTCACAAGATTATTAAATTGCGAAAAATCAAATATGATGAATATAATGAAGATAAAAATATAGAAGTTCAATAAAAACAAAACAACTTGTTCGCAGAATTCTTGATTGCGTTTCATAAAAAATACTAGTTTATTTTAAATTGAGACAAAACAACACAAAATTTTATGCATTTTTTTATTTCACCGCAATCCATTTTATTTTATTGATGAATGAAATTTAATTATCTTGCCTAACTTAGGAATTTTAAGCCTCATAAATAAAAACTTTGGTTCAAAGCAGTAATCAAACATTTTTAGCAAATTATTTCATTCTCATATTTTCCTTTTTGAATATTTGAATATGACAACAAAACAAAAACATTTCCATCTCGACATTATAAATTAAAATATTTTTTCCAGGAACTCGGGGCTAGATTGGGGTTATCTAAAAATAATTACTCCTTTTTTATTCAGAATTTAATAAATTTTCATCTAAGATATTTAATAAGGGAATAGCATAAGGGAATGACATAAATTAAAATAATCCTGAATTATTAACAATTAATGGTACAACAGTGCTAAAATGTAATTACTTTTTATTATCAACTATAGAATGCAAAATAAACAAATATATATATATAATTTTTTCAAATCGCTACTCCTCAAAAAAATTTAAGTTTTTCAAAATATATCTCTTGTCCGCAAAAGGTTGGATGCACATTAAGATTATAAAAATAATAATAAAAAAAAACGTTATTTAAGGGTTGATGTGTAAAAGAAGGGAAGAGACCCGAGGCTATTTTCCCTATGAGGTAGGTTTATGCCCGATCTTATATTGGA
This sequence comes from Hylyphantes graminicola, assembly GCA_023701765.1. NCBI lineage: Eukaryota > Metazoa > Arthropoda > Arachnida > Araneae > Linyphiidae > Hylyphantes > Hylyphantes graminicola. The sequence continues at coordinate 14,281,132 of CM043122.1, forward strand.
AATAGGGCTGTAAGGCGCCCTGTGGTCAGTGTCTTGATCTACGGATCGGAATTTCCCGCGCTCGAGTCCTGGTCGCTGAAAACTCACCGAGTATATGCGGAGTACGTGCTCATTAAATCTGTTGGGTCCGAAGATCCTGTGGGCGGTCATTGCGCAGTTTCCCACGAGTACAGGTTCCTGGATACTATTTCCCTCCCCTTCAGGGACATGTCTAACTTGTGGAGGTGGCGCGTGATAGATGGCAACATCTGTCACGTATATGCGTGAGTGTGTGTGTGTGTTGTGACTGTCGTACTTGACGAAGGTTTATAAGCAGCTCTCTGAGCAAGCACACAAGCCTGAAAATATATGTATACCAACTAACCAATATATTGGAAATGAGCATTTAGAGGGAACCAGCTGGTGACTTAGTTTAAACAGCAATCCGTTATAGACCAAATACAAAAAAAATCACTGTTTAATTGATGTTTTCACATTGTTGTTAGAGATATTTTGGTGATTTTATCAACAATGAGTAAACTTTTTTGGTTATACTGAAATTTAAAGTAAATCTACTGTTTTTAAACTAATTGTTTAGTCATTGCGTGTACTAAAAGTGGGTTTACTTTTTATATATAACTACATGTAACTGTATGTATTTGTTTTCAAAATAACTTAAACCTCTACTCGTCAAAGAACTAAAATTTTACTGGGTACAAGTTCTAACAATATCGGTTAGTAAACGTGTTGCGACCTTTATAAAACAAGTTTAATTTCAAAATTGCATTTATTTTGTAATATATTACCAATATATAAACATACATGACATTCTAAATGCAAGAAAGTTGTTTGATATTAAAAAAATAGTGGAACTATTAGGAAATAATTGAGTTGAAGAAAAGCAACTAAGAACTTAAATATTCGCCATAAATTGTGAATGATTGCACTGTAAAAAAATTGCGTAATTTGCTGGCTACAAAAAACTGGAAGGGATTCTCCAAATATTTTTACTTCTTAGCTGTAATTTGTGCAATCTCTGTCAACAAGCAGCAAGCAATGTTACAACAAGAAGGCAAGGTACACAGTTTGCCTGAGTTCATTATGACTTAAATAATGATAATGACCTTAGTTGAAATTTGTTTAACTAAAGTTTTGATATAATAAACTGTCATTTTCACAATATTTATATATATTTTCATGATATTAATATCCTTAGGTTATTTAAGTTACAATAAAATGTACATTAAAATAAATTATAAGCAATGTGGAATATTTTAAAGAATAGCTGTAAAATTTGCCAAATTTATATTTGGTTGACTTGGAAAGTTCGCTTTCCACTCAACCTGGTTAGGTTTAACAATTTTCTATCAAAAACTGTAATTTTGGGAAAAGTAGTATTGTTTATTTGTAGCTAACACCGTAAGGAAACCAATGATACCCTGATTTCTAACACGATATAAAAGTAAAAATACACAAACAAAAAGAAAAATCATGGAAAATTATAGCCCTCGCCTTCCCTACAAAAAAGGGCATTTTTTGTTGATATTTTGACTTAATTTTTAGATAAAAAACTTATTTTTTTATTCCTTACTCTGGTTTGTAAACCCTATGACTGTCAAAGTAAGAAAGAAAACCATTAGAGATATAGCTAATTTAATCCACTAGTCGTAGGAATTTAAGTGTCACCTAGCTGAAAAAAATGAAAGATGAAAAATTAAAGATGAGATAGGAGATAACCCAGATAATACTTTAAAACTTTTTTTAGTTGGATACAACTATCCAACTATACCCCAAAGTTTACAAGATACTTTACGAAATACATTATAAGCAAAAACCTGATATTTTTGGATAATTTCAGTATTCCGAGTACTCTCTTAAAAGTTTTATTAACTTTTATATTGAATTGCATATAAAAACTTACATCAAAAGTTTAGTATACAAAAGTTACTCTAAAACTTTTAATGCCAAATAAACTGGCAATCAAACAAATACAAATATGAACACAAATTAACAAATAATTTTAATTTTATTCCACTAAACACTCAAACAAAGCTTAAAATATGTGTGTAACAGAAAAACAACTTTAAAACATTTAAAGATCTTATTTAATATATTCTAAGTGGAAAAGCAAAACTGCCCCAGGGCTTTTCAACAATGATTAAAGACAACCGAACTAAGAATGAAGCGTCGAAAAAAATATGTTAGGTTTTAAAATTAAAAAGAAAATATTTAAATTTTTCTTTACTACAAACTCAATGCAGCCAAAATAAGTGACGGCAAAGAAAAACAAATATGAAACGTTATTTTTTATTATTTTAGTTCTAAAAATAATACTAAAAACTGTGTTGATTTAAGACCTGAGGCTTTATGTTCTCTTTATTTATATCGCGGAATATTTTTGTTACAAGAATGTATGGAGTTGTTACACTCGAAAAATAAGATTTCGTATTTAATTCAAAATCTTTGCAATTTTTGTAGTTTATTAAATTTTTAGATTTAATTAAAAAATATTCGTAGGTGGCTATTGGTCATCGCCTGGAGAGATTTGGATAATTAAAAAAACTTCTATTGGTCTATTATGCGAAAAAATTGCATAAAAAACTATATATGTGTCCTTGTTAACTCGATTTTTAAAAAATTTAAGTTATAACATAAAATTACAGTTACTTATTAATATTAAAAATATTATGATATAAACAGTTACTTATTTCTTTTGTTCTCCAATATCCAATTTCCAATTCCTTATTTTTTAGCAGATGAGTCTGATGATACCGAAGTTCATTTAAAGAAAAAGGCAAGGAATCAAAATCATGTAAAGAATTTTAGATTTAATTCAAAAATATTCATAGGCGGCTATTGGTCATCGCTTGGAGAGATTTGGATAATTAAAAAAACTTCTATTGGTCTACATGCGAAAAAATTTCATAAAAAACTATATATGTGTCCTTGTTAACTCGATTTTTTAAATTTAAGCTATAACACAAAATTACAGTTATTTATTAATATATAGTTTAAAAAAATATTATGATATAAACAGTTACTTATTTCTTTTGTTCTCAATATCCAATATCTATTTCCTTATTTTTTTAGCAGATGAGCCTGATTATAACGAAGTTCATGTAAAGAAAAATGCCTATCTATTGAAATAAAGCTTTAAAAATTCATTTATGCAAATGAAAAAGACGACTATGTAGTTGGTCGTAATAATGTAGTTAAAGTGCTATAGATTCTAAAAGTAGACAGGTGGTATCTGGATGCATTTCGTGAAAATTTAATCGATTTTAAAAGAGTATTAGTTTATTATTTTTAAACATATTAACTTTGTTAACTGTCGAGTGTAACATCGTAAATAATTGTTTTAGTTTGGCGAAAACAGTTACTATACAAATAAAATTTTAGAGAATTTGTCTACTTTTTCTACGTAGTTTCCTACAAATATTCTGTACATATTATATTTTCTTTCTTATAAATAAATATATTTGGCGACGTATTTGGAGGCATGTAACTCATCATGTCCCTATCAAGGTAGTCATGTCCGTAGAAAGCCAAAATTTTAAAGTTAAATTTTAATGAGAATAATCAGAACCGATGTTATGTATACTTTCAATGTAGGGTAAGGTGGGGTAAGTGGGCCTAACTTTTTGGCATAATTCGACTTTAGACCCTCATACCACTGGATGTAATCGGTCTAACAACGTATTTTTTTGTGGTCCATTCTCTCATATGTTATTACTGTACCCATGGCAACCTTAACACAAATTGGCAAATAATACATTTAAAAAATATGTTTTTCTTTTTGGTCATCCGAGTGGCCCACTTGCCCCGCAAGGTGGGGTAAGTGGGCCACCCCCCTAATATATTTTTACACATAACTGGAAGAGATATGGTGGGGCAAGTGGAATAATCTACATGATTTTTTAAGTGTTTAAAAAAAAAGTAATGATGCATCTTTAATAGTTCCCCCATAGCAACTTTTTCTGGCATGCAAGCTTACAGAAAGAAAAAATACGTTAATTTTCATCTTGTCATTTTTGCATGTACTGTAAAAAAAATGTTAGTGCTACAGATTTTAAACTGGCCTATGTCAATAAATAGGACTATGAATAGTGAATATGACTAACCCTATGAATCAGTGAATATGACTTTTTTTTAAATATATTAAAGAGTCGGGGCAAGTGGGCCACCCCTGTCCCACTTACTCCACCATTGTGGTGGCCCACTTACCCCAAACGCGGGGCAAATGGGCCACCCCAATTTTCTTTTAACCTTATCAACATCACAAGTACATGACACTACAAAAAGATACTATGTTTTATACGCTTTCAAAATATATAACATTTTTTTGTATCATGAACCATTTGGAAATAAATAAAAAAAATAGTATGATGGCGTGAATTACGAAAAGATGCAATTTTAAAAATTTTCACAAAAAGGATTGTATCTTGTGACATACGTAAATGAAAATGAGGCCATAATGTTTCCTGCATCTATTGGGGTAAATACTTAAAAATATTGTAACAGATTTTTTTGCGTCCATAATTCGGGAAATAACAAGGGGGGGGGGGCCCACTTGCCCCAATGGCCCACTTACCCCACCTTACCCTAGTATGTAAGTGCAATTCAAATAAAAAGTTTCAAAAACTGCAATCAATATTTTTTTTCGAGATTTTTTCTCTTCAAATTGTACGTTTTCTGAGGAATGAACCTTGAGTGGTGTTTATTTGAACAAATTTTAAATTATATATAAGTTATGTAGACTAATAAATACAGCTTGTTAAAGACAAATCATTCCCATGCTATCATATAACTTCTGTGCCACTTTTACCATTGAGTTAGCAAGGCTGACGTTTTTCTTTTCCGTGTATTATGTAAAACTCTTATACAAAGAATGTATGTAAGTTTTTCGTATTATAATTGAAAGCATTAAAATTAATTTTTACACTCTTAAAACAAAAGAGTGAAATCCACTCCAGTAGGAGAAGTGCATTTTCGACACTGGAAAGGAGTGAATATGAACTCAGACTGAGTTAAAATCACTCGTTTGGAGTGATCCTGTCGGATGTTTAACACACAAAGGATCCACTCCTCTAGGAGAAGTGCATTTTCTAGACTGGAGGAGTGAAAATTTCAGACTGAGTTAAAATCGCTCGTTCGTTTTAAGAGTGTACCATTACCGTAACATAACATGCTTATTAATTTCAGTTAATTGAAACAATATAAAATTTTAAATTTACCTAATTAGTCATCGAGTACCTACTAGAAAATTGAGAATACAATTTCAAAACTTTTCTCAAGGAAAAACGTATTATTTTAACTATAAACGCTCCTTTAAACACTGTTAGATAGCGATTATTCTAAACATTTAGCTAAGTTAAAAGGAACGAAACATAAAAACTCTAAGCAACGTCTGCTTTAATTTTTGCAGATTAGGAAACATTATTAGTTGAGAAATCTTTCAAGTGATAATAGCGGAAATATTCTTTCGGCCATCCTAATTAGAGACGAATGCAAATTTTTAATGACTTAGAAATATATTTAAATTTTAATTATGAGAGTTTACGCTTTCTTTAATGATATCCCTTGAATACGTAAAAATAAAAGTGGAAAAAGAATTTTGCAAGTCAAGTTACTCTGTTACGTAATAGAATCGGAAATAAGCAAATTGTTTTGACGAAAGTATGAGATTAATATTTAATTAACGGTTTATTAATTACGAATATAACGCAAAGTATAAATAGTTCAATAATTTAATAATTACTAATAACAAAGTGACTTTTTTAATTGGGCATCAAAATAATTATTTTAAAAAGTATATAAAATATTTGTTTGAAATCTTATATTTTGATGAGAATTTTAAAACCGTAGACAACCCTTTTTTGGTTTATATCTGCTGAATTTTTTGTATAGATATTTGCGATTTTAATATGCATGTAACTGATTGGCTCCGTGGCTCAGTGGTAGTGCTTTGCATTGCCGTGCCACAGGTTCGAATCCCGGATTGGGCGTGGTTCTCTCAACATTTCATCCCTTAATTGGGTCAATAAAATGAAGACCAAGTACGTTTGGGAACTAAGCACTGGGTCCCGCGAGAGGTTCATCACCTAACCTGGACATATGCTTAGCACCCCAGAGCCCTTGGTCACAAAAGATGAATTGGGCACAGCAGGCCTTTGCCCCAAATGGGCTATTACGCCGAGGAGATTAGTTAATATATAATTGAATTTTTTTCAACACGTCGTACGATATTAGGGATCCTTGTATTGTAAACCTGTAAGAAACATTCTATGTATATTTCCTTAATATTCATAGAGTGCAAAAGGAAATTATAACTGAAACAAATGTTTTCCTTGAATTTTTTTTAAAGATTTTAAAAAAAATACGTACCTAAAATGCTGAGATAAGTTGTATAGAAATCAGTGTAATGTATTTGTATAATATAATGTATTACATTTATTATTGTTTAATACTAAACTATATACTTAGTTATGTAACTATCTCTCAGCAACTTCCGTAATCGTTTATTTACTAACTATTTGTTGAAATTTTAGATTTTTAAAAAATTAATAGGTACATACTTTGCATCACTATCAAATAATTAGATTAAAAATATGCAGAAAAACTCTGGGCCAAGAAATTTTTTCTTGTCTCCAAATATAACCTCTGTTAATTCTTAAAATTAACAGAGGTTACAAGATTGATGCATTGATACATAATGGTAAGTAAAAAATTATGTAATTTAAGCCTGAATTTTTATTATTGACCTTAATGTAAACCCAATGCTGCTTCAATATGCCATTAGTATTACTAAATTAAAACAAATACTTTTACTACACTGAAAATGGGTATCAGCTGGTAAAAACAAAATAACCCGCCTACTAAATTAACTCATTGAAGTGAACTGAAAGTAATGTTAGGTCCATTTGAAACACATTTCTTTTAGTATTGCTTCAATTGTGTGAGCATATTATTTCATTGTTTATTTAATTAAAAGAGATTTAAAATAACTCTTACAAAAGTCAGTTAACTATTGTCATGTGAAACTGCACAAAATAAATATTAGATAAAGAAACTCTTTAGACTCCATATTTCCATACAAAACAATAACCCGAATTGAAAGTCAGACGGTTATTTAAGGTAGGCGAATACCCAAAATTCTAAAATTTTTACTATTACTTTAATCTTTTCCAAATTTGGCATAGTGATTTCAAATATAATGAACAATGCTTTTGGGGCAATTTTTTTTTATTTAAATATAATTGATTCATTTTAAACGGTGTTTTTCAACTAAAAAAAGGGGTTTGCGCCAACACTTCTAGCATAAAAAGTTTTTCATTAGTTTACCTGAAATTTTGCACAGATGCTATTTCAGTATATATCTGTGCCATGAACCTCTAACATCTGGTGTAAGTATATAAGTTTTTTTTTTAAATGTCCAAGTGTAAGTTAATCGAAAAAAAATCCTTTTTTGGGGGTTAATTTATCACATTTTTCTTAATAACTTTTTTTCTTGAAATTTATATGTAACTCTAGAGGGTCATTGCATGTATCAGTTCAAAACGAAGAATTTAACACATAAAAAATGTTCATAGGATAAAAATTCAATGTGGTAGACTTGTTGGCGTAAACCTCTTTTTTTAGTAGAAAACACCGTTTAAAATAAATAAATTATATTTAAATAAAAACAAAAGCCTAAATAGTAGGGGTAAGTGGTGTACCTTGGACGTATGTGTACCTCGAACCTATGCTGATTCTAGCTCGATTAGCTTAGATATTGAAACAACACCACATGCAGTTAAAGTATTTGCTACCAGGGATCTCAGTGAAGTTCGATCCGTTTCTTTAAAAGGTCAATTTATTAAAGAAGTTTCGAAAACTAAATTCACAGTTCAAAAGTAAATTTTTGTCAGATTCTTTAGTGTAATTTTTTACTCAAACATGTGGTGTTTATTCAGAAACAATAGTTATGCAATATAAAGCAAAGTTTTAGCTATAAAACAGTGTGCTTGAAATTAAGTTAAGTCTAACCTTAACTTGGTGATTAACTATTTTGTTTTTTATATCCAAGTGGTGTACCTCGAACCTAATACAAGTGGTGTACCTTGGACTGGTCCAAGGTACACTACTATAGGTCTTATGTGCTTCAGATTGTAGAAAACCCTTTTTAAAATTCAAGTAAATTCTTTCCTTTGAAAAATTAAGTATTTTAAGCTATTAATATGCAACCCTGATTTGTAAAATCTAGAAGAATATAAATTTGTAAGAAATTTTGATATGGTGTGATAAAGATTTTTTTTTGTAGTTAATTATTTAGATTTATGGAAGCCTATAAAGTTTTAACCATACTGATATAATATAGACAATAATTATTGCATGCTCATCTAAAAAGATATTTTTTATAATAAATATCTAAGTAGAACATCCTTTTTACGTTTAGGCCTAGTTGAATAAACTTAGGGGGAAATATTTGAGTTGTTTTTTTCAAATTTAAGACAGAAAGATAGCCAAATGTTTTTCTATGGCATGAAATAATAGTTAAATTTTATGCTGCATTTTAACGAATTCACCCGAGAAAGATTGCATTGCAGCTGAAAAAGCCAAAAGGGCAATAAAAAAACTAAGGCAATAAAACCCCTTACTGAGCCAATTGACCTAACATAACCAATTACTACAATCTTGGCTAGAAATAAGAATAGGTTGTAAAATGTATTTTTGAATTTTATGTGGCTAATAAATATTGGTTTTCGGACTGTAAATCGAGTCCCTCTACCTGTTAATAATTGGTCCAAGGTACACTACCGGTTGGACCAAGGTACACCGCCGGTGGTGTACCTTGGTCCTAATTACAATTTTCTGTATTTATTTTTGTAATAGTTGAAATCATTTAAATAACATGTTAAAATAAATATATGTTGTATATAACAACATAAAGTATTTAGTAAAAATGTTTTTATTCACTTTTTGCAAGTAATTAAGAAACTAAAAATTGAAAAGTGAAAATAGGTCCAAGGTAACCCACCTTCCCCTATTATTCATTATATTTGAAATCACTATGCCAAATTTGGAAAAGATTAAAGCAATAGTAAAAATTTTAGAATTTTGGGAAATTTTGGATATTCGCCTACCTTAACATAAAAGAAATCCATGGCTAATACATTAAGATTTTTTTTATTGTTTCGTATGGATTATTTGTGTAGAATTTTCTTTATTAAGGTTATTTAGTAGCTAGTCAGTCTTAAAGAGCCAATGTATGAGTTTTGAAATCCCTACACCTGAGAAAGTATTGCTTTGTCATATAATAATTTTTTTACAAGGTATAAGAACCACAATAGCAGAAAAATGAAACAAATTTAAAAGGAAAATGCATACTGATGTTTAATAATTAATGGATAAAGTTTAAAAATAATGTAGTTCCCTTTTGAATATTTTGATGTAATTAAAAATAAAAACTTTTATCATTAAATAACCAGTTGATATTTTAAAATTATTATTATTATTTTTATTTTGCTTTTATAACGATTCTCATACCTCGTGATGAAATGCTTACATGGCGAAGGCATTATTCAGCAGATATTGCTATTTCGAAACTAATGCATAAGATAACAGAAGCGCAGAAAAAAAATACCTTCCTACAAACACATAATTTTTTTTTACTAAACTTTCTTGACTTTTAACTGTTTAGAAGTGACACACGAAAATACAAAACATGCTATATCATGACTTTCATTTATTATTTAAATTTTTATACCAACGGAGTTTTTAATGGTTTCCGATCAGATCATGCAATACACTCTTAAAACAAACGAGTGATTTTAACTCAGTCTGAGTTAATTTTCCCTCTTTTCAGTGTTGAAAATGCACTTATCCTATTGGAGTGGATTTCACTCTTTTGTTTAGTTAAAACTCCTACAGGATCACTCCAATCCAAACGAGTGATTTTAACTCAGTCTGAGTTAATTTTCACTCTTTTCCAGTGTCGAAAATGCACTTCTCCTATATGAGTGGATTTCACTCTTTTTGTTTTAAGAGTGTAGGATTTACGAACCGCTAGATCAATGCCTGGTCTATTGTGGAAGATATAAGAATAGAAATAACTGTATAAATACATGATCTAACGATAGCAAACCTATATATCCACCTAAAGTACTTCTAATATCTTCCATGAAATCGATAGCAAAGATAAAAGCCGCTTCTACCTGTCCTTTCCCTTTCTTCAACCCTAATCCTCACCCAAAAGGCTACTGTACATCTATAGTGTGTCCACTTAAACTAAACATCCAAGCTTTCCTCTAAACAAGCCTAGCGCGTGTCTAAGTGCATTATTCCTTGGAGAACTGCTTCAGAAAGGAACAAAGGCTGGGACTAATTCCTCTTCACAAAACGATCACTCAGCGAGAAATTCCAAATATGGCTCCAGGATTTTTTTTTTATCGGCATGACCATTTATGAAATATCCCGAATATTTCTCTTTTTTTATTATAAAAGTATGTTTCCTTAAAAAAGGTAAAAAAAAATATGTTATAGTTTGTCGCTCGCAGCTCTAATCGGGAGAGGTAATTGAAGAACTTCATGTTCATAGTTTTTGTTGTGGAATAATGAAGATACTTGACCTTCTAGACTTATTAATTTTTTTAATGGATAGCTATTTAGTTTGTAGTTCTGTTTTCTTTTCGGTTTTGGGGCTGGGGAGCCCAGTCGGTTAGGCACTCGCCTAGCATGCGAAAGGTCCCAGGTTCGGGTCCTGGCATCGCCAAAATAACTGCCGACCTACAAACGGCCCGTGCAGCCAAAATGTCCGACGAATAATACCCCGTGTAAGGGATGCACGTTAAATACTCTTCAAAGTCATAACGCTGCGTACGATGTCGCCCTTAACGGTTGCGTTGGGTGCCTAGTCAGGTGTCGGTTCGTCACTTGACAGTGGTTCTAAAATACGACGCCCGTTGCCACTAGCCCTCGTGTGGCTCTAGTGCGACGATAATTCAAACCTACCTACCTTTTCGGTTTGCGTTTACTTTTTGGGTACATTAATTAGATATTTTAGAAATCATTGCAAACAAACGTTTTCAAAAGATAATTGAAGACCTTAGTGGAAGAACGTGCTAAGTGACAACAAGGTTGAAAACGAGAAAATGAGGTTTAAAGTTTTTAGTTTGCACTCTGATCTGTTGAAAACTTTACTTGCAAACCATGAAAAAATCTACTAAACTTTAAGTTTATGAAAAAAGGGAAACTTGTTATTGTTAAAGAAGATATTATTCTGCTTATTGACACAAAAATATATTTTTTTTCGAAAATGTCACTTAGCACGTTTTTCCACTAAGCTCTTCAATTCATTTTTATACTTTATAGCCGTTATGAGTGCAGATTTTTCCAAATTAATTATTTTTTCTTTTTATTGATGAATTTAGAAACACAAAATTGCTGATTAAAATGTACACCGGTTTTTGAATTCCGTATATTTTATAATTGAATTTTATTTCCCGAATAAATATACTTTATGCTTAGTTTTAGATTTGTAATGCCCATTTTCTACCTATTATGTTTCAAATTTACAATTTAAAAAGTAGATTTTACTTAAAGTTTAAGTTTCGATTACATATTTTACTGAAAATGGAGGGGTAAAGTATTCAATATTTTTTTCTAAAAAAATATACAATATGAAGAAATTTATTAACTAACACTGATCCTTGAAAAACTGAATAATTATTCATCAATAATAATTGTCAGTTTGAGTTATATATTTTCCGAATTAATTAAGAAGCAATCAAAGTTCAATCCGCGTTTCTAAAATTAGAGCTAAAATTTATTATTATTTTTTCATTTTCCACATTATGAAATTGCAAGGTCTGTTTTCGTTTCTGTGCTGGGTTATTCGTCAGAAAGCGCACAATTTGAGGCGAAAAATCTTGAAAAAAATCTTGATGAAAGTTTTTGAAACTTTGGATTTGAGTCACAATTACATACTACATTGAAACTATAACATTTATCCGGATCATACAATTAATTTTCTCCATGAAAGTGTTCACTTTTTTTTAAAAGTTGGATGTGAATTGTAAAGTATAAGCTTCCGCTTTGACTAAGGAAAGAATGAATTAAAAACTAGTAACAGAAAGTAAATGATATGTTCACAGAGATAAAAAGTTCACTAAATACATTGAGTTAATCAACAAATAGAAGGATACTATTTAGCTGGTAAATTTTCATAAATAAAGCAAATATCCGCACAAGCTAATATTTAAAATTCTTAAAAAATTTCAAACTTCTATAAAAATTCAATTTTATATCATATTAACTTTTTTATAACTGCAATACCACTTTCAATAAAACATCTTTTTGTTTTAAACATACTATAGCTGCAAAATAATTGATATTAAGAAATTGTGAACAAATGACAGTGATTGCGCCCTCTAGAAGGGAGAGTGTAGGTTTTATAGCCAATTACCCAGCTCACCAGAAGAGACAGTCACAAGAGACACACAAAGAAGGACGACACTAACACATAGGCAAATAACAACATTTATTGACGGTCACAAACATCCATGCCTGACCGGGATTCGAACCAGTATTAAGAAATTAAGTTTCAGTTTAGTTTGGCAAATTGATGTTTCATTCGACAGTTTTAATGGAATTATTTTTGTCATCAGAATGCATTTTCAATTTGCATAAGGGTAAAACTTTTATTTTTTCCTAAGCAAATAAAGCAAAAAATAAATACATCTGAATAGATAAAAATGCATAAAAAAGATCTAGCTTACGGTTTAAGCATATGAATATCAGATATATGCTCAAAATAATAGTCAAAACCTCTGCTTTTATAGATCCAAGTAATATTTCTACATTCTGGACAAATTGATTTTCTGTCGCAAGTTTTGGAAGACTTTGAGAGAATAACCGTAAAAGCTTGCTAAGAGTAAGACCAAAAAGCGTCTTAAAAGCAGCGTCATTTTATTCAATTTCTAGGGCACATTTTCTTGTGCTTTCTACAGAATTTTAGTTTACCTGGCTTTAAGAACATTTTATTTGAAAAAAAAATAGTACTATATTCTAATGACAATGTAAATGAGCTGCATAGGAAATTTAGCTGTTTAAGTAGTTTTAGCATAAATCATATTTTGTTCTGAAGCAACGTATTAACAATTATGTATGGATACAATGAACAGTTATGTATATATTTATGATATAAAAATTATATAATTTACTTGCAAAGAATGAGCGTTAGATGGCATAAAATGAAATAAATGTATTTATTTTTCAGACTAAAATAAAACTAAATTTATGATGTCTAAGGCATCATTTAATCATAAAAGCATACAAAACTACCTGTTTGTAGTTATATATTTAATTAATATGTAGATAATTGTTCTTTTAAAATTAACTTATTTTTTGCGAAATGTTACTGTTTTCAACACAATTTAAAACTATAGAAAAGCCTGCCGCCTCGGTGGCTGAATGGTTAGTGTACTAGCCTTTGGTCTTTTGTACTAGCCTAGCCTTTTTGTACTAGCCTAGCTGCTGAGGTCGGGTTCGAATCCCGGTCAGGCATGGATATTTGTACTTGTCAATAAATGTTGTTATTTGTCTATGTGTTTGTGTCGTCCTTTCTTTGTGTGTCTCCTGTGACTGTCCCTTCTGGCGAGCTGAGTAATGGGCTATAAAGCCTACACTCTCCCTTCTAGAGGGCGCATTTGCATTCAATTCAATTCAAAAGAAAAGCCTTTTGAACATAACTTCTATCATTCAAAAATATTTAACAAAAGCCAAAATGAACAAAAATTGAGTTATATTAATAAACTTATTAATAGATTTAATTCTATAACCTCATGACTCTCTATAAAAACTATACATAAAAAGTCAAGCCAACCAAGTAATAATGCTTCAACAATTTCAAATTAAAAATTCGCCATATAATAAATATCTAAAAATCTTATTTTTAAATACATAAGACTCCTTCAGATAACATGATGGAATTTTACTTCAATGACCGGCTATTAAACGGATTGTAGTTTAGAAAGAAAAAAATTCTCGTAACATTTTGTAAGATAAGTCGGTCATTGGGGGGGGGCTGTCATGACTATCACGTGATTATTTTCCTTCATAAACCTTGGTAATAAAAATGTATATTGCACTGTTTATCCGAACAAGATCATTAAATAAGAACTTTTACTATAGTGTTTTGGTCTTATTATATAATATTGTTATGGCGGGAGAACTTATCAGTTGTATGCGCATGAGAAGACTTCGTATCTCGAAAAGTCTCAATGGAAAATTTACGGAATGTCTAGAATTTTCTTAAATTAAATTTTTGTAGATGTTTCGTATAGTAAAGTTGTCTATAAACCCAACTCTTGATTTCAAATTTAATTAAAAAATGGTTATTGGAGTTAAAGGAATTGTTCAAAAATATAATTTAAATTACGGAGTAATGGAACTAAAGAGCAGGGAGATCAATTGAAAAACCCATTTGATAGTATATTTACGGTCAACTCCAGAAGTAATGTCTTATGGAACCAATTTCGACATTTTCGCATGTATAGTTACTCAAAAATACTAAATACTCAACGATCAAATGGAATGTTGTTAATATCAATTAATTTTCGTTATCTGCGTACCTACTGTTCATAACTGAAATCCAAAAGATTCAACTAAAAGATGTTTTTACCCAAATCCTTTTTAAAGCAACCATATAGACACAGATTTGGACGCATGCTTTTTACTCAAATGGCTTTATGGCTTTACTCAACTAACGTGCATGACGAGATTATCAAAATGACACTGATTTATGTTTCTGCACTTGTGGTAAAGCTGTAACTGTGCATAAATCAGCACCGTCTGTCTGTGTGTAGAGATATTCAAATCGACCTTATTGAGATATAATATTCGTTTTTTCTTGACATGCACGGAGTGCTAAAATGTTTTATGGCAATTACCAAAACTTCATATATTTGGGTATTAAATCAATGTTCTCTAACTAACTTGCGATATCAAGTGTTGGTTAAAGTTTGTAAATGATTAAAGTAGAGTTTAGTTTAAACAATACTCTTTTTAAAGATTTACTATGTTTGCACTATGCGTAATGACAGTATAGTTAGGAAAAATTATTTATCTCTTAACGTCATTGTGAAGTCCTAAAGACGAACAAATATAACGAATTTTAATTCGATAAATGACTTATGACTTTCTTGGTGTGGGGCAAGATCGACAAGCACTGCGACTTTAAGTTAATTCGATAAATAGTAATGAGCTAGTTTATAATGATTTTCTGCTAAATAAATACTTGAGTTAGCAACAAAGTTGTAGACTCACTTATTTATAAAACGTTATCGTATTTAAATAGTTTTTTGTACTAATTTTTATGATGTAACCTTACTATCTCTTTGCGGTATAACGTTACTCCTTCTTTACAGTGCAAAGTTACTCTTTCTTTAGAGTGCAACGTTAATCCGTTTTTGTGGTGGAAAGTTACTCTCTCTGACCAATACCACCTAAATTAGAAGGCCGGCGAACTAAATGCTTGACGTCAAATTAGTGGACCGCTTCTGTGGTTTTGACCAATTATCATTCCTGACTAGATCTTGTATTTGAATAAATTTTTAAGATAAGATGAATCAAGATGCGACGTTATTGGTCAACAAATCGAAATTGGTCCACTAGTGTGACGTTGTGTTGCTTAGTTCTTCGGCCTTCTAATCTAGGTGGTATTGCTCTGACAAAGTTACAGCCCCTACTAAATTTACACAGCTTTATACTGTAACGTTACTCCATAAAAACAGAGACATTTATAGTGTTACAACCGCTTTTACGAAGTAATTTTACGATATTAGAGTTCTTAAAAAAATATTTAATTTTTTTTTCAAACTTTTCAAAAAATTTCTGTGAGTAGTTAATTTTAAAGGCATTTTGCATTAAAAACAATGTTAAAATAATCTGTTAACTACAAATAAGTGATATGGCCTTTTTGTTGCATTTTCTAGCACAAAAAAATTTGTATTTTTAGAGTTTAAGGCGTGTCTCTAAGTAACTATGAAACATAGTTTTTAAAAAATTTCTTTGAAAAACATACTTTTTAGCATATATTCGTAAAAAAGATATGTTTAGATTATGACTTTCTTGGTGGGTGGCAAGATCGCCAAGCACAGCGACTTTAAGTCTATTGTACTAAGCTCCAGAAATGACACAAGCACAAGATACACCCAAAGAAAGAGACGACACAAACACATAGACAAATAACAACATTTATTGACGGTCACAAACATCCATGCCTGACCGGGATTCGAACCCGACCCCAGCAGCTCCAAATGCTAGAATCCTAACGAGTGTGCCACCGGGGCGGCATGTTTAGATCAAGAATATACGTGTAGGATTTTGCTCGGGTCTTAATGGGTTAATAAGTACGTCCAACAAAAGCTGCCAAACTTTCAAAACTGTGACCTCTATTTTTCTAAATTTAAAGCAACCCTGTCCATAGGGGGCACAGTTACAAACTGACTGATGATTAATACCGTTACTGAATTTCAGTTCAGAAACCTTGTTCTTTGTTCCCAGTCTATTGTTTTCTTTCCATGAAAGGAGTGTCACAAGCGACACAGTTCCCTTCGATGATTGATGTTCTTATAATTCGACGTCTAGGCTTTGGTGTTTTTGATCCCCTGGAATACTGTGTCTTGTTCGATTGAGAGACGAGCTCGTTTGTTTCGTTGTCAATTTTTTAATGGGAAGTTTTCCCGAACCGAACTCAGGGTTTTATGGTTCGGCAAGTAAATGATGAGGGTAAACTTCTCGCATGGGACGTTAGACTAGGATAGTAACTTTTCCATCATTATCTTTTTGTTTATTGATTGATTTGTTCAGAGTTCAATAAAAACGTATGTTTTACTAAATTGAAAGAAAATAAAATTACAAAATTCTATTAATTTACAAAACTAAGAATGTGTATTTTAATTGAGGACTGATTTTTATAATTGATGCATCAGGTTTTTTTAGATAGATAGATAGATAGATAATAAATTTATTGCAATGGGCCTAAGCCCGTTTACAATGGTTGGCAATGGTTATTACAATAAAATGTTTCATAATATCAACATAAATCTATTGCAAGGATACATATAAAACAAACAAATGAAATACAAACAAACACTTAAATACATACAAAGAGACACAAGGAAGTAAACTAATTGTCAGTATCATCGAAACTTAATATATATTGTCTAAATTTTAAAACTGATATTAAGTAGTTATAAATATTATAATAGTTTTTGTTATGAAATTTTAAAAATACTGAAAGATTGTTAGAATTAATAAAGTATTTTCTTCTGAAGGATTCATAAACAGGACAAGTTAAAATTATGTGTTCCCAGGTTTCATTTTCGGATGTATTACATATTTTACATATAGTGTCAGGAAATATTTTGTAAATTGATCCTTTAAAGTATAAGTATGTTTGATTGCAACGCAACTGCATTATAATTCGTTTTACAGATATATCAACATTTGAGGCTAGATAATCTTCAATTAAATGTGAGTTTTTGATGAATTTGTAAAAAGAGTGATTGTTACTATTAGCTACACAAGCAAGGTCATTTTGAATGTATTGATCATTGTATGTTTGGATAATTAATGGTAAATATTGTTCTGCTACTTCGTAATCTTGGGATATCCAAACAAAATAAAAACCAGCACTTTGTAAAATATTTCTAACTGAGATAGCCCAGTTAAATTTGCTAGTAGAAGAATCATAAAGAGACAAATTATAAAGTCTTAAATAACAAGCTTTAGCAAATCTTTCATCAGACATCTTAAGTAAATGTATCCAATATTTTAAAATCAAACGGATAAAAACTAAAGAAATTCTTGAATGACCCAATTCAAGTCTCAACATGTAACCAGGGGTATACCTTGAAACAGTAAGCAATCTTTTAACAAAAATACAAAAACATTTTTCTAATTCACAGTAATTATTAACAGCCCATATTGGAGCAGCGTAAGTCAAAACAGACAATATTAAGGAGTCAAATAACTTAAACCAAGAATTAACCGAGTTAATTCTTGCGCCAGCAAGGACAGACCAAGAATTATTAATTGCACTGATGGTTTTATAGATAAAGTGATCTTTAGCAATAGTAAAACAACCCGATGAAGAAAACGGTATGCCAAGATAAATATAGCTGGGGACAATTTCTAACTCTTTTTTATTGTAAAAGAACTTTTCACTCGCAGATAACTTACCGCCCTTTCGGAAAACAACCACTTTGGTTTTATTGATATTAACATCTAAACAGAATTTTTTGCAGAATCTTTCTAATGTGTTAAGCTTTAGTTGAAGATTTATTGGGCTATCTGCAAGAATAACTGCATCATCAGCATAAAGAAGGAGTTGAAAATAGATATCGGGTGCAATATACACGCCTGGGATACATGATTCGTTTAACTGGACTATTAGGTTGTTTAAAAAGAGGATAAATAACAGTGGACTCAATATTTCACCTTGTAATACACCAATTGAGACCCCGAATGAGTCAGTACAGACATCTTTTACTCTAACTCTTGCTGAAGCCTTATTGTATAGATCCGTTAAAATTGTGATAACTTTTGAGCTGATTGAGAGTTTTTGTAATTCCAACCATAAAAGATCATTATTGACACTGTCAAACGCGCCTTTTAGATCAATAAAAGCTACATATAGTTTACCACGTTTTTTCCGTAATTTATCTTGTATAATTGAGTTTAAAATAAATGATTGATCATTGCAGCTATAACCTTTCCTAAAACCAGCTTGTTCCTCGAAAAGTAACTTTTTCTGATCAAGCCATGTTAGTAGCCTTTTGTTTAAGATCGATGTGAAGATTTTACCTATTACTGGGACTAAAGAAATTGGTCTGTAATTGCTAGGGTTAGTTATTTCACCCTTTTTAAAAATTGGGCAGATTAAGATTTCGATCCAGCTATTTGGATAGGAACCAGAGTGAAAAACCTCATTAAAAACATTGGTAATAATAGAAATTGACGAAGAGTTTAGGTATTTAAAAAATTCTGGTCTCAATCCATCCACGCCGGGTGATTTTTCGTTTTTTAAATTATCTAATACAGATTTTAGCTCGGCACATGTAATATCTGTATCGAGAATCGGGCATCAGGTTTTTTTTAAAGGAAACTATGTATTGTGCAGCGTAGAGCACACACACATAAACACACACTCATATATGTCATGACCTTAAAACTGAAAGAATATAGTTGTGACGGACTTTGAGAGTCATTGATTGTTTGGAAGTCTCTTTATACTAATGGCTCTCAGAGTCAGGTGTTGATTCCGTCACTTGACAGAGGCTCAAAATTAAGAGCAGAAACGAATTTCGCTAGAAAATTTAGTGCGATGTCAATTAATTAAAATAACTAATTATGGATTGCTTATGGTAAATAATACTTTATATGAAATTTTTCAAAAAAGAAATATCATAAATAAAATTATCAATTTTTAATTCATGTCGCAATTTATTCTTTTTTTTTTAATAAAGTGGTTTCAAACCTTGAAACTATTTATTACTTTTTTTATATATGTTAATTCCTTTTATTACAAAGCCGTTTGTAGCCAGTTTAAGAATACTGAAAAAAAAAAATAGTTCATTACATAAAATTTAATTATGGTTTTTAAAAAAAATTAGGAAAATTGCAATGATTACATATGCAAATAACAAATTTTAATAATGATAATTCATGAAATGTATTATGTTATTGCTGTAAAATTCCAGTAGAAATGAAATATAATTGATATAGGGAAGAAATAAAAGTATTATTTTTTATTTGAAAAACAACATTTATCTTTTTAATCTTAGGTTATCTTAGGCTTAGGTTATAACGTATCTCTGTATTTAATATAGATACATTATAACCTAATATATAATTGAACATTAAATTATTAGTCATCAGTTGTTACTGCCTTAATTCTTATTAAGAATGAGAAATAGTTGTATAATATTAAAAAGAAAATTTATACTTAAAATTAATAAATGTTAAAATTTAACATTCATATAATATAAACTTTTGCCACATAATTTAAATAAAAATTTTCCCATTAAAACGCTACTTAATAAAAAAAAGGCTTTATATAAGCTAGTCTCTAATCAAGCGCACAAGCCGGAATCTATATATACAAAAATGTAAAATAGTTTTTCAGTGTTAACATACAAATTTGTTTTTAATATAAATATCTCTTGTTTTATATGCAAATTTTTATTTATTTAAAAACTATTTCTTATTCTTGAAAGACAAGTTACTTAGCAATGCTTGATAATATTCAGTACTTCTGTTGAAACGAGAAAAATTGAATTATATCTCAATAAGAAGTAAAATGGGATAAGTTGGCACTCACACTGGAACAAGCAAAATAATCTTTTCTAATAGAATTTATTTTAATGCAAAAATGGGAAGAAAAAAATACAAATTTTATTAAAAATCCAAATCCGTAAAAACAATTTGGAATTTAGTAGCTTCAGGTATAAAATAATAGAATAAAAAGTATTTTTTTTCTTCTATAGAAAAATGCACGAATGTTCTTTATTATATTCATATTTTGTGAAACTGTTTTTTTAAGCGAAGTGTCAAGAGTTTCAACATATCTTTTTACTGAATCTTTTTTTCTTAAGAGTTTAAAATAACGATTACTTAAGTGTTTTTATTGAAAGGAAAATCCTCCCTTTTATTATTCCATGGAGCTTAGTTGGGATAGAAAAGATGTGTTCAAGGAAGGGTAAATTAATAATGTATTTTATGGATAGATGATCTCTTATGCTGCACAGTATAAACACATTGAAAAGTTATGAGTGATTTTTTTGTGTGTTTCTTCATAGATGGTTACCTACATTTAAAAGAATTATAAAGTAGACAGATTTCCTTTAAAAAAAATTAATTGTTTATGATTTTAAATAAAGCTTGAGGGGTATCTTTTAAGAGAATTGAAAACTTCTTCAAAACTATTGATTTTTTAATTGTTTTTTTTATTTCGTTTTGGTTAAGTGATGTATCTAAGTGAAACTAGTTACATGAGGTATAACTTTCATTAAGAATATTTACTCAAATTTTTCATGTTTATTTTATGTACAATTGTATAGTTAAGTGTGTGATTATTTTAAAAATAATAACTTCAGACATTATAATAGCGGCATATGGGAGATTAAATATTTAGTGACACTATATTAAAATAAAATTCCTACTAATTAATTAGGTTTCTTGTGTGGAACACAGCGTTTATGAATACTTTTTGAATGAATTCTTTTTGCGCCCAAAACCTGTAAATTGGCCGTCAGTCCACTTACGCGTTAAGCATACACTAATGAAAAAGAGAACCTAATTCGATAATTTTATTCGTGAGAAAATAACTTAGGCCTGGGGGGGGGGAGGGTCCGTGTTCTCTCTCTATAAACCATGTTTTCCATATAACCGATAGTTGGCGCGGGTTCGATTTCCCGCCTTCGCCCTGGGTGTACTTCTTTTCTCTGTGACAGTAAAAACTCTTTCTGTGTCTGTCTTACTTGACGAAGGCTTATAAGCGGGTCTCTGATCAAGCACACTAGCCGGACTATATATGTACCTACCCCATACCCGCCATACCCCCATAACCGATAGTTGTTAAATTTTATCGATATTTTTACGTGTTTTTTGAAGGCTCCAGCATGCAGACCATAGATTTGAATAATTTGAGTCATTTTTCCTTGTCTACTTGTAGAATCTCGGTTAAGAATCGATAGGTTGAATAAATATTGCACTAAATCTACAAATCTACAGAAGGGTTATTGGATACGTGAACCTTGGTCAAGTTAAGTAGCCTACCAATGAGCTAGCACTCAATCTAACCTTTTATAAACATCGTCCCTATCGCCAGGGCGTCACTTGACCAGGGTTGAAAATTACGAGACGTTTATTGGCTGTGTTAAAACTCCTAATGAAGGCTAGAAATAGACAGCCGGAAACGATTACACTACACTACATCGTCAGGACTCTGAACCGCGACAGACTTCAGTACGGTTATTGGATGCACCAGGCTCATATACGCGGCACTATTTATTGTCCCCTCGAAATTATGTTAATTGTTTACGAAAATTTCGCAGCATGGGTAAGTTCCTCTAACTTCATTTTAAGTCAAACATCAGCGTATCTTGATTTACTAGATTTATAATACTGTTGTATAAGAATTAGATGCTACGGAGGTGCAAATATCTCGTTTTATTTCAGTTATCTGAAACGGCAAGCCTCGTAAAAGACATTCATCATGAGATTGTAACGTGACTTTATGGTTTGTTTTTAGAAAATATCTTCGTACTGTTTTCATATCGTAGACGAAAATATTTTTCCGAACTCACTGAATTCCTAGACTTGTTGAAAGCTTATGTATACGATTTTTTTATCGAAACATTATATAAATAGCCAACGGTAAGCGTTACTGAATCACTGAAAATTTCAAACTCCCCCTCCTAAAATTTATTAATCTATTTTTTCTCTCAAATGAACAGTAAAATAGATTTCCTTAATACGAATTCTGTTATTTTTTTTCACTGTTCTAAAACTTTTAAAAACTTTATTTGTTTATCCCTTTCTTTTTATGTGTCATCTTATACATTGTCCGAATAGTTTGATCATAATTAACAAAAGAATATTTTTCTATTTTTTTCACCAAATTTTTATCGCATAATTTTTTAATTATTATCTCAAATAAAAGAATTCAATAGGCTTAAAATTTTGCTTAAAATATATTTATTTTACTTTACATAAATTCATAAGTTCTAAATAGACCTAGTTCTGAAGTAGAAAATTTTGTACCTATATTTATCTTAAAACCAATAAATATACACAATCCTTTCTTTAAATGTAATTAAAACTCAATATATTTGATCCTTATTAAAGACAATACAAGTCATTATACATCTAGACACTTTCATTTGATATAAACGTAAAGCCTTGAATTAAACTGATAGGTGTTTAATGTATATTTTACCATATCTTAATTTATTTCTGTATGCTTAAATAAGATTCAGTCAATTGCACTGCTTGGGACTTTCACTTGAAGCTTATGTAAATTTGCATTATCGATTACAATTGTCTTTTGAATTAATAGATATCGATTAAAGTAGAACTTTTCAAAAGAGTTATAATTGGAAATGCAGAATTAATTAAAATGGAAGAGCTATTGCCATTGGATATTTAAATTGGACAAGTCACAGAAGTTGAATTAAATATTTGCCAATTTTACTGTTCGCGTTTTAATACACTTGCATTTTTACAAAAACATTTTTGCATCAAATTTTATATACTTATTTAAAGATATTACAGCGCAATTGTAACGAATTTTTAAAAGGTGATTTTTTTTAAAAAACAATATTCCGATATTTTGTTTGAGTATGTAATATAGAACCTTTTTCACAAATCGCTACTCGGTGTTTTTTATCTAATAAAAAAATCACCACACACTTATGCTTGTGAAAAAAGTCGATATTTTTAGTTACTTTTTATCTACTTTTCTCGTCTTTATTATGTGAATTTAAAAAAAAATGGAGGTCATACGAAGATTCATATTTGGAAATGTATTGTTTATAAAATGGATTGAAATTTTAACGTTGATAAATATTTCATTTAGTAAAAATTGTTTTTTTTTTAAATTTACAAACAGGTTATCATTTAGAAAACAGGTCGTTATGCTTTGACCTTTGAAACGTGGTTGTGGAATTTTAAAACTCATGCAAATTTGACGAAATTGAAAACTTTAATATTTTAAAAGAAATGCTTGAAACTAATTTTAGAAATTTTTGTTTCGTGTTAGGATAAATTACATTCAAAGTCTATTCAATGTCCCATAATTCTTTAAATTTACTAAATTATTACAATTTGTAAATCTTTCAGTTTCAAGAAATCAATTATCTGCTAAAATTTGAGTTACAATATTGTATTTACATGAAATTTACGAAATAGGCTCTTTTTAATAATACAGTAGAGGAAGACAGGGTAATACGGCAAAATAACCTGCTAGTCTTCAGTAATATATTATGTTGGACAAGTTGGGCTTAAGTGGCAAATTTAAGCTTCAAGTTCTTGTCATCGGCATAACCTCAGATTTTTAAAAATAAACTATGAGCTTCATTTTAAAAATTTTCTCTGAAACATTGAAACAAATTATATCCTTTCGGACAATGAAGTCTAAAAACTACAAGTGAAGATATAGAAAACACCCTTTTCTCTACTGCTAGTAGAAAAGTCTCTGCTGGATTTACTTGTAATGAGCATTGTCATTATTAACACGGGTCTTAAAATGTAATTCTTAATTTTCTAGTATATGTAGAAGAGAATTTAACTTTTTGTCAACTTACCCTATCTTCGTTTGTATTAGAAAAAGCTTAGTTTAAGTTTTATAAATAGTATCACGCTAGAGCTACACGAGGACAATTGGCGACGGGCGTCGTATTTTAGAACCACAGTCAAGTGACGATTAGAAAAAGTATAGGATAACTGCAAATAGAGTTCTTGCAAAAAAGAAAAAAAAAGATTACTTTAAAAAAGTTGTTCAGAAATTATATAAATTTACCTCGTATAATATTAAAATTAGATGCTTTCCAAAATATTTTTCAATTCTACGAAATTTTACGAAGGTTTTCAATGTATCCATACCCATCTTTAAAAATCAAAAGCTCAAATGTAAAAACAGTAATCATATGTCACTTTAAAATACATTTCTATTTTAAAAGAGTATTTAAAGCTTTGAGAGTATCAAATTTACTTTTAAATGGTAATTGTAGCTTAAAATATTTTAGTTAATCCAACTAAAATACCTTCAGTAACCGAGAGTTATGAAATAATATATTAAAAAGATAAATGTTATACAGTATACCTACATTAATGGATTGCTTAGCTTTTCTAATCCTACTTTGCATTGCAATGAAATTAATAAATTAAAAAGCAATAATTAATTGATTTTAAGTCGGGTTTTTAAATAAAACAAAAATTAACAAATAATTAATAAAAAATTAAAAATGCATTTCAAAAATAATATAAATCAAAATCCTTTAAATCAATTAGGTTATTTTATGAAGTTGTGCATTTGATGTGTTTTTAATTTATTAGAAGCATTAATTGCTATTTATTAATTTAAAAAAAATCACGAAAAAATTATTTTTAGCAATTTATTTTAAGTTAAATGAAATATTTGTTCTCTATATCCATTTTATATTAAATTATTTTAAATCGAAGCCAAAATGTACTTAAATAAAACAAATTGCAAGAAAAATTATAAATAAATAAGATGAAATAAATTTTAAATGCTCTATATTATTTTCCACATAATTAAGAAATGCTTCATCTAAAAAACATCTCAATGAAAAAGAAAGACAAGAATAAACTTTAATTAGGGTTTGGAATTGAATAATTTTATTATTTATTTTAGACGCATGATAACCAATCAGCTATTTCATTTCCACACATTTCTTCTAAAAAAGTTTTTGATGAAGCGAAAAAAAGCATAAAAATATTTCATTTGTTAGACATGAAAGCAAGAATATAAACCTATGCGAATATTTTATTAATTTTACGGACGTATTAAACAAACCCATGTCGAGGATACTAACGTAATAACTCGTATCTAGACTATCAGTTTTTTAGCAATCCGCATGGTTTTGTAAAAATTTATGAATTTTATAGTTATATATTAAATTTTAAAATTTAAGGGTTGTCGGATTTGTGTTAGTGTCAAAAATGTCGGTTTTCTGTTTTTGTTTTATTTTTAATTTGCATATCTATAGCTTTAATTTAAGACCAAGATTATCTAATTCTGTTTATTAGTTTTCTTTTTATAAGCATTTTTCAGAGACTCGTTACATCAATTCTTGCCTTTATCTTAATTTTCTTTTGCGTTTCCTGAAATATAAAGTACAGTTTAACAGTTATTTTTTAACCGATTTGTAGTGTACTTTAAACTGTACTAATTTATTCAAAGATTAGAGATAACAGGTTTCCAAGAAACCTGTTTTTTTTCAATAAACACCCATCCCTAATGAAATTTTTTAACAAATGACTTTTAACAACTACTTTTTGTAAACGCGAAATTGATGCGGGAGCACCGAAACAGTTCGTGTTAACCGACATGTTAACCGTCAAGAAATTTTTGCCATTAAACTAGTAAGAAATTAAAAAAAAATAACATCTAAATCTTATTCTTATTGTATAATGTAACACATTAAAAATACATAGTTACAATTAGTAATTCAATTAATAAAGTTCATTTGGAGTAGTGCATACCATAGAAAAATGAGGTAAATTTTAAAGGATCAGCAATTAAGTTCAGCAATTGGATTGAAACTGACGAACCATGGGAGATTTCGTGATTTTCTCAGGAGTAGAAGACACTTAGATTTATAGTGTTGTTTTGTCACTTTTTTAATGTTTAGTTTCATTTGTTCTTTGAAACTTTGAATTACTAAGTAAAAAGAAAGTCAAATTCTGAATTTTTTGGTCGACATTTTTTTTGCATTTGCTCTTAGCTTTAGAGGCTAAGGAAATGTTTTCAGTTCATATTAAACAAAATTTCGTGTTAAGCGAGTTCGCGTTAACGAGGTTTGACTATTCACTTTTGAAGTTATTTTTTTAAAGTTTCTGATAAAAAAAAGGGTTTTTTTTGTACCTGAAATTAAATACTCGTACCATGGTAGAACGTCTATTAAATTATTTACTTCAAAATAAAACTTTGAAAACACCTTAAACAACTAATGTTTTGAAAATCGCATGCAGGGGAAACAAGTTTACACTTATGAATATCACACCTCAGATGGAGGGTTTTAATCATGTACTTCTCTTAAAAGTGGAAGGTGCATCAATAAATAAAATGTTACTTGGAATATACTTTATAAAATAACTTTTTCATTCAAAAAGTTTTATTCAAAGATTATATCTTACGCATCCACAAAAATGAAAAGAAAAAAACATTTCACTTATTTCTCGGAGAGTTTTTAACAACACCATGTAGTCCGAAGAGTCTATAATATTAAAATAATTGTTATTGTTAATAAGAGGAATATTTCAATAGTGTAAGAATCTTTCTTGAAAAATCAGGTGATTGAGTTTAGGCCACCACCTGAGCTGATGTTTGTTACAATTTTATAATGCAAAAAAAAACTTTTTTCAAAAGTTTTTATTAAAAATTTATCTTGTGCAAAAAAAATTACATTTTACTTATCCCTCGGCTTTAAATCAGCCACATGTAGTCCGAAGAGTCTTATTACTATTTATTATAAAGTTAAAATAACTTTTTTCTGTTAATAAGAGTAAAACTTAGTAGTGTAAGACTATTTCTTAGAAAAAAAAAACAGTGAATGAGTTTCAGCAACCCCACGTAGTCGTAAAGTCTTTCATTACTATTTTTTTAATGTTGAAATAACTTTTTTGTTAATAAGATGACATAGTGTTTTAACCCTCTAATGCATACTGTAGCCGTTTGGCAACAAGTAAACATAATCTACTTTATTCTATTAAAGTCGAGCTCCCTCTCGACAAATTTGTGTGTTTTTTCATCTATGACATTCCATTTTTAAGTGTTAGTTACTAATAATCCTCATAGATGACAGTAGTAAAAGTGTATTCAAAACTAAAGACTGAGGTTATTAACTGTTGTGAATTACGTTTTTGGCTGTACTCAAAGTATAATAATATTAGTACTTAATTATACAAATAATGCTTTTTGAAAAACTAATTATAGTTAAGGAGGGTTATTTTGAAATATATTTAGTAGTTTTCTAGTCATTATTATCAAAATTGGAATTTTGTAGTTGGTTTTTATCATATGGAAAAAATTTAAAGATTAAAATTATTTTAATTTTAATGCAGTTCCATTTTTTTCAGTATTTTTCCAATAATGTATGAGTATTCAAGATACATCTATATTTTTTTGGGATGAAAATAAAAATTCATGCATTAGAGGGCTAAGTGGGACTCTTTGTTAAAAACTGAGTGCTTGAGTGTTCGGGCCACCACCTGAGCTGATGTGCCAGTGGCGCCTTAGTGCGGCCGGGGTGGCGCAGTGCGTATCGATTCCCGTTCGACCTTCTCCCCATCCTCATCCGGAGCAGAGCCTCTCAGCAGACGATGCGAATTCGAGCATTCTACATGTGACATGAGCGTTCGCAGGGTGCGGGGGTCGTTCCGAGGATCCCTCAGGCGATACGGAAGCGTCGAGTCCGCCAAGAAGCCCGTGAGACACTTTCAATGGATATACAGGAAGGGCGAGTGGAGGATCGCTTACGGTGAGTGACACCTTTTACCATCCCCCACGACGAACGACCCGTTCGGAACTTTCGCCAACTTCTTTCGCGGACCACCTCCGCGGGTTGGCGCCCCAAAAAACTTTTATTCTTCCTTCTAGGGGACGTTTTTTTAAGTTTTTCTTCTTCGCTTTGTGCTTAGTGCGGTAGATTTGAGCTGTTGTACTTTTTTCTTCGCCTGGCCCGCCGCAAAAAAATTCGGGGGTTTCGCGTGTGCCCCCTTCTTGCAAACTTTGGTGTCTGTAGGGGACGCTTTTGTTGGAGTAGTTAAAGACGATAGGATATCTCAAACAAAAGTTCGGTACATTTATATCTCGGTGTAACTCTGTCCGGTGCAAAAACTACTTTGCGCTAAGAACTTTTGGTGTTGGAAGCCGCAAAAACCAAAAACAGTCACCCTGTCTGAACTTTGTTTCCCGTAGGGGGACATTTGTTGGCCTAGACACCACCCGACGTTCCCATTCGGTGTTTTGAGGTGCCGCACATTGTTGCGTTAGGCAACTTCTTCGCGCGGCGTTTTCTACACGTGATTCTTGGACCCTTTGTTCAGGGTTTGAGTGTGAGCGATAAGAATTGTTCGAAATCTGTGTTGGCCGTGTGCCAGCGGTCCTCTCCTCCTTACTCTGGTAGGACGGTCATGTTAAAAAAGTATTAAAGCTAAACCCTAGGAAGATGTGGAGAGCTACCATCATGAACATGCGAGCCGAGAAAGGATCTTTTCGGGAGTCTTTCAAGCATTATGAGAGGCGGGAGTCGACCAAAGTCTTGGCTCCCAACCGACACTTTGAATTAGTTTTCAAGAAAGGACAATGGAGGATTACGTACGGTGAGTGATTTTACATTCAAACAGGGATTGGCAACTATGGGAATTAGTAAAATCATTATTTTTTTAAATAATAGTTGGCAACAGATAATTTTTCTAAAAATCTAATTGACACTTAAATCCATTGACTAAGTTATATGTTGGCTATGTCTATTTTACAACACATAACTTTTAAACGGATTAAATAACTAAAAAATAGAAATGCATTGAATGCCATTAATTAAAAACACCTAGTGCTTTTAAATGGTTAGGAATAAGTACAATATATAATTAAAAAATATTACACTCTTAATATGAAATTTATCGATTAATTCACCGGTCATACAACTATGGAATCGTCGTAATATTTATATTTAATTGCGAGATGTACTTCAAATTTAGCGCAAAGCCTCTAAACACTAAGTAAACGACAAAAAATTACTGTGCAAAGATTATGTAAGGTTAAGATTCCTTTAAAATCGTATTTCGTAATGTGCTCGGAAAAAGAACGGAACTTTTATTTTAATTCAGAAGAAAATTTGTCACTTTATCTTCGCATATTGCGATCTATACATTAATGCCTTGCAAATCGAAGGGAACATAGTTTCGTATGAATTTTAGCTATCACATGAAAGCCCTTAGAATAGCTGCACAAATATTCTTAAATAGATTTTTACAACACTAATAGTCAAAAGTTGTGGAGGTATGACAAAAGAAGGCAACGATTTTCGAAATAAAAATGGTCTAAGTAAAGACTCGTTTAACTTTCCCCTAAAATTTTGTGCGCTGCTATAGTTTGATAGCTATTCTTTGACATAAATATTAAACATATTAATGACATTTAAAGAGCCTAGTTGCAAAACTAGCATTTTACAAAGTATAACTAAGATATAGCGACCGGCTCCTTGATTGGTGACTTTGGACGTTCGTAAATTCAATAGAACGAGATCGCCAATGAACGAACTGGACCCTAAATTTTAGTTATGATTAGGAGAAAGTGAGTTTTTCAACTATACCCTTCATTTAAATAAGCCTAATAGTTCTATGTGTGGGAGGAGATTTCCAAAAACATGTGGCTTACTCTATAATTTGTATGACCAGTGAATTTAAATGAAAATACAAAACATCTTAAACTATGCGTCATGCTAAAAATGCAAAAAAAATCCATATTAGTTGTTTTCTGATTAATATTGAGCAAATGCCCTATATAATGTCTGACGATTTAAGACCGCAGATAGTAAGTTTCCTATTTTTAGTTGTTTTAAATGGCAATATAGGATAACATTCGATTGTTTTATAAAACTTTTAAAAGAAAGGACATCTTTTTCTTGTAAAAGAAAAGGACAAAAACGATTTTTTTAAAACTCAAAATTTAAGATGATAATTGCTAGCACTAATAAATTTTTTATTATGTTCTTTTAATAACTTTTAAACAAAAGGAAGGAAAATAATTTCAATAGTTTAAATATTAAATAACACGGTAAATGAAAACTGAATGATACATTTTTTGATTCCATAAATTTTAATAGTTCTATTCCATGAAAATTTTGAAAATATTTTTTACTGACTAGTTTTTTTTACACTGTTGTATTTAATTATATGCATTAAGTTTTCCTAAGGGATTATTGTTGCCAATCCCTGAATTAAAAATGTGTGCGTTTAAAAGCGAAGGTCAGTTTGTTATTCACGATAGCCTTTCATATGTAGACTAGGTAGAATTCCATAGATATAAATTATCCTCAAAACACAACTTATAAAAGCAAGGATAGTTTGTCAATTTATTACTTATCATTAAAAGTTAAAGTCTTCAAAATCTGTTTCGTGTCTCTTGAAGAAGTTTTGAATATTTTGGAAAAATTTCTTAAAACAAAATTTGCACCTTCTGCAAAATTTTCTAAATTCACATCAATAATGAAGAATAAAAAAAGCAATTTTATTCCTTAGTGTCTTTAAATTTTTAAACTTTCTTGGAATCTAAATTTTAATTTATTTCAATAATATTTTCTCTTACTGCTTGGTGCACTTATTCTTTTTAGCTATATTAGTTTTGCGTTGAATGCAATTTTTTGGAATCATTCAGATTTGCCTAGAATATTTATGTAGTATAGGTCAGTTTTGCGTAGACAGATTATATCTCTAGCTAGCCTCTCTTTTTGTTTTATATAGATTTTCTTCGCTTAAAACGTATTTCTCAAAAAATCTTTTATAACTTTCTTTATAAAAAGGTTTATTGTATAGTTGTTTATTGCTATCTTTACTAACACTTTTCTTCTCTTATTTATTATCAATTGCTCTTTCGTGCTTTATACATACTTTCTTTCAGTGCTGACTAATCACTGTTCTTATTTGCTTCAAACAATGTATCGGTAGATTCAGTCTGAAAATAACAATCACAAAATAAAATAGTCTAGAATACCTCTCTGGTTCTAGAGTACCTCTACAAAAGAAATAAAAATTCCTTTCTATGCCTTCAAAATTCTTAAATTATTAGAAAGTCTTGTTAATCGTTTTAAACCAAGTACATTTAAATTGGTTCATAATTTAAAAAAAAAGTTCATTTTCATGTAGCATAGTAAGTTTGCTTCAACCTTGCAATAAGTTACTCTAATTAATCTCACATTAATATATGATTGAATCATCGTTTCTAGGCGAGAGTTGTAAGTATAAAACTATAACAAAACCAATTCGCTATTACGAGTGTTATATGCTGTATTTTTTGTAGAACCTACATATTAAATAGTTAATACACTTATAAAATTCGGTTCAACGGAATACATATACATTTTAATGAGTCGAACAAAATTTATTATTTATGAAATGCTAAGTTCGGATGTCCTTATTTGAAAACATGATTCAAAATGTCGAGTGCCGTTTTCTGGTTAGTATTTTCGTTTGATGGAATCTTTAACGTCACATACATTTATTCGTGTAACTCATTTGGACTTTATTATAGAGATTAATATCATATTGAAATTCATACTTATTGTTTCGGTGAAAGGTTTATTCCACTATCACACCTACCTTATTTATTTGGTTGACGTTCTTCAGAATGCATTTGACGTACTACATACTGTTTGAGAACGGGATTGTTTGTGTCCGATATTTCTATATATTTACAATGACGCATTTCAAGCGTCTATTCTTAGAAGTTTCCCTTCAATAAATTCAGCGTCTCTCTTGTAATAAAAGTACTTTACATCTAACAACAAATTTTTACCATCACTCAACCTAATAAAAGAAGTCCTTATATGACACATTGGTGCACATTATTCATGTTCTTAATTCCATTTGTGTATATTTCATGTTGCGTTGAGGGCCAGCTTACACGCCTTGCCAACCTAAGTTGGGTAAATAGAAATATGCTATGGAGAAGATCTTTCCGCGGATGTTAAGAGTTCCATAAATTACTTGAGAATACATCCAGAAAACATGTTTAAAATATTAATTTCTTTTAAGGTCTAACAGATTTAAATTTTATTTGCGAAAATTTGGCAATTTTATCCGAATGAAAAGTGTATTTTGGTTAAATCTTATTCTGATTATTTTGTATGTAAATATTACCTTACAAGATTTTCTAACTAACGGACCAATTGCGCTTTCCCCTCGGCCATTTCACAATTTGTTTTTACCCAAGTTAGGTTGGCAAGGAGTGTAGACGTTAAGTAACATCGTTATCTGACCATGGTTTTAAATTAAGTCCCACTTTCCCAGGTCTTTTCTTCGAGGCAAATCGCTACCTAGTATAGTACCAGCTAAAAAAAAATATTCTTTATTCAGAGTAAGGCTCAACAGAGCTGTATGTACTTAAAGCAGAAGAGATGGAATGGTTTGATCCCGTAATTACAAGTACCCTTAACGCGCTTTTAATTGGAGAGCTGTTAACTTGGTTCTATTTGCTCTTAGTACATTCGTCCTGCATAATTAACTGATACGCATTAAATCTGCCGTACTGTTAATGCTTTCACTCCTCTACTGCTGCTAATTTTCAGACTCTTAAGTTAAGTGGAGTATCTGTTCCCATGTTGTTTATTTATAAAACAACGAACTTAAGGGGCATTTTTTGGTGTTTTATCTCTTCACATTAAATTTCTAACAGTTGATTGTAGCACCCTAACATTAATTAATAAAACGCTTGACCAATAAAAATATTATTTATACTAATTAATGATTATTCATATTCTTTACATGCATTTTTTTTTAGAAATCCAACATTTGATAGTGTACATTTCGCATATTCTATTCTTCTGTCTTATTGGCCATAGATAGAATTTCTCATGGACCAATCCATTCTGTATAAGCAGGTCTTGAATCCTTAATGTACTATATAAGCATTATTGATAGCAAATAACAAGATTTCCCGTTTCTTATTCCATTTGGTTATCTGAATAGATCATGTCGGCATTCCATTACTAGCGGAATAGCACAAATGAAGGGCCTACTTGCAAAACTAACATTCGTCAAAGCATAACTAAGATATAGGGCCCAGTCCATTAATCGGCAACTCGGTCCTATTGAATTTACAATAGTCAAAATTCGCCAATAAACTGTCCGGACGCAATATCTGTCTTGTACTTTGGAAAATATGAGTTTTGGGATTACTCTTCAAATAGAGTGTTCATGAATATTTGAGATCAGTTCTAATATACAGGTTTTAAAAAATGATTTTCATTACTCTTTTCTTTTAATTTAGTTTAAAATACAAAAAATAATGATTAAAATTTTCAACAATTTCAAAACTTTAAAATATGCTTTCAAGTACTATTGTTCCACTAAAGCGAAACTAAAAACACATACAAAAATACGAAAGAATTTTCATGGGAATTGTTGACGCATTATTTTCGGTAAATGTTTTAGAAAATAAGAAAACGTTTTAATGTGTGTTAATTGTTTTCAAAACTTATATTTATAAATTAAGCATTTTTATAACAAAATGACAAGACAAATTCACAACGTTTATTATAATTCTATTACATATTGAGACAAGAGTACTCTATGCAATTTTAACGCATTATATTAAAGGTTTGGCCAAAGGTATTAAATAATATTAAACTTAATAACTTATTCGGAGTAGTAAGGAATACTATTATCTATGCATGAGGTAAATATGCATCATAATTTATGGTGAAACATTGTAAATTAGTAAATGGGAGGATGCTTCAAAATAGTATAATTCTCTAATTCTATTGTGGGATTAGCTAATTGTTTCGCCGTAGTTGTTTCGTATATTTAGGGGATTCCTAAATGTTACGAATTCTTGTATTGGTATTTATGTGCAGGCTTAAAGCATAGTCTGTTGTATTATGAGACTTGTACGTTAGGATCAAATGAAATAACTGTTTAGTGGAACTGGTTTCATAGGAATAAACTGCTGATAAAAGCATTTGTCTAAGGTTTGGGCTGGGTAAAATTATTGTTGCACACTCAGTAGAGCTACACAAATGTTATTGGCTTCGGACGTCATAATTTAGAAACGCAGACAAGGGGTAAATGTTTTAAGGTGTAGAATTATCTAGAATGAGTATAAAGAGTACTTAAAGAGAGTTCCGACTGTCTATTTCCAGCCATCCTTATAAGGAGCTTAAACACGGATGATAACGCCTAGTAATTTAGAACCCCGGTCAAGTGACAACCAAAATAAAGTAGTCTTATATGAATTGAATTTATCTATAGTATTTTGTAGAGTTTACTTCATATTTTTATTCTCGTTAAGAAGAGAGACAAGGACCTAGTTTTTCAAGATACAATTATTATTTTTTATTAAAATATTATAGTTTATATCAAACCAAATCAAAATGTGTGTTAATAATATTGTATTAATTGTTTAATTGATAATAATTTTTATTAAAATGTATAATTTCAAATTTCCATTTAAACTTAAAAATCTGTTTTTAAAGTATTTCTTTTTATATTTGTTTTATTAAATTTAAGTGTTATGTTAAACTTTTATTACCCAGACATATAATTTTATAAAGAAATATTCATTCTTACTAACTTCCTTTTTGTACATAAATTCTCAAGATATATATTTCATGGTTTTTGCATATTCATGCCAAACATAAATAATACAGAAACTCAGTGTATATTTTTAGAATATGTAAATCGAAAGTGCACATACTTTTATTATAAACATAAAATAGTTATTCTGCAATACTATTCTTTGTATAGTTAATTCAAATATTTTCTTTTTTACCTTCAATCTGATATGTTTTTGCATAAAGTAAACATATAGGATTTGCGCATCATTGTCTGCTTTCAATTCGATCCTTTCCCCTGGAAAATTATGCAGGCTACAAAAAAGCTTAGCAAATACACTTTAAATCATTGCATTGAAAAACTTTCCCTTCCCTTTGATGCAACAAAATAAATCTCATTAAAATTTCCATATTTCCTTTCCGATTTCCCTATCGAAATAAGTAATAAACTGCTCTCGGCTAGACAATCGCAAGCGGCACAATGAGAAAATCTTGAGAAGAAATCCTAGGAAATAAACCTGTCATAGAGAAGCTTCGAGAATTTCCGAAATGTTCGTTCTTTAAGAGAACTATTTATTTGCTTCCCCCCTCCTCGCCGATGACACTTTTCGTCACATTTCGCGCCCTGGATTCGATAGTGAATTTCTTGTGAGTGGCGTTTTTCGGAGGAAACTTGAACCTTCGAGGGCGAACATTTTC
Organism: Hylyphantes graminicola; assembly: GCA_023701765.1. Classification (NCBI taxonomy): domain Eukaryota; kingdom Metazoa; phylum Arthropoda; class Arachnida; order Araneae; family Linyphiidae; genus Hylyphantes; species Hylyphantes graminicola. Next base: position 14,316,867 of record CM043122.1, read on the forward strand.
CAGTGCGCAAGAAAATGAAAAGATAATTTTCATTGAGCAAGAAAATGAAAACATAATTTTATTATCCAAGGATTTTGATAATAATATGTTGGATGTACTAAATTTTATCAATTGAACTAACTTAGATGCTTTGATAAAGAAAACTTATGAAATGACCTCATTTGCATAAATATTTTAGTAATTGTCATTATTAAAACAATTGATAAAATAATTTGATGATTTTAGAAAACTATTGTTGCGCGGCGTTTTGGAAAGAAACTTCTTCGAGGGCGAGCATTTTTTAGTGCGTAAGAAAATGAAAAGATAATTTTATTATCCAAGATTTTGATAATAATATGTTGGATGGATTAGATTTTATCAATTGAACTAACTTAGATGCTTTGATAAAGAAAACGTATAAAATCACCTTACTTGCATAAATATTTTTGGTAGTTGTCTTAATAAATCATTATTAAAACAAATGATCAAATAATTCGATGATTTAAAATAACCATTGTTCGTGGTGTTTTGGGAAGAAACTTGAGCCTTCAAGGGTGAACATTTTCAGTGCGCAAGAAACTGAAAAGATAGTTTTAGTATCTTAAAGATTTTGGTAATAATGTGTTGGATGGATTAAATTTTACCATGCGTTAACTTAGATAGTTAGGACTACAAATAAAGAAAACAAAATACGTTATGAAATCATAAAGATTTTGGTAATGAAGTGTTGAAGGGATAAAAAGTTATCATAAATTTACTTGGATGCTTTAAACTACAATAAAAACAAACATATGACATGGCTTATGAAATCACCTCATTTGCATAAGTATTTCGGGCAAATGTCTTCAAAATCATACAATGAAAATTTTTTAAAAACAAATTATCAAAAAAATATTAATTTTTTAAATAACTCTTGTAAGTGGCGTTTTGGGATAAAACTTGAACCTTCGAGAGCGAACATTTTCAATGCGCAAGAAAATAAAAAGATAATATTATTATTTCAAGATATAGGTAATGAAGTGTTGAGTAATAGAAAATTAAATTTTATCATGAATTATCTAAGATGCTTTGGGCTACAAGTAAAGAAAGCATGAAATGCGTAATGAACCACCTTATTTGCATAAACATTTCTAGTGATTGTCTTATAAATCATTAAGCGAAAGATATTTTTAAACCGATAATCTTAATTTAATGTTTTAAATAGTAAGGGAAGTTGTTTAAAAGTTGATGAATTTAAATAATTACACTAATAGTTAGTTTATCTTAAGGTTTAACATCATTATTAAACTTTCTTTACATGATTTATCAAGGATTCATCCTTGAATTCTCTGTAATCGGCTAATATGGCAAGAATTTTACACTTTGAGTACCACACGTTTCAACATTGTGCTATGCAGAAGAATATAATAAATATTAAATAATTAGTTATAATCAGACTATGCTATTTTGGATTCTTTAAAAACTATTTAAACTATGCTGAATTTCAGAAAAGTATTTTCTTAAGATATCCAGGTACTAAACAGATTCATTTCCTAAATTAAAACACATAAGACCATAGTATCTTGTAATGAAAATACAGTGTTTTTAATAAGCACATATTTATGTGAAATCACAAAAAAATTACTAAGCTAAATCAATCATTTTTATGAATAAAACATTTAAACAATTAAATTAATATTTAAGCATAAACATTTGAATTAAAATGCAAAAGCATTTTTTTACCTTCTTAGTAATCTCATTTGTAAATCAGTTTTCATAATATGTAGTCTAAATGTCGTACCGTAGAAACTTCCCCTAAAGATTTCTTCTTATTAAGCATAGTAATTTAACCTTCGCCTTTCCCTATATACATAATACTAATTCTTCTCCGAAGTGATATTTTGGCAGTCCCTGTTTTGAAAAGACAATTTCGAAATAAACTTGATGTTTTGAACGCGGAAAACAAATTTAAAGACAACGTTTCAGAAGATAATTGGAAAAAACTGTTCAACCAAACTGAAATTTAGTCAATAATATATTTCTTTCGAAAGTGAAGGATTCAATAAGGATCTTTTTGTGACTTCCAATTTCGAATGAAACTTAAAACTAAATGTAGAATTTAGTTACGTTTTTTTTTATTTTATTTCAACACGTCCTACAGACAAAACAAGGAAAGAATAGTTTTGCTTCAAATAAAATTGGACCCTAATAATATGCTTCAAAATAGTACGAGTTCGAAGAAAAATGTGACTTCGTAGAATGTTTTTCAAATATTCTGGGAAATATGAATATGTTTGAGCTGTATCTAAGGAATTCGAATAAAATTTTGATGTAAACACTTTTTTTATAAAGGTAACTTCGAAAGTGAGATAAAAATAGATCTATATACACTCTCTATATTAAAATAAAGTGAAAGAGAAAATAATGAAATTGTTCATTTATTTGATTTCAAATTATTTATAATTCAATGCCGCTAAATGTATAGACACTTAGTTGAAACTAGATTTAGGTCTTAACATTTCAAAGACTTTTCTACGTGTTAGAATTATTTATAACAAATCAATACCGTATGCATAAACTGATAGAAAATACCTGATAACTTAACAATAGTTTTTAGTTTGATTGTGTTTGAAAATTAATTTATTTAAAGTTGCAAAGTAGTGGAGGTCTTAATTATTTTTTTGTGTGAAATATTCATGTTATAACTGTATTTGGGTGAAATATTCGGTAATAATTTTTATGTTTGGGTTTACATGGGGCTTTTGATTTTTAGTAAAACGTCAATATCCTTAAAAGGATTAGAGTAAGAGCGAAGGAAAACAAATGATCAAATCATATCATTTTTATTTTTCATATATCTTAGTCCTTCGAAAGTAATGACTGTTTAAGAAAAATAGACGTTTCATTTAACAGTTGATGTCTGACTGTTTTTTTTTTCGTATGGCATACTTTATGTTATTTTTCTATTTTCATTTTCTTACACTTGAATGAACCAAAAAAAGTAATTATTGAATACATGATTAAAAAAAATTCTTATGTTAAATATTATTAAATTAATTACGTAATGCTGTTTAACCATGTCGTAATTCTGTTTCAGTTTATTAACTAATTCCTTAAAGCAATAAGTATATTTTGTACACTTTCATTCTTTCTTGCATTGGGAGAAGCATATATATTTAATAAAAAGAATGTTATAGCTGGTTGATAGTGTTTCATTGTTTAAAAGACAGAATATGCCTATTTTGTTACAACTGGATGATTTTAGTGCTATGTAAATTAATTATTTGCTTCTTTTAATAATTAGCATTTAACATAATAAAATATAGCATAAAATTGTACATTTCAAATTTGATTATGAGTTGAGCTAGTATATTATAACTACTATACCCAAGAAAATATTTAACTTACATAACATAATTTCATAAGTGGCAATTGTTATCTAATGTTCATGAGCGATTTATGTGACTGTCTTTTTAGTTAAATATTAATTAAATTAAATTATCAGCCGTACTCATCGAGTTAGTACCTAAATCACCCAATCTTTTAATCATTACCATTGACATTTCTGAATAGTAATGATAAATATAACTATTACTAAGTGTACAACAAGTACTGACTCAAAATACAACTATGACTCACTTTTTAAAAGAGAATAACAAACGAAAAGGGCAACAAGTTAGTCATGAAAAACATTTATATTTAGATTTGTTAAACCCGGAAGCTTCAATATTCTCTTACACCATCTACGCTTCTCATGTGTGTGGTCAAATGAAAAATTCCACTTTTTAAAGCTACAAGTGTTAGTTTTGAGCGAAAGCCAAAAATTCTCAAGATATCTAGTATAGTAGCGTGACGACATGTAACTCCCCACTAGGGAACCACTCAAGCTTAACCAAAATTTTTAAATTGGCTGAATACCCTTATTTATTTTTCATATTCCATAGACTATTCAAAGAATCTAATTTCCCTTTCAAATATTTATTCAGTTTGTGGATTTATTAATGTGTTAGGGTTATTGCTTTGCATATTTTATAGGTTGAATATTTATAATGTTATTTTTTTTAAATGTCTTGAAATCTTTAATAATATGCATGAATACATAAAAGCTTTCATGAATAACTCTTAAATGTTTAAAAGAAAATCATATCAGCTGGAAGAATTATTTATCATTTTTATTTCGAAACCAAATTTACATTATTAATTGATGATACATTTAAACAAGTTATAAGGTTCTTTTTAGCAACCTACCCCAAAATCTTAAAAGATATTGAATGTAAAATTTATTGTGTTACGATAGCACGTAAGCTAAATTAAAATTTCAAAATCATCTTAAAATTTTAAACGTTTGGGAAAATTAAAACGTTTGAACTAAAAGTTAAAATTTTAGCATAAAAAATATCAATAAATTTTTCTAATCAAAGTAAAAAAAATTATCTTCTGAAAGCAGTAGCAGGTAAAAATCTAATCTTTTAATAATATTTCTTAATATATTATATTTTAAAATGTCCAAAGAACACGGTGCCCACGGAACATTATTATACAAATAAAGTTAAATTAACTGTTATTATTATTATTATGTTTATAAATAATATACATGGTTATCCTAAAAATGTGTGAAATCAGAGTTCAGTAAGGGAAAAACTTTAAATTTTCAATTGAGGTATTTGTAATAAAAAATGAAGGACTAAACTATTTTATTGGATCTAATAATTGAATAATTAACAAACCATTGAAAAATATTTAACATCGTATTTAAAAATTTCTCTTTCCTGAAATGAAATGCGTATAAATTGAAAATTTTAATCAAATAATGTAAACTAACATTTTTTTACATCTTAAACTAATCATTGATGGTGAAACTCCAGCCAATTTTTACAATAAATTACTTTATAAATTCGTCAATTTATTTTATAAATCTCCTAAAACTCAAAAAAAATAAGGACCCCTTATCAAAGTGCAACCGTCCTTATAGAAATAAAATCGATGACACTGTGTCTTCGAAGGAGACTGCAAAGGTTCAGCACTGGAAGAGATTTATCGAGCCCCATTGAGCCTCTAGTGAAGGAGCCTTGGATTCCTTGGTAGTGGGCGGGATCGACAAATTTGAAATTCGACGAGTTTGCTATTCTGGACGTTTCTCTCTTCTTCCACTTCGTTAGGTGCCTGAATCTGAGCCTGGGTTTTTTGCAAAACCTTTTTACGTTTTTCTGTTTTTGCATTTTTAGGGCTCGGATTGAGGATTTCCCGAAGATATGTCTTTGTTTCTTGTTGTGGAGAAATAGGGGTGTAAGAGGAATTCGGTGTAAGTAATTCCATAGAAGTTTAAATGATATGGGGAGATTGATGTGGTATTTATGAATTTGTGTTGCATTTTTTCTGTTTTTGCATTTTTAGGGCTCGGATTGGAGATTTCCCGAAGATATGTCTTTGTTTCTTGTTGTGGCGAAATAGGGGTGTAAGAGGAATTCGGTGTAAGTAATTCCATAGAGCGGTGGAATTTTAAATGATATGGGGAGATTTATGTGGTATATATGAATTTGTTTCATTTTTAGGGCTTTCATTGAGGATTTCTGAGTATGGTCTTTTTTTCACTTGTTTTTGCGAAAAGTGGGTGGATGTTTCGGTGAAAGTTGTTTCGGGTTTTTGCATTTTGGCTCGGATTGAAGATTTCCCGAAGATATGTCTTTGTTTCTTGTTGTGGCGAAATAGGGGTGTAAGACGAATTCGGTGTAAGTAATTGGTTAGAGCGGAAGAATTTTAAATGATGTGGGGGGATTGGTGTGGTATTTATGAATTTGTGTTGCATTTTTAGGGCTTGGATTGGAGATTTCCCGAAGATATGTCTTTGTTTCTTGTTGGGCTTGTTGTGGCGAAATATGGGTGTACGAGGAATTCGGTGTGAGTAATTCCATAGAGCGGTGGACTTTTAAATGATATGGGGAGATTGATGTGGTATTTATGAATTTGTGTTGCATTTTTTGGACTCGGGTTGAGGATTCTGAGTATTGCTTTGTTTTTGTTGGACTTGTTTTGGCGAAAAATGGGTGGATGTTTTGGTGTAAGAGGAATTAGGTGTAAGATGAAGTTTTGTAATTCCGTAGAGCGGTGAAATTTTAAATGTCACGAGGAGATGGACTGAGGTATAAATGAATGTGTACTTTGGCATTTTAAGACAATATTCCTTTTTGCAATTGAATCAAATACATAACTAATGCAATATTATTTTGAATACGATGAATTTTCCGGATTATTAATGTTAAGTAGCATTTAAAATTGGCGGTAAATTTGTTTATTCAAATATCTGTGTTTTTGCATTTTTAGGGATCGGATTGAAGATTTGAGTATAGGACTTTGTTTCAGTTGGCTTGTTGCGGAGAAAAATGAGTGCTTTGGTGTAAGAGAAATTTGGTGTAAGAGCTGCAGTTTTGGGGAATTCCATAAAACAATGAAATTTCAAATGATATGAGAATATTTATTTGGCCTTTATGAATTTGAGTTGCTTGAATTTTTCGACAGAATATTTTTTTGCAGTCGAAGCAAATCTATCATTTATGCAGCATCATTAAATCTCTATAATTTTCCTTCTTGTCTAAATGCTACTTTCGCTTCTCTAAAATTGGTGGTAAATTCAGTGAAATCTTATTATGTTTTTTGTAAAACCTTCTTCTTTTCATGTTCACGCATTTTTAGGGCTCAGAAAGAGGTTTTTCGATCATTATTTTTGTTCGGTTGGGTTTGTATTGCGGCGAAAGATGGGTGTTTTGGCGTAGAAAGACTGTATTGTTGTGGAATTACACGAAGTTGTGAAATTTTTACTGATGTTGGGAGTTTGATGTGTGTTCATTTTAAGTTCGCTTGAAACTCTTACTCAACCATTTTCAAATTGAAATAAAAATCTTAAAAAATGCACCATTTTTTAATCTAATAAACTTGCGTTTTTGTCTAAAAGTCACTTTCGGTAATAATTTATAATCAGAACTACATGCGGTTACTTAAGCTTAAGGATAATGCTGTTGAAACTAAGAAAGTTTTTGTTTAATTTTTCCATTATAAATAATTAAACTTTTTAGAGTATTACTCAATCTTTTAACTTTGTACTAATTGTTTAATTATTTAAAATAATATGATAATTAATTGCTTAATTGCGTTGGGTGCCTACTTAGGATCCCACTTGACAGTAGTTATAAATTACGATGCCTGCCGCCACTAGCCCTCGATAATTGTCTTTTTATAATAATATGGAGATTCGAACTTTTTCATATGTTTGTAATTCACATGAACGATATCAGAATAATAACCCAGTAACAGTGAAGCTGAGAAAACAAACCTAGTGTTTTTATCTCGGTATTTGGAAGCAAGGCAAAAATAATATGGTTCAGGAAATAATTGGTCATATGATCTTATAAGCCTTGGGTAAACGATTGTTGTTATATTTTCTTTTAGTTCTTTTTGGCGATTGGACCGTAACACTCTATTTAAGGAAACGTTGCAATGGTAGTTTCGTTTATTTTCACAGAAGCTTTCAGAAGTTGTTTAACTGAAAACTATTCAGTATATAATTAAAATAAATGCAATTTTTAACGAAAGTTTTTTTTTCATTCTTTCAATTGTTTTTATAATAATGTTTATTTAAAAAATTATAATGAAAAACCTTTTAAAATATTCTTGCTTAGGACCATTTTTTGCATACAAAAAACCCCTATAAAATATAAAAAACTGCTGCATTTAAATCATATTTAAAGATGATTTAAATGCAGCATTTTTTTAATATTTATTTTATTATTTAAAGATGTAGCAAGATAAATACATTCAAAATTATTTGAATGATTCATTGAAAAAATCAAATTATGAAATTTTATGCATGAAAGATTTAATTGCCTAATTTAGAAATAAATTGTCCTTTGGATTTATTCCTGTACCCGAGTCTAAGACTATCTTTCTAATATTTGACCATCCAGTTGTAAGACTAATTTTCGAAATGGAATTTCTGCTTTCTTCTGTAATTAATGGAGATGTAACAATGGAAGCAAAGTTGCGGAAAAATGAAGAAGTAATGAGCAGACCTAGGTAGATGCAAAATGAAATGACTTAATTAGTTAAGAAACTATTCGAAAAGAATGTTTCCTCTATCTATTGCTGTTGTAAGCATTTAAATAAACAGATTTTTTTAACATGTAATTATGTATCTAATAATAGTCTTTAATATTTAAAGTAATTTTCTAGAGTTAAAAAATTGAGGTTAAAAAATATTTTTAAATGCTTCGAACAGATGACAGACTTGTAAGTAGTTGAGACTTGCATATTGTGCAAATAAGATAACGGCAAACAGTTTTTAGGAAAACCTAATTTCCAAGTAAATGAAATTTGTGATGTAATTTGATAAACGATGTTTATTATTATAGTGGTGACACTTGAGCCTTACAACTAGTCTGCAAATGTTTTTGTTTACACTTTCAAAATAATTACTTTAAGGAACAGCGAAGCGCATCCAATTTAACAAGAAATTAAAACTTTGAAAATTTTAAACACTCAATTCCCCAAGTATGATGCTGCGGCTTTTGTAATTTAATTAATTTTTTAAGTTAATGCGCTTAGGTGTCTTCTGGTTTGTACATTTGAGCGAATTTCGGCGTATTCTTCTGATTACATTATTTAACGTGTTTTATGAAAATTTCTGAGAAATATGTCATCAATCAGTGACTCTAAACGCTCTAAAAATTTTCAATTGATTAATAAAAAAATATATAATTAATTTAAAAAAGTAGTGTTTCTTTTCGTTTTTTTTAAAACTTCATTCTTTCTTTCAGTCATTCTTTCTTGTGAGTTTTATAGGCATACCCAAAGTTTTTTCCCAGTTTGCTTAAATACATTACATGCACGAAATTCACTCTTAAAACGAACGAGCGATTTTCTCCATTTAGAGTGGATCCTTTGTGTGTTAAACCTCCGACAGGATAACTCAAAACGAGTTTTTTTACTCAGTCTGAGTTAATATCATTCCTTTCCAGTGTGTCGAATGCACTTCTCCAACTCAACACTGGAGTGGATTTTTTTTTTTTTTTTTAGAGGTTCATTTTGAGAAAAATACAGGAGATTAATTCTGAATTTTTATTATATTATATTAACGTGATTCCTTAATTTTTAGTAAATTAACATTCGTAAAAACTCAACACGTGATAAAAATATCTTTTGACATATTTGAAATCATCATCTATAAATACTTAGGAAAATACATTTGCACTTTTTGTAAACAAGCAAAATGTTGAAATTCTCGGCAACTGATATATGTTACTGTTTACATTCTATGAGGTGGTAGGAGTACACTCTAAAAAAATCTATAAGGTTACTAAGAATTCTCTAGGAAACTCGGCTTCCATAAGTTTTTTAGTAATGTTACATAGGAAATATGTGTATATATTACTAATTAAAGCTTAGTATCCAACACAATCAATTAAATTGCAAGCATACCATAAAAACTTCAGTAAACGTTACAAGATATATTCTAGTAATCAATACATCCACTTATATAGTATCTTTACTAGGAAAACGTTAGTAACTAGCAGTTTCAAATATGTTAAGCAAGAGAGCGCCACTAATTTTTCTGTTAGTCAAGTATTATTTCGCCTTTTCTGCAGGAGGGCAGAGCTCGCAATCTCGAGATCCGCTCGCACGTCTTGCAACGAGAAGTAGCACGTTTATCCACGCGGCCATCGAGACATGCAGGTTCTTTGCGTGCAAATAGTGTGGTTAAAATCCTGATCGGATATAAAGCTTTCGGATATGAAGTTTTAGAAATAATTTTATGCAATCTGTATGTATGTAATAAAATAACAAAGCCACGTTTTTCGGTGATCACAGACCCGCTTTATAAGCCTTCGTCAAGTAAGACAGACACAGAAAGAATTTTTACTGTCACAGAGGAACGAAGTACACCCAGGGCGAAGGCGGGAATGAAACCCGCAAACGTTACAGCGCTCAGACTGCTATCGTAATGGTCCAAACCACTCAGCCATCTGGAACCCTATGAGGTGATTGTTTTTGTTGCTAAAAATTCAAATGCTTCTACCTAATTTCACTTACAACATTTCCTAGAATTTACTTATAAAGCACTCAGTAACTATATCAGTATAACTTATGGACAATTTCTGTACTATCACATTTTGAGAAATAATATTTTTTAAAAAATAAATAATAGACAATATTTCGACACAAGTAATCACACTTTAATATTATACTAAATTAATTATATAGGTCAATTTTGTGCTGTTGTAATATGGCAACAAGTAACATAATCTACTTTATTCTATTAAAGTATAGCTTCCTCTCGACAAATCTGTGTTTTTTCATCTATTACATTCCATTTTCCAAGTTTTAATTACTAATAAGCTCATAGATGAGAGTAGTAAAAGTGTATTCAAAATTATGAAGTGAAGTTACTAACTGTTGTGAAATTACGTCTTTGGCAGTATTCAAAGTATAATATTACTACTAAATACAAATAAATTGTTTTGAAAAAATAATTATAGTTCAAGAGGGTTATTTTAAAATATATTTAGTAGTTTTCTAAACAGTTTTATCAAAATTATAATTTTGTATTTGGTTTTTATCGTATGGCAAAAATTTAAAAAAATTGAAGACATTATTTAAATTTCAATGCAGTTAATTGTTTTTTCAGTATTTTTCCCACAATGTATGAGTATGAAAGATACAAATACATTTTTCGGGATGAAAAAAAACTACATGCATTACAGGGTTAAGGATTTATCGATTTAAATTTTGAAGAGCATCTCACCGAAAAAAGTAACTCAACGATAAATATATTTTCGTGTCCAAGTCTTTTTTTATCGATTTTAAACTATCGCTTAATTGCTAAACTTTTCTAAACTCTATTTCTTTTTCAAGAAGAATGGGGAAACATAGAATCGAACGTCACGAAAAGAAATTCAAGTAAAAAGTTTTATAATTACTTTTATTGCAATCTTTGGTTTTAGTATTAAGAAAAAGACATATTTAGTTGCATGGAAAATGTTTTTATTATTTAAGCCTTAATGTGTAAATTCTAACAATTTAATTCATTTTTACCTTGCTTTTTTTATTTCTTCCATTAAATGCGCAGACAAATTGTCAAATTCAAGGCTAATTCTCCCTTTTTGACTCTATCAGTCATTCCATAAAAACACTCATATTAACGGTTATTTAACTTCTTGCGACCTTGCGTTCCCATTTGGGGAAATTTTTTAAAACCTCTCCACAAAAAATTAACACGTAAATTAGTTCCGAAATTGACCTGGTCCGATAGAAGAAGTATCAGTTTTCAGCCTTTACTTAGAGATATCAGTTATTTATTTATTTATTTCTGTAAAAAATGAAGTTGAACGAGGGTCAATACGATACTAGAGTTTTTTAAAAAAATTATTTAAAAAATTTTTTCAACCTTTAAATAAGTTCTTTTAGTAGTTAATTTTAAAGACGTTTTGCTTTAAAAACAATGTTAAAATAATCTGTTAACTACAAATAAGTGATACAGCCTTTTTTGTTGCGTTTATAGCACAAAAAATGTGTATTTTTAGAGTTTAAGGCGTGTCCTTAAGTAACTATTAAAAGTATTTTTTAAATGTCTTTGAAAAACATACTTTTTACCATATATTTGTATGAAAAGTATGTTTAGAAAAAGAATATACGTTTAGTATTTTGCTGGGGTCTTAAGAAGTTAAACTCTTCTGTATCTTATTTCCAACTGCAAGAATCTTACTTATATTAACCCAAACTACAGAAACACCGAACAAAATATTCAAATTAGCAGTATTTATTTACGAAAAATATTACGTTGTAACTTAAATAATGCGACGAAATAAATGAATCCATTGTCATGTAAATAAATCAATTGCAATTTATTCGTTCGCTCATCCTATCTCCTATGAGCATTTAATGGAATATTCATCGCCTTTTATCAATGAGTAAGTTGAATTGAGCCGTTATCCATCGAGGATTCTTCCACAATTCAAAGTGTTAGATAAAACCCAGCATTTTAATAGAACATCTCATTAAAATTGGTCTTTAATTCCCGCATTAATTGATCTGGGGTTAGGTTGATTGGTTTTATTTTGTCCTTCATTTTGAAAAGAAAGTGTTTGGTAAAATAGGTATCTCTCAATAGGTCAAAAATTATTGAATTGCTCTTATTATAGTATTTGTATCTACCCACTTTTAGTACATTATTAAACAAAGTTAGAATTAATAAAATACTATATTTTAATAGCGTAGTTTCAATTTTGCATAATCTAGTTTGGTTAGGTTTTGAATTATCGTCGCACTAGAGCTACACGAGGGCTATTGGCGACGGGCGTCTGGCGACGGGCGTCGTATTTTAGAACCACGGTCAGGTGACGAGCCAACACCTGAATAGGCACCCATCGCAACCATTAAGGGCGACATCGTACGCCACGTTAGGAATTTGAAGGATATTTAACGTGCACTCCCTTACAAGTGGTATTATTCGTCGGACATTTTTGGCTGCACGGGCCGGTTATAGGTCGGCAGCTATTTTGGCGATGCCCGGATCCGAACCTGGGACCTTCCGCATGGTTTTGCATAATCTAGAAAAGCAGTACATAAAATACTGAAAACGCTAACAAAGGAATTTATTTTATTAAATTCGAGGTTTCATACAAAAATAAAAAAAGATTATGCATTTTTACTCGTATCTTATACGAATTAAATACATTAAAAAATTCTTTCCCTTTCACGTTTTTTTAAGAATTTTTCCCCTGCAACTTTATTCATCCCATCGGAGCTAGAAATAATATTGATGTACTGGGATTAATACTGGAGAGAATGCTGCTTATATTAAAACAGTGATGACAGTTTGTGGTGGTAAAGAATTGGTTTCTTATTTGTTTGTTAGAAGTCATTGTCACAAACAATTATCTGACTATTTGGCAATAACACAATAAGCAACTGATAAGTCAATCGCATATAATATAATTGCAAATCCTTCTGATGTAATTTCAAACCAATGTAAAATTTCACACAAATATGAAGAGTACACAAACTGAAGAACAACTGAGTACAAACTGAGTACAAAGACTGAAGAACTTTTAATAATAACTAAGTTTTACAAAAAATAACTTTCAAAGTTATTTTTTTGTGCAAAATAAAACTTAGAAACTGAAATTCATCCGAGCCCCTCCTACAAATAATTTTTATTTTCTTCCGGATACCATTAAACTGTGCAATTTATAGTTAAGGAGAAAATTTTATGACAAAATAAACTTGTTAATTGTTAAAATGTTAATGGTATTCACAAATAGGTCGTTTTGGTTAAATCCTTACTAAGATAAAAAAAAAAAAACATTTGACATTTTTTCCAACTTCTCGTTGTACCCTTTCTACTTTTCCGATTAAGAATTTAACTTTCTGTTTTTAAACCCCGCCTTTATTTCCTTTTAGGAAAATTCAGCTCTCACTCTGTCAGCCTCTCGTGTATCCTGAACTTTATTCCTTTCTTTTGACTGTTGTTTGTGAGGAATTAAACTTGTCCAAACTTTAATTCGATGGATTAAGTCGGGCAAAATTGATTGTGATGCTCCATCGATTGGCTTTTAAATTAATTCGCTTGAAAGTGAAAAGCTTTCTATAAAAAGTTGAAACACTTGTTTCGACATCAACAAGTTGTTTCATAGATTAACCAGTCTAAAGTTTTTTTTTGTTGGTTTTTGATTAAAGCTTTGTCCTTATTAAATATCTTTGGATTTAATTTTATATAGAAAATTTCGCCATATGCATTATGTAGAAATATTTTTTAATCGTTTAAAATTTGCTCCTTTGACAAAATAACTTAAAAGCAGAATATTTGAATTATTTAATCTATAAACACGATATACTAAACACTACATTGTAAACTTTCGTGTAATAATAATTCAGCGTCATAGTATGATCAAATTTACCTTTTTTGCTCAATGGTGGAGAAAAGTTACACAAATAGTAATTTACTCCATAAAATCGGTGGCAACAAGTTTTGCCTCCTGTTTTAGAGATTAACCTTTTTATATATCCATGGAGTACAATTACACCGCGAAATGTGAGTTAACTTCTCTTGTGTATCGTTTCCTTATATTTTTTGGTGTAAAATTACTCCATAAAACTAAAGGGAGCTTGGCTTCCACCAGTTTATTGAGTAAAGTTACTCAGAGCAATTTTTCAGTGTATGTGACTTTTTAGCAAAGCAACAATAATTTTTTTTACTGTTTTTAAATATTAAATTTTAATAAAAAATGCATAGTGACTAACGACAAAGTAAACAAGTTTAAAAGCACATAAAAAGCTAAATTGTCTTGTTGATTTTTGACAGAGAATAATACTTGCACTAAAAGAATACTACTAATCATAATAAGCATTGTTTGAAGCGTACACTCTTAAAACAAAAGAGTTGAAATCCACTCCAGTTGTAGAAGTGCATTTTCGACACTGGAAAGGAGTGAATATTAACTCAGATTGAGTTAAAATCACTCGTTTGGAGTGATCCTGTTGGAGGTTTAACACACAAAGGATCCACTCCTTACAGAGAAGTGCATTTTCAAGACTGAAGGAGTGAAAATTACTCAGATTGAGTTAAATTCGCTCGTTTGTTTTAAGAGTGTATAATAGTAAATACATACTTGAAATATAAAATTGCTAGATTTTGTAATATAATTCGATAGGTGACAACATATTATATGAAATAAAACCCATTCTTATAAACTAGGTCATCACTAAGTTTATACTTAAAAGGTTCACAAAAGTAGGGAGGGTCCTTCTTTTATTATAGCTATTATCGTTATTTGGTGACCAATATATTCATCTAGGCATTCACTAACAAGCACTCTAATACTAAACGCCTTATTGACCACTTTATCATGTGATTTTTTTTATCATTGACAAAAACATCGTTACTATATCTCCTTTATCGTTAAATCTATCTATCTTGTAACTATACGGCTTCATCACTTTGTCATTCGTGGCAGCTCTATGGAGGATCAAGGGGCTCGTTGCGAATTTTTGTGTATAGTACCAATTCTCCCGAATAAGGATTATTGCATCAAACAACTGAATAGGCGACACACAAGAAAATAAGCTGTTTCATTGGCCCCGAGTTGAGGGATTAATCCCTTAACGATTGGATAATTTTCAAGAAAATGGTGATAAAAGTGTATTTTCCCCCGCGAAAAATATGTATAAAAATATAAAAATATTTGTATGAAAAATATAGCTATTCACTTTAATGTTCTCTTTTAAATATATTTATCTTGTAACTAACTATACGGCTTCATCACTTTGTCATTCGTGGCAGCTCTATGGAGGATCAAGGGGTTCGTTGCGAATTTTTGTGTATAGTACCAATTCTTCCGAATAAGGATTATTGCATCAAACAACTGAATAAGCGACACACAAGAAAATAAGCTGTTTCATTGGCCCCGAGTTTAGGGATTAATTCCTTAAAGATTGGATAATTTTCAAGAAAATTGTCATAAAAGTGTTTATTTTTCCCCCGTGAAAAATACGTATAAAAATATAAAAATATTCGTATGAAAAATATAGCTATTCACTTTAATTTTCTCTTTTAAATCTATTTATCTTGTAACTAACTACACGGATTTATCACTTTGTCATTCGTGGCAGCGCTATGGAGGATCAAGGGGCTCGTTGAGAATTTTTGTGTATAGTACCAATTCTCCCGAATAAGGATTATTGCATCAAACATCTGAATAGGCGACACACAAGAAAATAAGATGTTTCATTGGCCCCGAGTTGAGGGATTAATCCCTCAACGATTGGATAATTTTCCAGAAAATGCCTATTTTCCCCCGTGAAAATTCTATAAAATTTGTGTAGATAATATATAGCTATTCACTTTAATTTGTTCTTTTTTTTAGTTTTAAATTTTAAATTTTTTTTATATACGTTTTTATTGGTGGATTTAAGTTAGTTTTAATCTTATTGACGCATTACTATGCTGAAGCACAACGTTTTATTTAGAAGCGCTAGATCAAAATTACCGTTATATATTTTACAAATTAAAATAACCATTAAACATATTTCCCTTTTCTAGAACAAGTTTATAATAATCGATATCCAAAAACTAGTTTAAAATAAAAGAAAATTAGTTCAGTCATTTTATTTTGTTTTGACCCTTTCTGTCCCAATGATATTTTTGCATCATCATTTAAAAAAAATCTGATCGTCTATTGCCATTTATGATATCAAAAAGCACATTATTCGATTCTTCACACTTATTTCGACTAGAAACCATTTTTTATTATAGATGTCAGCCCTGTTATTTTTTTAAAATTACGACCAGTAACATGATGATTTCAAATGGCATCACTGGGACTGAAAGGGTTAAGAATGATGCCGACGATCTTCAAAACAATCCAAGTATTCAAAAACCACAAGCTTATCAAATGTACAGCTGCGGAAATAAAAAAAGTACCACTAGTGATTATTTCTGCCGTTAGTCACCCTATAGAATCGGACCTTTTTGAAATTGTAAGCAATTAACATTCTGAGTTAATTGCATGACACAAAATTTGCATAAGGGGCCATCTTCATATTAAAAATGTTACTAACTTTAAAATTTCCAATAGTAACACCCCTTTTTGAGTCCATATTTCAAATCTATGACCTATGATAATACGAAATGCTAAATTTTGTTAGTTTTTAAGCATTATTACGGGAGCTAGAGACGTGCAAAGTTTAGGTCCCATAATGTTAAATGAGTTGCACATAAAAAACTATCCCAATCTATAAATAATTAAGATAATGGAACGAATTTTTTACTGAACAGAAATTATAATAACCCAAACAAAATGCATTCAATATTGGGGTATTTAAAACAATTTTTATATTTTTTAATAATTATTATATTAATTGTTTAAAAAAATATGAATAGAAACCCCTCAATATTTTTACAGAAATGCATTTAAGACAGGAAGTTTAAGCGAAATCCCAAATTTTAAAATTTTTTATTCATAATTTGCTGAGTAAATCACAAAATACTTTTTAATTACCTTTTAGGGGACTGTGTATAACATTATGTGTAATTGATAAATAAAGACGGCCTTGCAAAAGGAAGAACTAGACTGCGCTTGTCATTTTAGAGATGATCCCCAAAAGGTCCACGAGTGATTCGATTGAATAACTCGTCAAATATTCATCCAAATGTAACAAAAACATAGATTTAAAGGTTTTTGAGAGTGCTTAACATTTCTAAGTTATTAAAATTGGGTGTTGCTATTGGAAATTTCAAAGTTCGTAACATATTTAATATGAAGACGGCCCCTTATGCAAAATGTGTGTCATGCAATTAACTCAGAACGTTAATTGTCCACAATCTCAAAAAGGTCCGATTCTATAGGGTGACTAATGGCTGAAATAATCACTAGTGGTACTTTTTTTATTTCCGCAGCTGTACCTTATACGTTAAACTCGGATCACGTATTCAGAATAATATCATTGTCCTTTCCAACTGTATAACTTTTAAAATAACTTTAATCACTTGACCAATAAAAGAAACAACAGAGCTTAAGAAAATAATGCCCATAATTATTCTTTCAGTTGAACTAACACCAGTAAATATTTTTTCCGAAACAAAAATCGGAAAATTAAAATGATCGCTTGGATTGTAATAGATTACTTATTTCTTCATTTTTAAATCGATTCCTCTCGTCTTTTAAATTAACTTCCAAACGTAAATAGGCAGTCAAGTCCCTTGGAAAATTTCCTTCTACAGTTATTCCTTTCAACATTTTAGATAGAAAGAAGCTCTTACGGAAGTCTTTCTGATGACTTGACTTCTTTTTATACTAAAAGATTCAAATAGTATTCAGACTTTATCACTTGAGTTGTTTGCATCGGCAGCGAAGAATGGAAGTATCCGTTTGTGTGGAATTCATTTTCATCGTAAAATATTTATTGTTTATGAATTAATATAATAGAGGAAGGTTTTATATTTCATTTCATCGATGAAGAAAGGAAATTTGAATGGAAGAATCGCACCAAATGTGCAATGCGTTAGATTTCTTTATTTTTTTAAAAAATTGCTTTCTTATAAAGGCGATAATGTTAAATGTATTTTATTGATCATGAAAGGTTTTTAGCATTGTAAATGATGGGTAATTATCTACTTTCTGCATATTCCTCAATTGTTGTAAGCATCGATTTGGAAAATAGTTTTTTTATGCTTTAGGCCTTGTAAGGAACTATTGTTTGACCCAATTCTTATGTACATAAGTATTAATTGATTTTATAATAAACTAAATTTTGGTATTGTTATTAGCAGAAAATTTGATGTGTGGGAATATTTCAAACTGTAAAAATTGCAAGGTATTTATCAACAAATATTTTGAAGGAATATACTTTGCTTAAATAGATAGTGCCTTGACTTATATAAACTTTCTATATATTATTATTACCAATTGTCACGAATGTAGCCGATCCAAGTAATACTTTCCCTAATGTCCCATTATTTTGCTTATTAAACATATTTTTATTAAACATATATTTTGCTTCAAATACAAAATATAAATATATTTTTGTATCAATTTGAAAAAAAAAACTTATTAGCGTATTATTTAAAATTTACAACTGTAAGTTTTATTTAGAAATAATTAAAATTGGAATTAAAAAATATTTTTGGAAAATATTTAATGAAAAACTTAAATTATGCTTTGTAATTAAGAATATTATTTATCTCATTTTAAAACAAAATAAAAGAATACTCAACCCATACCTTTTAAAAAGTAAATAAAGTGCCTTTTTTTACATTATCATACCTATACTTTGCACGTTTTAAAAGTAAGAAACTGTGTATTTCCTTTTAAAGTATTATTTTATGAAACAGAATCTGAAAAAAAAATCTGAAACATTTTTTAGTAAGTCAGTTTTTGCTTACTTCTAAAACACTAGCAATTTAAATGCATTCTAAGCCACTTGCACCAGATTTTTATATTTTGATGCTGT
Source organism: Hylyphantes graminicola (assembly GCA_023701765.1). NCBI lineage: Eukaryota > Metazoa > Arthropoda > Arachnida > Araneae > Linyphiidae > Hylyphantes > Hylyphantes graminicola. The sequence goes on from CM043122.1 coordinate 14,335,821, forward strand.
AAATCATTTCATAGAAGATGGCGGCTGATATCGGGCTTTTTTTGAATCCTTCTTTGTTTTTACGACACTTGTAAATTCGCCCATAAATATGATAACGCGTTTTATATGAAAATATCAACACCATTTTAATCGGTGATTGTTTTTAGGCTGAAGAGGATTTGTTGAGAATGAATTCCAAACCTTTAAAAACTAGTATTAGTGGCTGGGGATTCCAGTCGGTTAAGCCTCGGTTTTCTCGGAGTCCATCAACAAATTTAAGCGGTCGGACAAGTGCGGTGAGTGACGTCATGCAAATTACTGACATTGATTACGCTAGAGTGGTTTCCTCGGGAGCGTTGCCGGACAACTCAACACGACCGCCAGATTAAGTTGCTGTTGAGTGCGTTGGGGAAATCCTGATGACAACGTTTTTGCTGTTGTCTTTTGTGTGGTGTGCTTGCCAAAAATTAAAAAAATTGAGGAAATGACGGAAGGCAATAGTTGTTTTATGCTTGCCGAGGAAGAAATGCTTATTGATTTTGTGAGAAATCACGAAGAACCTAAATTTTCAATTTTTGACATGCAAAGACGAAAACCAAAACAACAGCAGAGTTGAGTTGAGCGAGTTCGCTAGGTTTCCTGTTTCGTGTCAACGTAACGTTCCGATGAAGCGGTGGCCAGTAGAGTGACGTCTTCCCCGTATAACAGTTGTCGCATTTTTCTGGCGACAGACTTCGAGGAAACCAAGGCTTTAGGCATTCGCCTTGCATGCGGAAGGTCCCAGGTTCGTGTCCGGGCATCGCCAAAATAACTCGCAACCTATAAACAGCCCGTGCAGCCAAAAATGTCTAACGAACAATAGCCCGTGTACGGGAGAGCACGTTAAATATGCTTCAAAGTCCCAACACTGCGTACCATGCCACCTTAACGGTTGCGTTGGGTGCCTACTCAGGTGTAGGCTCGTCACCTGACTGTTGTTCTAAATTATGACGCCTGTCACCAATAGCCCTCTTGTAGCTCTAATGACGATATTTCAACCCAAAAAGTAGTATTAATCCAGTGCCACTTGTGAAATATTTCTTGATAGGAAATAAAAGATAACCATAAGATATTTTTCTTTTCGGGGAAAAGAAAATGCGGCCATGCTACTTTAATAAATTATCAACTTCTTCTCTTCGCGTCCCCCTATCAGGGGAATATGGCGAACTTGTCGTCCGAGGCTTAAATTGACACTCGATCAATTATTTGGTGAAGAGGATGAATCGGATTGATAAATAATAAACTTGGTGGGATGAAATCGGATGTTTTAGCTTCATAGTCATAATAAAAGTTGTAAAAAAAATAATTTTCTTTGCTTGATTGAATTTTGCAAAAATGACACAAATAGCTATTTAAAAATTGTTCTGGAAAATATTAATCAAAATTTGGAATTAGCAAAAAAAGAGCACAAAATTATTATAGTATCTAATCATTCGTTTATAATCTTGATATAATTAATTTCTTACCACTATTTGATAGTTATGATATCGTAAAGCATTCATTGATTAATTTTATTGGCGAAGCAGCTGCAAAAAATTAATTCCTAGACTAAATTTTAAAAAAAAGTTAACACCGTGATTACATAAAGAAATATAAATAATAGTTTGTAAGCGCATTATTACTTGTGTTGTTATTTAACTGAATTTTAATTGTTTGTAATAATAAGTCTTGAAGCATTATTTCTTGTTTTAAACCTTGGTTATCATTTAACCCATAATAAACATATATTTATTTTATAACGTAGAATTTTAAAAATCTCGAGCGATTACTGGGAACAAAAAACTAAAATAACATTTAATGAATTCTAGTTTTTGCCATTAATACATATTTTTCGTTTTTAAGATATTAATAGCTTAATTCATTAAATATAACCTCTTAAGGCCCTAGCCAAATAATACACGTATATTCTTATAATCTAAACATACTTTTCATACAAATATATGCTAAATAGCATGTTTTACAAAGTAATTTTTAAAAATTATGTTTAATAGTTAGTAAGAGACACGCCATAAGCTCTAAAAATACACATTTCTACACCATAAATGCAAAAAAGTTCAAAAATCATTTATTTGTAGTTAACAGTTTGTGTCAACAATGTTTTTTATGCAAACTGCCTTTAAAATTAACTACTAATATAACTTTTTGAAAAGTTTAAAGAAATAGCTAGTTTAAGTTTATTTTTAAGAACTCTAATATCGTATTTACCCTCGTTCAATTTCATTTTTTTACAAAATAAATGCCTGATACCTGTAATCAGAGGCTGAAAATTTATTTTCGGATCTTCTTCTATCGGACCAGGTCCATTTCGAAACTAATTAACATGTTAATTGCTTGTGGGGTCTCAAAGGTGGTTTCAAAAAATGTCGCCAAATGGGAACGCCAGGTCGCAAGAGGTTAAGTTTTAATATAAACTTTCAATTGCTGTATATTTTACTTGAAAATGATAAAAAAAAACAATAAATATATGTACAAAAACACACTGCTGAACATATGCATCTCTAAGCATTATTAATCGAATAAGGAGCAAATATATGACGATGACTTATCATTTATTTATAACCGTTTCCAGATAGATGTTTTGATACTGGTTATGTCTGCACAAAATCTCCTAATAAACATATATCTATCCCAATGGAATGCTATCAAATGACTAGGTTTCGATAACATTAAATGTCAGAGGTTATATAGTTTTAGTTAGATATGAATAAAGTGTGGGATAAAAACATTTTAATATGTACTTGTATACTTAATCTCGTAGATTTGATTTTTACTAAATTTTGTAGACGGTGTCACTCTACCGTCAATACTGAACTTTATTTTGCAAATATGCGGAACTAAACCCAAGATGTAGAAAAAATCTTTATATTATTTTAGTTTTAGATGTAAGTTGAAAATTAAATATTAATAAGTTAAGATTTAAAGGTCATTGTTAAATAGTTATCGACAAGAAATGTATTCAAACTATATTTAATGATTTAAAAATAACTTTTTTGTTATGCTTCGTCATTTCTTTAAAGATGTTTTAACATAGAGTTATTAGAATGAAGTTAAAAACGTCTGGCAACTTAAACGCTGTATTTTATATATGACTCAATAATAAAACACAAAATATTGATTTTAAAAATATTTTCTTCTCTACAACCAAAGTTAAAAGTTAAAATCTTACCCTTTTGAAAATTGGAGTTCCTTTCTACAAATTCTTATTTTTACATCATGGAAAAGAAATTAAAGTAGACTGAAATTGGAATTCTTAGCTTTATGATTAAAAAACTGTTGATTTAGCTGCATTTTTTATATGTTGGTCATGGTTATTCAGTTGCATTTAATATAAAAAGTCAAATTTACAGGAAAACTTCTTAAAAGATGTTTTTTAACTCTTCAATTATTTTCTATACAAAGCTTAAGTTTAAGGATAACGCAAAAATCTTTAATAAAGTAATAAATAATAAACAAGATACAAAATATAAACATAACTTAATTAATTATAAACAACATATTAATTATTTTGAAGATAAATACTAAAGCTTATGGTTTATATTCGTACCAATCAGTAAATAAAAAAGCATTGATTAGTTGAGTGTAGGTACATGTATTTTCCGGCTTGTGTGCTTGATCAGAGATATATAAGCCTTCGTCGATTAATGCAGCCAAAGAATTTTTTACCGCCACAGAGATGGAAATGTACACCCTGGGTAAAGACGGAAATCGAACCCGCACCCGTTGCAGCGCGCAGACTGCTGGCGTAATGGTCCTAACCACTCGGCCATCCGGGCCCCCATGATAAGTTACTTTTACAGCCTTTTCTTATTGGATTAAATGAAACTTCACAGCTGAAAAAAAAACCTCACTCTGCTGTTTCAAATTTACAGTGTCAACGAACTTAAAAACCTACTTTGCAGAATATGTTACTTCTTTTCAGCGTTAAATTTAGGCTTTCAAGATTCTTGAAAGATCGATAGCAAAGTTTCGGTTAAATGTGATTAAAGGATAAGCCTCACTCTTGTGAAATCACGTTTTAACGAAAGTCACGCTTCTTTTCTTTATTCACAGCTTTTCTTCGAAATTTTTACACTGTTTTTTGTTGTCAGTAATGGGTTTAACTTCATTTTGATCTTTTAAAAAATTTATAAGTATCTTAGTTTTTTTTATTGAATTTGTTTAAATCAATCGATCGAAAAACTACGTACTTTACTTATAAATTAAGGCAATATTATGAAAAAATACCTTTTGTAAATATATATGAAAAATATGAAATTAACCACGGCCAACTTCAATAACAAGGCCAGAGAAGCTTTCCCAAACATGAGCGTAGACGGAAATTTTGACGTCACTGTACCGAGTGCCGAAGATCTCGAAACTAGTTCGGACGCATTCGGAACTCTAAAAATGTGGGCAGCCGTGAACGAATGGTTCCCAACAGATTTCGTATTCATCTTCGGAAAACGTCACTCGGAACTAAGACGTCAAAATTTCCCTCCCCGATCATGTTTGAGAGAGCTTCTTCGGCCTTAATAGTTGAGTAGGCAGTGAATTAACCTAATTTGTGGGGTCAGTTTCACAAGACTAATAAGGGGCAGTGATTTTTTAGCGTTTACCATAGTAAAGAAGCAACGTACAACCTAAATCTCGCCAGAGTAATTTGTTTCATCGGATGCATGACCATCTTTCACTCTACTTTCTACTTGTCCCATATTGTATTCGGCACTAAAAAAAATCAGAATTTGAATAGGAATTTTACACAAAGCATGAAAATAAATTTGTGAGCTGACTCGACGTTAATCCTCTAATGCATACTGTTGCCGTTTGGCAACAAGTAACATAATCCACTTTATTCTATTAAAGTAGAGCTCCCTCTCGACAAATTTGTGTTTTTCATCTACTACATTCCACTTTGAAGTTTCAGTTACTAATAACCCTCATAGATGACAGTAGTAAAAGTGTATTCAAAATTAAAGAGTGGTGTTATAACTGTTGTGAAATTATGTTTTTGACAGTATTCAAAGTATAATATTAGTAGTAAATACAAATAAATTGTTTTGAAAAATTAATTATAGTTAAAGAGGGTTATTTTGAAATGTATTTAGTAGTTTTCTAGTCATTATCATCAAAATTGAAATTTTGCAGTTGGTTTTTATCATCTGGAAAAAATTTTAAAAGCTGAAATTTTTTAAATTGTAATGCAGTTAAATGTTTTTTTTTCAGTATTTTTCCCATAATGTATGAGTATTAAAGATACATATATATTTTTTTCGGGGCAAAAAAAAAATTCATGCATTAGAGGGTTAAAATACATATACCATTTTATTTTGAAAATAGAACCAGTGTGAAAGTTCAACAAGTTTGACCATGGAGGAAACCATATTATTTTTTAAATACATCGAAAAAAATCTCTGAAAGAGAGTGTCCAAATTGAGCAGAAAATCTAATTGCCCAATCTCTAAAAACAATTTGATTTTATTTTGAACTTCTAAATAACCCGAGGCATACTTTATGCTTTTAGACAGTCACATCAAAAGAGACGTTTTCAATCATCCTTGACCTCTTTACAGCACCATGTACAGTAAATATCACTTTTACGGATTTTATTTACTGTAGGTTGGTCGGGTAAATGCCACGTCCTGAAGGTGCAATTTACTTTTGCTATCATTTTCTTTGACGTTTTACGGGTTTCGAAAATGAGAGGCTAAAGATGAGAAAAGATCTGGGTGTTTTTATGTGGTTTGGAAATATCCAGCTTAAAAATGTTTTTGTTTTGTCGTTTTTTGATTTGGTTAAATTGCGTGATTGTTAAGAAGTATACTTTTCTTGATGTCTGTAGCATTATTTATGAGGACTTTTAGTTGTGGTTGAAGCAATCATTGGAAATTAATTTACATCAAAATCTGCATGCTGGTTTTTCGAACAGATAATTTTATTGAATAATTCTCAAGTAGTGTTAACTGTTGAATTTGAGAAGAAATAGTAAAAGGAGTTGGGAGCACATCTTCAAATAAAACGTCCTACAAATGAACTGAATTTAAGCAAAAATTTGACTTTAGGCGATTTGCTCGATATTTTTTAGTGTGTGTACTATGGCACATTTTTATTATATCGATATTAACATTCATCTGCTCGGTATATTAGGGTCCCCAAATCTCCATTTAAAAATTTTTTAATTCTTTAAATGATCTGGCTTATGACAAAATATGTAAAGTTTACACTTAATTTGATAATGGCTAAAAAACGGTAAATATTGTGCTCTTTTAACGGTTATAAAATAAAACTAAAATGGTAATAAATCTACTTGGCTGAGGAATATTTATTTTAAGAATTTATTCTATATTGGCTCGATAGAAAATCATGTGTCATAGAAATATCGTGTGTCATACTCGTCAATAGAAAATAATGTGAATGGGAAACTATAAATGTAAAAAAAGTTTGTTTTTACTTAGTTTTACTAAAACACTTTAGAGAAAAGATCTTTTTTTAAGTAGTAATCTTTATACACTCTCAGAAATAACACTTTCATTTTTGACGATTCATGAATCCTCAATTTTGAGAATTGTTTCGTCAAACTATCACGTGACTTGAGTAAACGCGAATCCTCACTTTTACTATTGTGATTAGACGATTCTGAATCTTGATTTTGAGAAAACTGAATCTCATTGTTGTACTCGCATGCTCAAATGACGAAATATTTCTTTAGATTAGATGACATTCAAATCCTCATAAAGATGACGATTCAAATTTCCTCACTTTGAAGAAACGAAAACTCGGAGCATTTGCCAGTAACGAAATCGTCAAAATTAAGGAAAAATTAGGAACGTCAAAATTAAGGAAACGTCGTTTTTGAGCATTCCTTTTTAGAGTGTAGAAACGACTAATACTTTTCTTTGCTATTTATTTATGTTAACAATGGCTTATTCATCATTTTAAAACTTTATTTGTTTGAAAACTTTCTCCTGGCTGCTCCAATCCCCCTTGACCCCACTCCTACAGCGTGTATAAATACAATTTTGCCGCTTTTATTTACTGCGAAGGAAGTTCGCGGCTCTTTCGAACCCAACAGATGCGATTTTCTTTTTCTCGCAACCCTTTCGCTCCTATTTTTACTAGTTCTTAAAATAAGACAAGAAAAGGAGGAAAGAATGCGTGACCAGAGTGTTTCTATGGACTGTCAAATACCTCGATTAGAGATTAGCTGAAAAAAAAAACTTAGATTCTTCCCATTCATGCTGTTGTATTTGCTCGGCTATTCTTCAATACTTTTTGGGATTTTGGTTTAAAAAAAGTAAAGTGTTTAAATATATTTTTCTTTTATCTGAAAGATGTAGGTTTAAATCCCTTTTAAACCTGTTAGAGTGTTTATATTTACCTTTTAGTGCGGTTATGTGTGTGAAGTGTATTAAGAAATAAAGTACTGGCAATTGGGGTAATTTCGGCCCAAAATTATCCGGCGACAGCCTTCTATGATAAAGGTACACAAAATTGTCGTACCGCATGTCAAGTTAATGTAGGATCATTTTCTGACGACAAACACCAGCTTTTTTTCCCGTTGTTTGGGCCAAAGGTTTTCTTAAGAGCCAAAGTTACCCCAAATTACTGTAGGCATAGTGTTTTATTTTTGTAACTGCAGCTATTGGATTCGTGGAATTATCAGAAAACATGTCAAGTGTAAGTGCAATTTAACCAACTTCTGGTTTGTTTAAGAAATCCAGCTGTAAACACTTGAGTATTGTGTGAAGGTCGTGCCTTGCGAATATCATCCACTTGAAAAAGGAATGGTATCTGTTTTGTGTTGGGAATAACTTTGTAATAAAATGTGGGTACTAAATTCTATTGAATAATTATAGTTTAATATTTCTTCTTACTTTTAGTTAAGTCTAAAATGGTAAAATAATCATAAAAACACAAAACTGGGAAATTTTTCATATGAATTGTATTGACCTTGTAACTACTAACCAAGGTAGGTATTTACCACGTATAAGTTTGTATTTCTAGGGTTAAGTTAGTCAGAGACGGTATCGACTACTATTTACATCGAATTTTCATAAACTAAATTTAAATAAAATTTAATTTTACTCCACCATTTTTTTATTTATAAAAACAAAAAAATATGGACTTGTATTTTTAGGGTTAAAACAGGGGTCTGCATTAAATATCATATATAAAGAAATTCATCGTAAAACGACTAGTTTCACTAAATAATGTCAAAACTTACCCCAGCTAACTTTTTTACTCTCGAGAGCCGGCAGGTCTTTACACTTACCTGACCATTCCTCGAACCCAAAAGTTCCCGGTATAACATATTAGTCGGTGCACATAGTCTCTGCAAAAAAACTCGACTTGATTGCTAGTTCGCTGGTTTATTTAATTTCAGTCTAGGAAGGGAATTCTTGTCCTGTGCCGGAGGTATGAGTTAGATTGATTCAGCTTTAACATTGTTGAAAGTTGCCGACTTTCTCTGGAATCTGGTTGCCACTAGCAACGGTAAATTCCTTTTAGCACCAAAATGCTACTCCCTGGGATGGATGAATGTCGGAGTAATAAAATTGGGCTCCGGGAAAGAACATTCGGTGGATGGGAAACGGAAACAAATGTTCGCACATTACGGGAATTGGTCGGAGGAGTAAGAATATTCAAATGCCAAAGGAAGAAATATACTTTAGGAAATGATGATCATTCCAGAACCTATTTTTAGGTTTTAATTATTAAAATGACCTTGCTGTGTATATTAAAGGGCTTTTATATTTAAAAGGTTTTTTTTTAATATTATACAAATGGTGAAGGAGTAAGAATATTCAAATGTCAAAGGAAGAAATATACTTAAGGAAATGATCATTCCAGAGCCTATTTTTAGGTTTTAATTATTAAAATGAAAGTACCTTACTGTGTATATTAAAAGGCTTTTACATTCAAAAGTTTTTTTTAAATATTATAAAAGTGGTGGAGGTCTAAGAATATTCAAATGGAAAAGGAATAGAAATACTTTGAGTATATGAAATTGAGTAAGGCATTTATATTTAATTTTTTAAAAAAAAATATTGTAAAAGTGGTGAACGAATTGGTGAAGGAGTAAGAATATTCAAATGCCAAAAGAAGAATAAATATTTAGAGTGTATGAAAGGGCTTTTATATTTATACTTTTTTATATTATACAAGTTACATATTTGTGACTTTTAATAATTAAAATGAAAAGCTACATTTGTTTATGGGGATGCATGAAAGGTTATGCACATGCTTGAAATTTTGGGATACCTCTTTTAATACTTAGAAGTATTAAGTAAAATACATTTTTCGTTAATTTCGTTTTTTTTAAAATTAAAATAGAAATGATCAAATATTTTTGTATTAGGCATTTCGTCAAAACTATACATTTTACGCTTTCTTGTAGTTGATACAATTTACTAAGATAATGGTTTATATTAGCTTAATAATTATTATAATAGAGCTCTTTATAAAATAATAATGGTATTATACTTGCATTATAAAATACATTTCTTTAACAATAAATGATAATGCAACGGTAATGCTTCCCTAAAAAGCATTACTTTAAGACGTAAACAAATTCCAGGTCAAAACGAATCAAACACACACACACTGATAATTAGTTACCAAGTGCAGCAAAACACTGAACCTTATTTGTTCTGACCCAATACAGTCGATTTTATACTTCTCTTATAAAAAATAAATCTGTGATGTCAACAGATTAGCTATTTGTATGTCTCCCTTGCTCTGATACGAATTCTCTTTATGATGACAATTTCCAATCAAGGATTGCACGTTCAGAGTAATTTATCGCGTTTGTCCGACTTTATATAAAAGAATTTCCCAAGTCTGTCAACTGTTTCAAGAGATTTCGAATACCCTTTTTAAGTTTACCAACCGTACAAAAAATAATAGGTGGTTTATTAGGTCCCTACAGTTATATTTCTAAAGATTGTACACATTTCAGTTTCTCATAATACAGTTTAAAAGTATTCAATTTGTCGTTAGTTTGAGAAGAGAAAAATAGGAAAGGTATTTTTTTTCAAATTCTTGATAGATGATATAATTCAGCAAACTAAAAAATGATACGTAAAATAATTTTCAATAGCTCAATAGCTTTTTTCAATTTCAGTTTTCACCAGATTCACTGCGTATTCTTCAATAGCCATTAAGCAATATATTTATCACTGTTTATTTGATTTTTACATTTTCTCAGACACAGTTATACTTAATAAAACATATCAAGTATAATGAATTCATATGTTTTGAGGTTATTTAAAAAGCAATTGATCGATGAAGCTTAAATTATTTTGAAAACAATGCATAAAAAGTGCTGGTATGGATATCTTGGTATTTGTCATTGCTATTCTTCAAATATGAATGATATTTTGCAAGTTTTTATCTTTAGGTAATAGAGGCATTTTTTTTCGGTAATAGAGGACTATTTTCAATCTTAAAACATTCTTGACTAACGTTAAATATTTTTTATTATTAATCTTTTGAAATCCTATTATTTGCGATTAAAAACAAAAGCTATAGAATAATACATAGTTATCAACACGAAGTTGACTTTAAATACTTAATTGAAATCCAGATAAAATTCCTTTAACACCTTAAATAAGCTTTTAAAGCCCTGAAACCCGAAATCTAACGCTTTTCCATTTATTTTCTCTCCACAATTTGTAATGAAACGGACACTAAGAGCATAATAGTTAGGAGAATTTACGCTTTTAATTAGGCAGAACCTGCAACTTTATTATTGCATTTCTCCCAATTATTTACCCTGGACCAAAGCTTAGAAATCTGGAAGGGCAATGGGCAAATCAGTTACTTTAAATAGAAGACCCTTTTGTGCAGAGTAACTAGCATTACTTTTCGTTATAATGACACCGCGTTTCTTGGTAAATAAGTATCTTGTTTCAGTAGTTAAAACATGATTATTACAGTCGACGACGGCTCCAATTTTCTTTATGTAACGTTGAAACCTTATTCATGCACGAAATGAGAAAGAGGAAATTCCCAAATGAGCTTCAATAGATGTTTCAATACAGATAGCCGTGGGCCATTGAATGTAATTTCTAGCAGGAATAACGAGAAAATGAGAAGTGCTGCTTTTTGGATCGATGAGACACTTTGGAGTAGATAAAAATGACAATTTAGCCCTCCATGAGAGGGCTTCAGATAATTCTCTCACGCTATAGTGCTGAAATATGAGTTCAGAGCCCTTTATTATTGTAGTCTGCTCAATGATTTTTTTTAAATGTTTACTAGGCCTAGTGATGTAAGCCTTAATGTTAACTAAGCCTAGTGAACCTTGCGTACTGAAGAGTAATTATTATTTATTTAGTAATGTACAATAATAAAATAGACAATTATTTATATTTAAAAACTCGTTTTTTTTTCTATGATTCTTCCGCTCATATTTAACAAAGAATGTGTATAATTTGTTATTTTTATTTAGTTTGAAACATTTAATCTTGGTTTGTTCCTACTTTTTGTATACTACTTTAAAACTTATAGGTAAATTATTGTTACTGCTTAGGAAAAAACTAATTTGTGAGGTTTGAACTGTTCAGATAATTATCCCAATCATTAAAAAGTTATTTATGTACTTTTATAATCACAAAAATAGTAGCAGGTTTATGCTTTTTATCAAATCGATTTTGACAACTACAAGCTACCACACATAATTTCAATTTACAAAATTACATTACAATATCTTTGCTCCGAGATGTTTTATATCTGCAACTTAAAATGAAAAGGGAAACTTTATTATGCTATAGTAGTGGAAATATTCCCATTTTCTACGAAAATACGCCCGTGTCCTTCTTATTTTTTAAAACGACTATCTGATATGAATCTTGCATTCAAGTCTATAACAAGGTGTAAGATGATACCATTATCACTTTTTAAGAAGAAAACTACCCTTTAAGATAGTTTTTTCTGCATGAACTTCAATCTCATCCACAAAAATGACAGCAAAATGAGTTAAGGTAAAGAAATTTGTTGGAATCGCGCCTGAATAATAATTGGTTTTCGAACTGTTTCACAGATTTTTCGAATCGTGTGACTCTTTATCAAAGAAACAGGGGAAAATATAGTGAAAAACAATGGCTTTTAAACTTATTCTGAAGGGAGTGTTTTTATCGACATGTACTTATGGAACAGACCAGTCAAAGTTATTGTTACTTATTCCATAAAAGTTTTAATTAGTTCGTAAAGAGAAGACATGTTTCATTATCGAATTTTCTTACAATTGGATTGATTAAACATGAAAAAAGAGATTATTTAAAATAGTTATTTAACAATTCTAAATCTTGAAAGCATGAAAAAATGTTTAATTTCTAATGAATTTCAAATAAGCTCTGCCAAATGCATTTAATAGGCAACCTCATAATTGTAATAGTCATACTATTTTTTATGCAAATCAGAACATGTTTAAAACTGTTACTGTATAAAATTTGGAACTAATCATTATCATCCTCTGTTTTTAGAAAAATGATATATTACAAGATTTTGAAGTGAATGTCTCAATGAGAATACTATAAATCTTGTTCTAATACATCACCACTTTACTCTTAATTTACCATAATATAATTATATTTGTGATATTTAGCCAATTTTCATGTTAAATTGCAAAATGAAATTTAAAATCCACCATACAATATTTAAAACTAAAATACGCATATTTTTCAAATTTCACCCACCTTAAAATTAGACTTTTTACTACCTTCTTTTTCGCTCATTTACTCATTTATTTCCACAACCTCCGAAACTTTTTGGACAGATCTTTTCGTAATGATGCCATATACAAAGTCTAACAAAAGATCTGACAAGATAAATCGCTTATTCTTGACTACAAAGGAAGAGTTCGTACGACACAGATAAATGAAAAATGTGTTGCCGCATTAATATCTTCACTAATGCTTAAACTCGAGTTTTATCTACCACCTATAATACGATTTTAGACACCAAACAAATCGAAACTTTATATTTCATATACGAGATTTATAAGAAGGAAATCTTCGTGATTTTTAACTTCATAAGTAAAAGATCATTATGGAAATTTGTGACACGGTTTGTTGGCACTATTCCCATTTAGGAAATTATTATAAATATGGATAAGATTGAAATTTTCGGCTGCTCGTAATGTAAAATAAACTAAAAGATTTATTTATGAAAAAAAAAAATAAACCAAAAGATTTATTTATAGTTTGATGCTTAAAGAAGCTCTTAATTAGAGGCATTGAATCGAAATCTTATTTAAAATATGAAAAAAAGTGTTTTTTTGTATGATTAGAAATTTTAATGTTTTATTTCAGCATAAATTAAATTGAGTTATTTGTATGTTTAAAAGGGGCTCTTAATTGGAGGCATTGAATCGAAATCTTATTTAAAATATTAAAAAATGTTTTTTTTTGTATAATTAGAACTTTGTAATGTTTTATTTAAGCAAGTATGGTCCCGCCTTACTGGGAACCCGTTAACTTCGCATTGCTTCCTTTTAGAGGCATGTTCACTTTTGAAAATACACTCAAAATCGAAACAAAATTAAATTCGTGTTGGCGCATGCTCACTTAAAAAAGCAAACACTAATAGAGGATGAAGCAGCCTTCGGGCGAGCGCATATCTCAACCAAACTCAATCAATCAAACTAATAGAGGATGGCGTCAAGCCCCCGTTTCGGCCCGGTCCATGTATTTTCAAGCCCTGTTATGGTCCCGCAATTTCACGTGGATGACGTTTTTTTAAAACTAATTATATTAATTAAAAATCACAATCAAATATGAAAAAACTAAGCCTCAGGTGCACACGTAGGTATTAAAAGAAATCTATATTAAAAATTTCGAATTTTTTCGAGCAGTCTAGGTAGGTCTTTTGCGATCCACAGACAGACACTCTTTCTTTTATTATTATAGATTAATGTAATTGTTTGAATTGATTGTCACGCTAGTATTGTAAGACTTGGTTGTAAATTGTGAATATTAAGTCTTCTGATTGGATATATGTAAGGTTGTCATAACAAGTTCTTATTTTTTTAAATTCTTGAAAATAAGTCTATTTTCTTCTTCAAAATATCATTTAAACACGAATTCTAGTTTTCATTCATAGACTAAACCAATGATGGTATTTTTTGTAGACTCTTCAACACTCCCATACAATACATTTCTATATTATTAAATTGCAAATTGCTTAGAACATTCCTGTCAAATCTTAAGGTTTTTGGCAGTTTTCACTTTTATGTTGTTTGACTTGTATTTATAGAAAATCATATTATCTAATTTATTGCCAAAATAAAAAATTCGAAGAGAATGTTTTCAAACAATTTTTTACTACTATCTTGTTATAAAAAATGCCCCCTCTCAAAAAACAATAGTTTTATAAATATATATTGATAAAGATTTCAATGCTATAAAAATCTCACAATTTAATAAAGCTCTCCTTATTGATTATTTCGATAAAATTTCTTTTGATGATTGTAAAAACGTCAAAAAAAATTAAAACTGAATTCACCAATGAAGGGCCGTTCAATATATCTTACACTTTGGAGAATGTGAGTTTAGCAACTATGTCTGTTATGTAATAATAAAAACCTTTTTCTTTATTATAAATCTTTTCAAGACTACATTTCAATGCATTATAAAATTTCTTAAATGCAAAAAAATAAGACAAGATGTAAAATTTTCTTCTTAGAAATGCACAAAATAGCTATTCGAATTGTTAAATAAAACTTAATATGCACAGTTCAGATTATAAAATCTAAAAAAGACATTTTGAGACATTATTTGAATACAAGTCATTTCAATTTGACTTCGAGTAATAGATTAATGCATGGAAAATAATGTTTAAATAAAGAAGGGATAAAGTCTTACGTAATACGATTTGAAAATGTAATCGTATTTTAGGCTTAATTTCCATAATAGGTTTCGTCCGCATAAGAAGGTTGTACCTTCGTATAATTATATTTTATGCGAAGGTTATTTCGTATAAAATCTATTTAATAAGGAAGGTTAAATACATTTGTGCTTAAGAATATGCATTGTCTTTAACATTCCTTTTTAAATAAATTTTACATCTAGTTAATATTGTAATGAACGTTATATAATATCAATATAAATTTTGATAAGAGTTGCATTTATATAATACTCTTTGATTAGTTTATGTACCTATTCTTAGTATTGTATAAATATAATTAAAATGTAATAAATGTTGAGTAAATTAATCATTATTGAAATCAGATAATCATAATTGCCCCTTAAGCCGAAAGCTTTTGTGAAAATTTAAGAATTTCATTTAATGATATAACAATTTTGATATCGATTTATGAGTAAATATTCAGAGAAGAAATATTTGGCGCATTGGATAAAGGTTAAGGGAAATAAATTAAAACACTAATGTTATGCGCTATATTCATCGAGTATTTAAAATTTAACTTTTCATGTCAAAAGCAATCGGAATCATTTAATTATATTATATTCTTTAAAATTTTTTCGCCAAAGCTATTTCATTTGTTTAAATAAAGTCACAATTAACATGACTGTTACATAAAGAAACAAAGTAAATAGGCTTTAAAATCTCCAAAACCAAATATTTTCTCAAAACCCTTGAACTATAAAGAATTTTCAACTAACCCAAATATCCTAAACCAGTATTTTAACGAATTAAACCTTACACCATTTACATTATTCGACACAACTTTCCCACACATTTTACTGCCCTCAACTTACATTCTTTCACCACGGTTTATTTATAGTCCCCAAAACATTCTCTTGGGACCAAAAAAAATACCCTTTTGAGGGGAGGCTGTCCCGTCGTTTTGGCGCGCAAAAGGGTAGCTTGGGAGGCATCGATCGCCCCTCACCTTCAGACGACACCTCGAGAGCCCTCCCCCTCACCCGCCCCCATTTCACTGGAGAAGCCCTCTTTTAACAAACGATACTGTAGCATCTCCAAACCAAAAGTAAAGGGAATAAAGCGGGAATTAGCCATCTTATTGAATGGAGGGCGGCGGTCGTTGCGGATTAAAAGGGCCTCGTTCTGGCCCGGGCCAGTAAGATTATAAATGGGACAGTAAGATATTGGAATGTGCTAGTAAATGTGGTATGGGTATTGGTATTTGGTTTGAAGGAGAATGTCATATAATGGTTGAGGTCAATTAACTGGTGTTAGGGTTTGTGAATAATGCCTATTTGATGCTATTTTTAAGTTTTTGAATAAGGAAAATGTAATTAAATACGCATTGAGACGGTACATGATATTCTTATTTCCTGCAGGCGTCGGGGTTTGTGAATAATGCCTATTTGATGCTATTTTTAAGTTTTTTAAGTAAGGAAAATGTAATTCACCTTCAGACGACACCTCGAGAGCCCTCCCCCTCACCCTCACCCGCCCCCATTTCACTGGAGAAGCCCTCTTTTAACAAACGATACTGTAGCATCTCCAAACCAAAAGTAAAGGAAATAAAGCGGGAATTAGCCCTCTTATTGAATGGAGGGCGGCGGTCGTTGTGAATTAAAAGGACCCGGGTCAGTAAGATGGTAAATGGGACAGTAGTAATGTAGTAAGATATTGGAATGTATTTGCAAATGTGGATAGTGGGCATGTATTGGTATTTGGTTTGAAGGAGAATGTCATATAATGTTTGAGGTCGATTAATTGGTGTTAGGGTTTGTGAATAATGCCTATTCGATGCTATTTTTAAGTTTTTGAATAAGAAAAATTTAATTAAATATGCTTTGAGACAGTACATGATACTATTATGTCCTGCCAATTTAATCTACGACGTCAAATAATTTTATAAATTCATAAACTATTATTAATTGAAAAGTTTTGTTTAATATAACCACATGTACATTTCGTAGATAAAGGTTGAATTTAACAAACATACTGTTTTGTAATTAAAGCCATAACATATAACCTCCATCTGATAAAGCTGATTAAATTTAAGTTTTTAGTAGTTTTTAGTACATTAAATAGTTTCAAATAGTTCTAAAAAATATATAAATAAAGTTTTAAAGTTACATTTTATAGCTTAAAAAGACAAAAAAGTCTTACAATGTTGCATATTTGCAGGAACTCTAATTGACGTTAAAATAAATATTATGCATTAACCACGTAATATTATAAAAAATACGTCCAATTATTTAAACTTTGTTAATGTCTAGCATTGCGCTTTTCCTTTTAACTAGACAGATTTTTAAATTACGAAATACTGACTTGAATACTGAGGGTTTTTTTATAATCTGAACTTTTTGGTAATTTGGGTGGAAAACACTAATTTGTAATATGGAATGACTATAAATAAGAGGCAAATGTAGATACAGTACATCTGCTTTAATTTTCATGTCTTAAAAATATGTTCGAAGAAATTATACTCACAAATGTTTTAAAATGTACTAACTTTCACTTCGAATTCATAAGTGTGATAGGTCATTTATTCTGCAGTGCTAATTGTATAGTGTTTGAAACTAAACAGGGAATTTGTAGTGGTATTAAATTTCTTAATTTACTGTTTAAACTAGTATATAACACCATATTATTTAGAAATGGGGAAAAGTTAGAGATTCACTTTCCGCACCAACTAGTCAATTGTCCCAATGTGGATCAGAGGGCTTTATATTACAAATGAGATAGGAATGCATTAGATTGTAGCAATATATCAGCATTTGTAGTGGAATGTTTTGTCAAATGGAGGAATGTTGAATATACTGTTATTTCAATCGGTAGTAATGCAGTTGAGCAATGGTACTTATTGAATGTTATTTTGAGACTTTAAATAAAACAATGGATTATTGTAAACCAGCTAAATTGAATACATTCAGAAATGTGATTGCTGTTTAATTCAATTGTAATAAATTATGATGTTTTGGTTTGCATTACATCAATACTTTATACATATGAAGCACGAGAAAGGGGTATTTGCATAAATAGCGCAATAAATTTAAATCAATCAAAACATTATTTATATAGATGAAATTTTATAATATTGGTCTTTTTTTTAAGTTTGTTGATTTACTTTTATTGGTAAGTTTTACTGCTTGATGATTAATTACAATAAAATTTAATGTTTAATAGTTAGAAAAAATATTTTTTTCAGAGTGAAAATAGTCTTCGTGTCCCATAAGGATGGGAAAGATTGGTATACTGGGTAGAGGGAGGGGCAAACTTTATATAATCTCAAATGTATATTTCCCTATTGTATCAACTTACCTTGCTTACCTTTCACTTTATTACTTCATTTACATTACCTTTCACTTCATTTTATTATGAAAGTTTCCTTAAAGACATAGGTCCATCTAATCACTACACTTAATATTTGGCACTGTTTTTGCTTATTTTTTATTTCTATTTCTTTTTTGATTTTTTTTAATTCTTGCACATTACCTCTATAATGACATTTCTTTTTAAATGAATGCCAATGTGAATGGAATTGATAAACTGTCATATGTTGAAAACATGGACCAAATACTCTTTTTACCAGCCGTATTAGTCACATTTGTAGGTCATGACAGTTCAGAGCTCCAAGGGATTCCTGGTAAAAAATAGTCCTAACTCTGCGTACGACGTCACTTTTAAAGGATGCGTTGGATGCCCACTCAAATGTCGGTTCGTCACTTGACTGTGGTTCTAAAGTACGACGCCCGTCGCCAATAGACCTCGTAAACCTCTAGTGCGAGATAATTCAAACTAAACTAAACTGTTTAAAATGGTAACTAATGGGAGGGATTCTTTGTCCTCTTAATACCCCAGCAAAATCTTACACATATATTCTTAACCAAAACTTGTTTTTTAAACAAATATTATTAAAAATATGTTTTGCACAAGTATATAAATATATATTTAATATTTGCTGAAGGAACTTAATTTCATGAAGTTTGAGGTTTCATGACATGTATATCTACATTGGTTTGGAGCTACGTATGCAAAAACAATCTGTTTTAGTTTTTTGTAACAATGTTTCTAATGAAAAATGCCTTGGAAATGTACAGCTGAAAAAACAGTTTTTTTTCCCATAATTCCGAAGTCGTTTTGACCTCCCAAACATTTAAAAAAAGAAAGAAGAGTGAATCAATGGCCAAAAAGTGATTATCTGATATTTTTCTATCGAACATATTCCAACGCTTAAATATGAAAATTCATTGTGTTGTTACAAAAAAAAGCATTCATTTAAATGGATGTCCGGTTTTAGGAGGATATGATCCTAATAGTATTTCTACTATTCTTCGCTTAATTGGCATTACTTACTGGTTCAGCAATTCAGCTAACCCATCCAACATAACCTCTTAGCCTTGCATCTAAAAATTATTAAGTATATTTTTCTGTATTTTTTTTTTAGTTTTCAGTGTTTTGTATAATTTTAAGTAAACCTACAAAAAAAAATTTCAAAACCAAGTATATACTGCTACAAAAAAAGTATATTGCAGCAGAATTTCATTTAAAAATACTTACTCGTAGATAATATCCCTTATTTATAGATATTTTCAGTTTTGAAGCGCTTAAAAGTGTGTTCCATAGCAGCGGAAAAATTATAGGCAGGGGGAAATTCTCATCAAGGGAAAGTAAAACATGTTCTTCAAGCTCTTTCTTTTGAGATAGCAAGTATTAAAATAGTGCTTAACGACTTCAAACCACTTTACAGTAATTGCTTTGAAGTGACGATAGCGATTTTTTAAATTTTTGTGTTGTTGTTTTCTGCTGTAATGGGTTTTAGAAAGGTTGCTACATTCTTTTGCAATAGTCCTTATTTTTTTGCCCTGATTAAAGTTTAGACTATCTTCTCTTTAAAAAGTCGAAAGCTTATTCTGTAAGCACCAAGACATCTAAAATAATTATCAACTTTGAAGTAAGATTTAAATTCATTTGTTAACCATTTATATCCAACTTCAGACCGTTACACATAAAAGTAGTACAGTAGACGCCGCTTAATGTGATCACGGTTAATGTTATCAATCGTTTAATGTTATCAAAATCGCTTAGTTCCGTCCTCTTATATCAAAATACATTGAAAAATCATCGTTTATTGTAATCAAATGTTCGTTTATTGTTATCAGTTTATATGTAAATTTCCCGAAAAAAACCTATATGAATGCTGAGCATGGATGGAGATTGACGAGAAATTTGCGACTTCTACTTCGGTAACTGATGATTTCATTTGCAAAGCCGCGTGTGTGTCAAAGATCAAGCTTCGTCACAAGATTCTGATGCCGATGATGAACCCAAGAGTGCTATATCGGGGACAAAATTCGGACGCCTGCTCAGATGAGGGAGGCACTTCGAATCTTATATCTAGGTGTGCAAAACAAAGCCGACGCGGAACACTTTCATAAGCGCTATGATTATGAGAGATTCGTGAATGACTTGCTTCGAAAGAATGCTAAGCAATCGATAATTGATGACTTATTTTTCTGTTAATAATAAACCTTTTGCATTTTGCATTGTTTTCTGCAGTTCATCTTTAAATGCGTAAGCATACTCACTATAATTCTTTTTCGTTGGTGTGCATTAATTTCTATTAAATACTATAGAGTCTTACAGCAACAACTCCTAATTTAAAATTAATTTTTATTTTAATGGGTATGTTAAAAAATCATTTTTTAATTTAAACTTTTTTTCGTGTATTGTAATCAATCGGTTATTGTTATCAAATCACGTTCGTCCCGATGTGATCACATTAAGCGGCGTCTACTGTATTCGCTTAAAAATAATTATAGAATTTTTACATCTTACATTACAAGCAGAACTTTTTTTTATTTTCTGTGATTCAATTTTGGAATTAAGTTAGTTTCTAAAACAAAATATTACAAACAGATAAGGTTTTAAAAGATAGTTTACTCCATAATAAAACTTTTGTAAGCACAAAATTTAATTACGTTTAAATAAAAATACATAGATGAATTATAAAATAAACCCTCACGGATACAGAACAAGAGAAAATAAAAAAGCAAATCTATTAAATATTGTATAATATAGTTTTGGAATGGCATAGTTTTTTTTTATTAAAAAACTGATAAAATCATTAAGAAGATTGGTTGAAAAATGCACGATTTTTGGAACGGAAGTAATAAAATCTATCTTCAACAATTTAGCTTGAACAAATGTAAATTAGAAATACCAGTCTCCTGAATAATATCCCAGTTAATGAAGAGAAAAATAGTTTGAAAGCATCTTCCTATGAAAAGGAGAATAATCAAGAAATACACGCTTTATAGCTAAAAAAACATTTGTATTTACAAAATTCATTTATATCATTGTATAATAAGTACGTGGCCTCTTTTAAGTTAATTAGAATATCATAATACATAAATGTACTTACGTACGCATTACTAGTTTTTTTTTACTGTTTCATTTTTTGTTATTTCAATTTTTTTAAACATTACGACACAACTTTAAATAGTTAATATAAAAAATATATACTTAGAAATACATAGAAGTTTGCTATTTCAAAACATATATACGTATGTTAAGTCCTTTAAAACAAGCATGCATTTTTATATTGCGATTTGAAAAATAATTCATTTGATATTGGATTCGATATATTTATTTAGCTAACAATACCACAAAGAAGTTAAATCTTCAGACGGTTCTTCACCAAACACGACGCTTCTTCAGATAGTGACTCTTCATAGAAGTGAAAGATCAACATAAGTTCCAATTGAAATCTTATTTAAAACATAATAAGTATTTACTGTTCAAAGAGTAATGGATCTTTTGATAGAATGACTTTTCAGAATTTTTAAAAAATGATGGTATGAAGTTTGGTTTATTGTAAGAAAGTAAGAGATTTACTTATTGTAACCTCTGGGTCAAGCGTTTCAAGTAATGCATCTATTGATATATAACAAAATTCGCCTAGTAAGTTTTTTCATGCAATTTTACATGTATATTTACTATTCATAAAATAAAACAAATACCAGATTAGTGAATTTAAAACTTTAAAACTAAAATCTTAAACTTCTTTCTTCCAAATTAAATACTAAAGTTTAATACAGAAATCAGCTTTCTCGTAAACAACCATCAATTTGCTATTCATAAATCCATACAACAAATTCAGATAACTTCTATTTATATTATGCGTTATTTGCATAACAAAAATGATAATTCTAAACAAGTACAACAATACAAGTTAAACCCACAAAAGCTTTTACCAAACCTTCTAATACCAAATACTGGTTCCACAGAAGCCAAGGTTCGTATCTCCATCTGTCAGAGAGGTTTATGAAAATACATTTAAATTCCATTCTCAACGTTTGAACTACAAAATGTCTATTTTCTTTTCCTCCTACAGAATAAAGAGAAATCTGCGTTTGGAGATCGCAAATCAAATACAATTTTTGTTTCTTATTTTCGTCTTTCTCTTCTTTTGATCCGCTTATGTGCGGCCCACCGAAAAAGAATCCAAAGAAAGCTTCCAAACATCTTTTTTTCATCTTTTTAGAAGCCAGAGATGAAATGTATTATTCCGGATTTTGCGAGGTTATGAAATTAAAAATTATGTTTCTAACGCAAATGGTTTTGTTACTTGTGGGTTATAATTTAACGACTATTTCGTTAATGCTTGTTTGTGCTTCATGCGATATTTGTTTTTAGCCGCTAAGAATGGCTTTCTTTGTGTTACCATTGTTGTTAGTTTTATTGTTAAAGGCAGTAACTTGTGGTAATAGTTATCATTTTCATTTGTTCAGGCTTTGCGGTATTTTATTTTTGGTTTATGAAAAAGTAAGATAAAAAAAATGTTTTTGTGCTATATATCAAAACGTTTGATAATAAACCCTAAAATGATCCATTGTTTAACAAATAACCTAAAATATACTGTAAAAAAATTATTGTCTTAAAGCGTAATTTTATTGTTTTTATTTTCTGAACGTGGGTAATTTTATAATTACACGATCATATTTAGTCTGTTTTATAGTTAACGCCATTGAAATTTCATGGCATCAGGATTTCTGTTTGTTTACTTTTTACAGTGCACTCCAAATTAAGTAAATAGTTTTAAGATGACACAATATCAAAAAAGAAATATGCTTGCACCATTCAAACTTTTCAAAATATTTCATTTTCCGAAGTACATATAAAAGAGTAGAAAGCTTTTTAAAAAATATCCATTTAAGAGCTTGAAAATTGAGTCGTATCAAAACTTACCAATGCTTAAATCTAAGGTACCATTTCTTTATAAAGACTTCACATTTCAATGCAATAAAAAATTTCATAACGTCGTTAATTACATTTTAGTCTAGTACTTTCCAGTCTCCTATTTAAAACCTTAAAAATTCTTTATTATGCGCATATGTTTTTTATACTTAAGATTTACATTGACTACATTGCATTTTTACCCTAAGTTCAGAGAAGTATTGTTCATTTTATCTTTAAATATGCCTTTAATCTATTTTTTTTAAAACTTGTAGTCTTCAGTGCTGTATTTTTGTGCTATATTACGCTCTGAAAACGCTTAATGGTTGTTATGAAAAAAAAATCATTTATTTAATTTGAAACTAAATCGTGAAAGCGAAAGAAAATTTTCTACTTTTTTAGTAATTAAATCTTTCATACGACATCTCTTCTACACTAAAACATTTAAAAAATGCGTGAAGTTATGTGTGTGCTTTATAAGAAAATCTAGTTCATAAATACTTTTGTTATAAAAAATAAGTTGGAAGATAAATTTACTTCAATGTTGTCTGAATTATATAACAGTCAATTCATTTTTTATGTTACATTAAGTGATTGAAAGTTTTTTGAGAGATTTTTTCAAAACTTAGTTTATTAAAATTACACAATCCTAAGGAGAGATAAATTAGTTATCTTACATTATCGAGCTACATATTTAAAATATAATTTTCTTTGTCTGATTGGTCAGAGCAAGCCGCAAAAATTATCTTTTATAGTGTATTATGTTCTTTAATTTGTTATAACCACGAATATATAAACAAACACTATAAGTTTTAATTGGAAACAACACTTAACCCGAAAATTCGTTTAATAATACTTGTTGTATTCGACCATTTTATTGGGGCTGGGGAGCCCAGTCGGTTAAGCACTCGCTTAGCATGCGGAAGGTCCCAGGTTCGGGTCCGGGCATCGCCAAAATAGCTGCCGACCTATAAACGGCCCGAGCAGCCAAAAATGTCCGACGAATAATACCCCGTGTAAGGGAGTGCACGTTTAATAGCCTTCAAAGTCCTAACGCTGCGTACGATGTCGCCCTTAACGGTTGCGTTGGGTGCCTATTCAGATGTGGCTAGTCACCTGACTGTGGTTCTAAAATACGACGCCCGTCGCCAATAGCCCTCGTGCAGCTCTAGTGCGACGATAATTCAAACCAAGCCAAATAGACCATTTTATTCTACAAAAAGCATAGAGATAAATATATTAATGCGAGGAAAAAAATTCAAGAAATATTCGAAATGGAAAAAGTGTGGCTAATTATACAAAATTCAAACTACTATTACGCGAAAATATATAGTTAACAAAAAGTTACAATCTGTTTTAAATCTTTTTAAAGATTCTGTTTGTATACTATTTGTTTGTAGATTTTATTACCATAATAAAAGTACCTAATAAAATAAGAATTGTGTGGTAAGAAATTTGGAAAGAGTCCAAGTAAGTGGACATGCAACAATGTTTTGGCAATGGCTGCAGTTGTTAGATTATGATACTAAGATCAAAATAATACTGTTGAATGTTTATTCAATCAGTAGTTTCTTTATCTTATGAAGGAAAGCTGTTTTTCGTGTACAGTAAACAATAAATGTTTTGAATGTTTTGATGTTTTATTTCTTTTAGAAATTGGTATTTCCTGTATAAACCCTGCTGACTAATTTGAAATTATATTCATTTTTCATTAGAATAGCCTTGGATTTTACAATTTATAACTCCGATATGTCAAGCTCAGGAATTGAAATAATTTATTTGCTTTAAATTTATCGTTTTTCGTTTAAAAATTACTAATTTTACATTAAAAAATAGCTCAAGTATCCTTCAATCATGAAGTTTTTACAAAAAATAATTCTAATTTCGTAAAAATTAGAAATTAAAACAATTTGTGAGATTTTTCTGAGCGATAAAATTTAACGTTTCTGAAACCTCTGGAAATATGTTAGCTTTAAAATGTGCCAGCAATAACCAAATGTTATGCAGTAAAGAATTTGCTGCTGTCTTTCACCCCCCCCCCAATACTCACACATTTTATATACTTCACTGTTCACAACAGTAGTGTAGCATTATTACAAGACTGTGAAAACGTGATTAAAAACACAAAGGTAAAATTATGTTCATATAACGTCTCTATGCTTAAGTTCATTTAAATAATCAAAATATATAACAAATGAAGTTCATAGTACTCAGCAATTTATGTAATACAAATTAAGTTATACAAAAAACGATTTAAAAAAGCTTTTACGTTTTTATTGGAACGAGGAGTTTAATGTTTTCATAAATTGTTTGTTAATGTTTGCATAACCGAGGTTTATAATTTGGTTCATAATGTGTACATAAAATTATTTTCTAGTAAATGACTTTAAGACATTATATTATAGTATATTATATAATGTATAATATGCATTATATATAGTATATTATACGTAGATCCTTAGTATATTATATTCTTACATAATTTACATTTTTAATGAAAAAACATTCTATTTCAATTATTTCGAATTAAAAAAAGAAAAGTAGAAAGCAAAGTTTAAAAATATTTTTTTTCCAGTGTTAAAGTAAGTAAACAATACAACAATAATGACATTTCTTCAAAAACCCAAGTTCATCAATAATACTTATAAATTTCTTTTTAAAACAACATCAGTGAATTAAACTCTACTGCCAAAAATAATTCCTTCAATTTGTCACACTAATAACTGCTTTCATATGCAAATTTTTAATTTAAAACACTTTTTTATAATTTAATGGAAATTTCAAAACAAAACTTAAGTAGTGCGTGGATATTTTTATCGGGCATTTTACTAAAAGAATGTATTCTTTACATTATCTTCGATAAAATCTTTTTAAACTAATTATTTTCTGTTTACTTTTAACGCTTTTTAACGAAGACTATTTTACTCAATTTTCGCTTCATTGTTTATAATAAAATTTCGGTTAAAAGCGTAATGGATTGAAGCGAACTCGACACCAATCAATTGTATTGAAATAATTTTTGTGACTTTATTTTAATATATTTTTGCCAGAGGGCATACTATCTGATTAAATTTATTAGTTACGTTTCACACGCTGATTAGTTTCCAAGCTGTTTAAATTATGTTAGTTAAATATTTGATAGCATCCTGTTTCAATTTGAGTTATAGAGAATAAATATTAAGTTTCAAATAAATAATAAACGATAATTTAGCATTTTAGACTACTAAACTGAAATGTACTATAGACTCCTCGGCACAACAGCCCATTAGTGGGTCAAGGCCTGCCGTGCCCAATTCAGCTTTCATGACCAAGGGCTCTGGGGTGATAGGCATATCCCGGTGAGGTGGTCAACTTCACGAGGGACCCCAGTGTTTAGCTCCCAAGCATACTTGGCACTCCTTTCATTGACCCACTTAAGAAATAAAAAAAAATGAGTGAACCTCGCCCTACCCGGGATTTGAACCCCGGATTTGGGGCACAACAATGCAAAGCCCTACATCTGAGCCACGGCGCTTCTTTAAAACTGCTATATACTCTAATGTTGAGTCTATATTAATGAATCTTCAAAACTTTTACCAATAAATACAAAAATTATTGTTTAAATTTAAGGGAAACTGGGGACCCTAATTAAGGCTTTGCACACCTTTAAATTTTAGTATTTAAAAATATTTTAGCACTTCTCGATCGATGGTACTCAAAGCTCCTGTTGTCAGTATCCACCTTAGTTTCATTGAGCTACTTCTTAGCAGTGAGGAAAAAATAAAAAAATTAAGTTTCTCATCCCAAAAAGTAAACATTTTAGACGTAAATGTAAGATTTTGTGAGACAAATCAATTGAATTAACTTTAAGTATGTGGTATTTTGCACTTTCAGAAATAACACTTTCATTTTGACGATTCATGAATCCTCAAGCCTCATTTCGTTAATTTTGAGGATTGTTTCGTCAAACTATCACGTGACTTTTGAGTAAACGCGAATCCTCACTATTACGATCGTGATTTGACGATTCTGTATCTTTATTTTAAGGAAACTGAATCTCATTGTTTTACTCACATGCTCAAAAATGACGAGATAATAGTTCTTTAATAATCGCTCTTTATAATACTCACATCTTTAATAATAGTTCTTTAATAATACTCACAATATTTCCTTAGATTAGACGACATTCAAATCCTCATAAAAATGACGATTCAAATTTCCTCACTTTAAGGAAATGAAAACTCGGAGCATTTGCCAGTAAACGGAATCGTCAAAATTAAGGAAAAATTCGTCGTTTTTGAGCATTCATTTTTGAGAGTGTATAAATACTGTTATATTAAGACGTTTCCGTGCTTCGTGCCTCTTTCAATTTTACGTTCTAACCGTCTGATTTTTAAACTACATTTTTTTGTTCGAAAGGTATGATATCAAAGATCTATTAGCTTAGTGGTAGCGAGGTAGTCATTGTGGTTACCATTGATTGTACACTCTAGAAACGAATGCTCCAAAACGACGAAATTTCCTTAATTTTGACGATTCCGTTTACTGGCAAATGCTCCGAGTTTTCGTTTCCTCAAAGCGAGGCAATTTGAATCGTCATATTTATGAGGATTTGAATGTCGTCTAATCTAATGAAATATTTCGTCATTTTTTGAGCATGTGAGTACAACAATGAGATTGAGTTTCCTCAAAATCAAGATACAGAATCGTCAAATCACGATCGTAAAAGTGAGGATTCGCGTTAACTCAAAAGTCACGTAACAGTTTGACGAAACAATCCTCAAAATTAACGAAATGAGGCTTGAGGATTCATGAATCGTTAAAAATGAGAGTATTATTTCTGAGAGTGTAGGTCAAGCTTTAAGGTCTAGATGACAAGAGCAATATTCGAGGAATGGCTTGCAAATTGTAACAAACAAATGGAGAAAGATAGAATTATATAATTAATTCTATTTTAGGCAATGCAACCTGCCCATAAGGATCTTTTGAGAAACTGGATCAAACACGAGTAATAATAAATAATGTTAAACTGTTATACCCCTTAATGATACTTCCAGGATAAATCAAATATCAATTTTTAAAACAAAAACCATGAAGACGATTTGTTTATAATGAACAATATTCTAACAAAAATTTGTAAAATAACTAATATTATTATCTATAATCTAATTTGTAATAACTAATTATCGTTTTTCATTTTTTATAATCATTATTTACATCCTATTTTCCTTCTTGAAAATTCATATTTATGAATTCTCCTATTCTCTTACGCGATATTCCCCTTGTAAGTGGTGTAAATATTAGATTTTAAAATTAATTTAAGGTAAAATTTGGTTTTCAAAGCTTTTTTTTTCTTTTGCCCACTAGTTGATCCCTCGATGGCCAAAGATCTCGATTATGCTCTATAATGACCCCCTTTCGAATATTTAATGGTAAAAAATAATTAAAAGCATGTTTATTTTTCTCCTACAAGCCAAACAATTTAAAAAGGTATTTTTAGGACTTCAAACACGTTCTAACTATTTAAAGTAATTTCAGACCCAATGTAGCAGAGATAAAACTATCTTTTTGGCAATTGCTTAGCTGCAAGAATTTCAAATTTGAGGGGTACATACGAAAAACCGATTGATTTTGTAGATAAGTTTCCTTAGCAGGCCACTTTGGCGATGATAACGAGTGATCGCCTAAACTTGTGTAAGGAAATCAGTTCCTACCACAGAGATCATAGTTAGAGTAATAGAGTGGTAGATCACGTGACCTCTAATGCTAACGACGGGACGCGCAAGGAGCTCTCAGAAGAGCACCAATGAAGTCACTGTTGTAGGTCACGTGATTTTCCATTCTAATACTGAAACTACTATCTCTGTAGTTCCTAGCTACCAAGATTCAGGCGATTGACGATCCCGACGCTTGGACCAGCGAAGAAAAAAGATAGAAACCGGTTTTCTGCCGCCAATGTTAGCCAAGCAGACAATTGCGGACGTCGGCCTAATAAATCAATTGGTTCTTCCCGCGTACTCTTCATTTATCCCCCCCCCCAAAAAAAAAAAAATTAAATTCAAGGCGAATGATATCATTCACACTAGTAAGAATTTAATTAAATTAGTCGGTAATTGACTAGTTGAAGTAAGGGTTTGAAGTAAGTGATAGGTCACCACCATTAAAGCACTCTCAATCCTCTTGTTATGAATTAAGATATCGGGCGTATCTTTCTTGTTCCATTGACGTGTATTTCTTATTAAACTTAAATACGATATCAGGGCCTGATCAATGACAGGTTGGGATCCAAGTCTGTGATACTTTTGGTGGACCATTTTGGGTTTCTGATCTCTGCAGGCTCCCTTAAGATAAAAGAAAAATAATTTATACTGTTTTAACGAATTAATACAATAAACAAAATGCAAGCTCTTGAAGAAGTTAAAATTTAATATTAACAATTAACAAAAAATATAGTACATAATTGTTTGGTACTTAAAAATACTACTTCAATCTTTATTGAGCTTCTGGGCTAATCCCTATTTTCAGAAATTTAATGGTTAATTACCAATATATAATATCTAGAAGGTTAATAAGTTTATTTTAAGTCAAATTCAAAATATTGAAGTTATTTATTTTATTTATGACTTATATTTAAAGTTATCATAATGAGCATTTCTTCTTAATAACATAAATGAATCAGAATTTTTTTTAAAGAAATTTTTATGTAAGAAAATTATTATTTTTATTAGTTCTCAAAGAAATTGGAAAATATTCCATGACAAAATCAAAAAATTAAATTAATACTATCTTTTAAATCTTCATATAATCCAAATAAAACTGTTAGGTTTATCGAAATATAAAACAGCATGGTTCATGTAACTATTCTTGCTAATTCGACAATATTTTGTCCGATACGATGCATTTTTATGTTAACAGTTTTCAACGTTTATTTTTAAAACATCCAATTAAAATAGGTTGTAAGTGGTATTATTTATCAAACTAGCTGTCTGCATTTTTGATCGCCAAATGCCAACAAGTAATTTATATTTTTAATGGCTTAGACAATTATCAATGTGATTTACTTTCTAAAAATTAAGGGATAAATTAATTTTCTTTCTCATTAACGTTTTAAATTTTTCACTGTGCATTTTTAAATATATTGATTAGCTTAATGGGTTTATTAATTTTTGAGCCCAGACTTAATTGAAATTTATCAATGTATACTTTGTGGTAAATTAAGAAGATTTTATCACCTTAAGGAAGAATTAGTAAAAATTGCTCATAATTAAAATGTGTGAAATTAATAAATTAATTTAAAATTAACTATAATAATAATTTATAATATAAAACTGAAGAAGATTTCAAATTTAGTTTCAGATAAGTTCATTTAAAAAATCACATTATTAACAAACAATTTTCTTGTGCTAATACGAATCATTTTTGTTCTCAATTTTTTTTTATTTACATACAATAAAAGTTTTAAATCTAAACAATTTGTGCAAGTACATTCGTACGTAGATTTTTTATTGAAATGTTACTAGTCATTGTACTATCCAGTGTTAACTTCTAAAAAAGCTCTTTTTGTGAAAGTGAAAGAAGCAAGATAACTTTTTCAAAAAGATAATCAATCCTAACACTTAGTCACTTTAAATATAAAACACTGTGGATTTCTTTTAAAATGAATATAAGTTTCTTTACACGTTTGCACTCAATTCACTGTCGAGTTTTCTAAAAAGTTAGAAACATGAGAAATTTGAAAAGGTTAATATATCCTCTTGGAAATCTGAATTTCATAAGAACCCCATGCAGGGAAATCTAAACATGGCCCAGTGTAACTCATATAAACTGACATTTTATCATTAGAAAAATTTTCACGCATGTATATTTTGGCATTCATAGGTCCCATACCCGAAAAATTCGACTTTGAATGCTTTGTTTGCCGATTGTTCACAGAGGAAATAATAGAATAAGAAAAAACAAATTGTATATTCACATTATATTTCAGAAAACAATTTTGTGATTTTAAATGTTTACTGAATTGAAAAATTTAAATAGTTTGATCCATATTGTGTATGTTTATGACAATATAAAAATAGTATTCGGTTTTAAAGATAATGTTTTTGACATAAAGTGAAAATCGAAATTTAGTCAAAATCGATTGAATAATAATTTCTTATATCATCATTTTTTATAATATCTTCATTATATATCTATATATCTTCATTATTTTTCATTAATATTTTCATTACTGAATAAAAACGTTAGCTTTAAGTTTTTAAAATTCGTTTTTCTTGTAACTTAATTTGTCCAAGATAAATTGTTATAAACTATGGCCTTAAGGGGGAATGGGCACACTGGATGTCGGGTCTCCAAAGCAAAGTGCATCAGTGTTAATCCAATGGAGAAAAAATATATTTTATCTGCCACATTTCTCCGGCTGTATTGAATATTTTTACTTACGGATATTTTTGTGCGATAAATGTGGCTGACTTACAGGTCCCGAAAATCCCAATTTTTGAAATTGGTTTGAATATATATTTTTTAATATTCAATAAATAATTTTGCAAAAAATATTAGAATCAATTTTAAAAAGTGGGATTATAGAGACCTGTAAGTTATCTCTTCATCAACTTGTCAAAACAAAGATTTGTGAATCTTTCTAATTTATTAGTATTAGTTATTACATTTTTTTAGACAAAAATGCTATTGATTTCCAATAATTGTTCCGCGTGTATGATTTACTTGCTACATAACGCACTGAACCCAACAAAAGTGACTTATCCCATTGAGATTACCATGGCAGAAGAGTTGAAAAGTTTAGTTGCAAAACTCATATTCTCCAAAAGTATAGCTAAGATATAGAGTCCGGTCCATTCTTTGGCGACTTCGTCAAATTGAAATAACGATCGTCCAAAGCCGCCAATGATCGGGCCGGACCCTATATTTTAGTTAGAAAGTGAGTAACTACGTCCTTCATATGTACAACTCACCCTTAAAACAAGAGTGAAATCCACTCCTAAGTGCATTTTCGACACAGGAAAAGAGTGAAAAAGAACTCCGAAATCGCTCGTAATCGCCCTAAATCGCTCCTTATCGCCTTAAAATCGCTCGTAATCGCCCTAAATCGCTCCTTATCGCCTTAAAATCGCTCTTTTATGTTAAAATTGTTGGAAGTTTAACAAAACAAAAGAGTGAAATCCACTCCTATAGGGGAAGTGCATTTTTGCCACCGAAATGAGTGAAAATTAACTCTGACTGAGTTAAAATCGCTCGTTTGTTTTAAGAGTGTAGAGTTACTCTTATTTCTTAGTCTTTAAAAGAGTTCACTGCCTCTCATACTAAAACTTCGATCCCACCCGTACTGTTATGTTTTTGTGTCTGACTCCCACAACCATATGCGAGACCGGCCCATAAAAGCGGCATCGGTTCGCTTCTCAAAAGACCACATGCGAACATAAACTTGTGGTCTGTTTCTAATTTCGGACCCAAATCCTTACCGAGCGCGTATAAAGCCACCATCACGATAAGGAATCGTGAATCATTAATTGAAAGACGGAAAATCCGTCATTGGAATTGCTGGTTTATACAGATTCGTTTTTATCCAGTGCAATGTTAATATTCCAATTATTTATGAGATTTGGTGTTGGGTGATGGTGGGGGGAGGGGTAGGTACATATATATTCCGGCTTGAGTGCTTGATCAGAGACCCGCTTATATAAGCCTTCGTCAATTAAAACAGACACAGAAAGAATTTTTACTGTCACAGAGAAAAGAAAATACACCCAGAGTGAAGGCTGGAATCGAACCCGCATCAGTTGCAGCGCGCAGACTACTGGCGTGATGGTCCAAACCACTTGGCCATCTGGGCTCCATGAGATTTGGGGTTGGGTGGTAAATATCTTAAAAAGATGTTTTTTGTGTGTTGTTAATGCGGTTTGTCAAACTTTTTTTTAATATAAACTTAGCTATGGCTTAAGTTAGCTTAAATTTTAAAAAAAATATATAAGAGTGAATGATCCCGAATGATCGCGGGTCTCCAAATCAAAGTGTCCTTTGTGTTAATCCAATGGAAAAATTTATTTTCTAACCCTTGATTTCTAAAGCTGTATTGAATATTTTTGCAAATAATTTCTCGATATGATAAATGTAGCTGATTTACAGGGCTCTATCATCCCACTTTTTGAAATTGGTTCGAACATTTTGTGTTAAACTATTTATTAAAATAACAAAAAAAAATTTGAACCAATTTCAAAAAGTGGGATTATAGAGACATGTAAGTCAACTACATTTATCGTATAAAAAACCATCTGTAACAATATTCAATACAGCCTGAGAAATATGGCTTAGAAAATATTTTGCTTCATTGGATTGACACATTATACACTTTTTATTGGATATCCGTGGCCATTCTTCCTCATTAAACCTCAACGAATTACTTTTTATTAGTAGAAAATATTTAAGTGTATATGTGTTAAGCAAAATTTTAAGTATTTTTAGGATTTAAGAAATTCACAAGATTTTTTCATATCAAAGAATATTTGTTTATTCTTTTCTAGATACCTTAAATTTTAACCATAACTAAATGAGTTTTTATGAAAATATAGAATTCTATACTTATCAAATGTTGCTTAATATTACGTAAATAATCAACTTTGTTAATATATTTAAAAATCATTCTCCGTAGTAGTATCAGAAAACTTTATTTTTCTTCTAGTTATCGTCACGTAGATTGAAAATAATTTTTCGCAGAAATTCTCAACTTCTTGCTTGTCTGGAGAAAATTCTCTGAAATAGATTGACACGTGACTGGGTGAATTCTTATTGTAAAGGTGGAATTCTGAGATTGTGTTCTAGGCAAAATTGAGGTATTTCTATGTATTTGGAATGCAATAACGATCTAAAATTGAATTGACGTTTGATTTAATTAAATAAGTCTGTTGTAATGCTAATAATTACATCTAACTATTTATATAAATAACGTAAATAAAAAAAATTCTTCGACTTTGTTTACAAAATTACATTTTTTAACATTTCCTTTATTTAGTTCTTTTATATGCTTCGTTATTACTCCTTGAGCTTAAAAAAAGGCGCTTCTTTCAGGCTTACTAAAGAGAAAAGCATTATATTTATCTTTAAAAAAAATTAAACATGCAGTGTGACAACAAATTCAATATCACCAATATCGATCAATAAAAAAATTCTTTTTGTGGAAAATCTCCGAAGAATTACTTGTTTTTTTTATCATCTCATTAATAATTGTATAATATATTACTAAAATACTCGATAATTAATTATAATCTTTTTTGTACTTTTATTTTAAAAATCAATAAACCAAATCAGTATAAATTTTTTGACATAGTGTTGTTTTATTGACACTTTAGTTTTGATACTTAGTTCTAAAGATGATTTGAAGTTTTTAATATATTGTAACCAAAATATGTGGCTATGACTATGCGTACTTTCGTAATATGAACGAACCAAACGCTTTTACAAAAATTAAGTCTTCAATAAAGAAGCAATACTTATAAAAACATGTAAAGCTTTCATCCCTGAAACTTGTGAAATACATTTACTGTATCAACTGCATAACGTGGTTTCAGGTTTTTGCAACTGTCCATATATTTTTTTGACTAAACTTTGCGAAATCAAATACTTCATTAAGAGATAATTACATTGCAAAAATCATATTTTTTTTATCCGTTGTTAATCATCGTTTATGGTATGTTGGCAAAGACATCTAATATTAGCGCAAATTTAACTTTTGATTAAGATTTTGTTTAAAACTTAGCTTTTACACCATGACAATGCTGCTTAAAAGGTTTGATTAAATGTCTATGTCGGTACTTAAGCAAGCTATTCTAGATATAAGTTTTCACTTAATTTTATCTAGAAATTATTTCTTATAAAATAATCTTCTGGTAATAAAATTTTTCAATCACTTTGCTCACACCTAAATTTATAATAATGCATGAATTTACTTAGATTGGCCAATCGTAGAGAAAAACAATTAGGTTAATTATAGGTATCCGAAGGATACAGACATAAGAACTCATCACCTGACGGTCATAATTTCCAGCAACGCACATATTTAAAAAATATACATAAAATTTACATTTCAACTAAATTTTTAAATTTAAAGCATAAAGACGTCATCTATAAAATACAATACATAAATATTTGTTTGATTTTGGTGTGGTTTGAATTATCGTCGCACTAGTTACACGAGAGCTATTGGCGACGGGCGTCGTACTTTAGAACCACAGTCAAGTGACGAGCCAACACCTGAATAGGCACCCAACGCAACCGTTAAGAGCGACATCGTACGCAGCGTTAGGACTTTGAAGGATATTTAACGTGCACTCCCTTACACGGGGTATTATTCGTCGGACATTTTTGGCTGCACGGGCCGTTTATAAGTTGGCAGGTATTTTGGCGATGCCCGGGCCCAAACCTGGGACCTTTCGCATGCTAGGCGAGTGCCTAACCGACTTGGCTCCCCAGCCCTCAAATATTTGTTTGAAGAAATTAAATTTTCATTTAAAATTTTTAATTAAATCTTTAATACAGTGAACACTAGAATATACTTTAAACAAATCGCGCATTCTTTCCAGGGTAAAATGCAAATTTGTTTCATTTTAATGAAATTTGCTTTCAGAATTTTAAATACATTGATAACAATTCATACAATTCATAAGCCCTGATTAAACTAAAGTTGTATTCTAATGATAATGGTAATAACAATTATAATAATAGTTAAACTTTTTAAAAATTCACTTTTCGAATATCCTACCAATATGGATAGAATATTTTATTTATTCAAACTTTGAAAGCAGTGTTAAACTAATTCAAACTATAAATAATGTATAAAAAAATATACAATCAAATATAATGAAAGCTTTTTTGTATTGACTATACAGAAAAAGTGTCTTGAATTAGATTATTAAAATCAATAGAAATAGTATACTATATTTCAAAGAAAATGTACTTACTGTCACTCTGAATTACTGAGAAGTCTGAAAAACACTGTTAATATATTATTTTGTTTATCTCTCGAATCAAGAAATGTTGTTTTGAATAGATTTCTCAAATTAAAGTCTTTGAAAGATAATCTGATGAAAAGCTTCGTTCAAAGCTTCTTTTTTTTATTTTTTAAAGTAAAATTGTTTAGAGGAAAGCCGGTTGTTTTATATTTAAAAAAAATACGTCGCGAAGACTAATATGCCTAGGAAGCAAGCTCACTCTATGATGTTTCAATTTCTTTTCAGTACAATATTTTTATATTAACACTTAAGTATAATTTTACATTGAAATTACTCTATCCAAAAAAATAATTAACACTGTGTAATAGTTAGCTTCTATTGACATATTTGCATCGTATATCGGTAATATTGGCTCATAAAAATCTTTATTGTTTGCACTTCACCAATCAATTTAAATATAATTTACGATTTTTTGTCCTTTAAATAAAATTATGTATATCGACTTGGGAGTTTGCATAAACAATATAGTTATAGGACTATTAATTTGATTAATGAAATTATAATTTAATTAATTCACTAATGAAATTATAATTTAATTTAATTTATTATAATTGTAAAATTATAATAAATTAAATTTTGCTACAAAATGTTTAACTGTTTCCTTATTTTGAATATATTTTCAGTCATTTTGATGTTAGAAATACATAATCTGAAATGGACTTAGGGGGGATATAGGCGACGAAAATCTTTCTTATTCACAAAATATTTACGAGATTTAAATATTTTGTGGTGTGAACCTAATCAGTTATAACCACATGTAAATTAAAATTAGGTTATCCCCTTTAAAAAAGTAATGTTGTTTCAAACAGTCAGATATTTTTAATTTCCAAATAAGAAAATCAGTTCAGTAAATGATGTAACCAACCTATACGAGGGGGCCAATCTTTAGATCTTTCTCCGAAATGAATTATATCACGAACCCTTCAACTGTTATATTCTCATATGTTTATATTGTCTTGTGTTACCACACCAGTAAAAGATATAACATCAAGTGCTACTGCTAGAAATAGTAGAAAATAAAAGTCTTGTTCAGTATTTTATGACGGTAAGAAGGCGAAAAACACAAAAATGATGCTTCCTAGAAAAAAAGTAATCTTTGAATATGGAACGTAGATGAGAATACATTTATATTTTTCACATTTGGGAGCAACTTTTATCTGAAGATTTGGGGAAGAAGTACCTCTGCACTAAATTTTAAAAATTTTGTTTCTTTGGGAAGAATCGAAAATTTCTTTTTGTATACCTTTCTTAATGTTAGCACATATTTTTAGTAAGTTTCGTTTTTTCTAACCGTTACAAGAGTATGAGAACACTCTTTAAAAAAATATGATAGAAATTATAAAAAATGATTAAAAAAAAGATGTTTTGTGTTTTTAAATACTTAAAATTTATACGCGCGTGCAGGTGATAAAAGCGCACAGTTTAATTTTTATACTAGAAAATAAATCGATTCGAAACTGTGCTTTTCAGATAAAATTATTCAGATTTTTTAAAATATTTT
This sequence comes from Hylyphantes graminicola, assembly GCA_023701765.1. Classification (NCBI taxonomy): domain Eukaryota; kingdom Metazoa; phylum Arthropoda; class Arachnida; order Araneae; family Linyphiidae; genus Hylyphantes; species Hylyphantes graminicola. The sequence continues at coordinate 14,373,432 of CM043122.1, forward strand.
TTTATCTTTATTAAAAGTTTTTCGAGGCCGGATCATTATTTTTGACAGTACAAATATTCATAAAGTAATCAGTAAGGAAAGACGACGTATATTTCTTCTCATTAATAGGAAATACTAGAAAATTAACAACTACATTTTAAAACTCGGATAAATAATGACAACGCTCACTGCAAGTGATTCCAAAGCAGACTTTTTGCCAAGTAGAAGAAAGAAATGAGTGTTTTCCATTCTTTTTCAATATCCCTCTCTCTTTCTCTCTTCTTTTCAATTGTCTCTTCTTTTTCAATTTTTGGACTTCACAGCAATATTGGACTTCCCAGGGCAATATTGGTGTTAACAAAGAAAATAATATACACCTGGATTGCGTACAATATGAGTTTGCTTCAGCTTTTTATTTAAATTCAAAGTATTTTATTATGTGTAAAAGTTGACACTTATTTGTGAAAAGTGATTGGAAATTTTTCTGGTTTTATTTGATATTTTCTGTAACTAAAGAAGCCACATATTTCTTTCAATTGAAGATAGCCCTTCAAAAGGCGAACTTGGATACGAATCGAATTTTTCTACCCACCATGACATAGATACGATAGAGTTTCAATGTATATACATTTTGAATGTATAAAGGTGAAGATAAAAGTTATGTTACGTGTATTGTAAATATCGGAATTTATTCATGATATTGTCATTGATCAAACAATAAGACCTACCCTATATGGTTTAAATAGAATTTTTATTTATCCAAAATATACATAATAAAAAGTTTTTTATAAAGAAAAATGGTAGTCATGATTTAAAAATATAAATGGGAAAGTATATTTAATCCCTTTCTACTTACAAAATCGGTCCATATATAGTCCACGAATCAAAGTGAATATTTAAAAAAATTGCAACTTTAGTAATGTAAAAATAGTTCATATAGATAATTGTATCAAAGTATTTATTTCTCGTTTTGCGAGTTACAGCTTAGTTTCGTTGTGCTTTGGTAATAACTTTAGTTTTGAAGTAATTTTTAAACGTGAAAAACTCTTTTCAAATCTGAATATGAAACGATGCATTTTTATATCAGTTAAAAGTCTATGATATTAGCTTCAAATTTAATGGTGAAATTTCTTTTCCAGATACTTACCTATGCTTTTTCATAGCGGTTTGTTTATGTATATACGTTGAAGAATAAAATACCAAAACTTAGGACGATTTTAATTTACTATAATATAGTTTATAATTAAGTTGCACCCACTTTAAAGAATTGTTGTAATACGTCGTAAATTAATTGTTACAGTAGATTAGGTTCTGAATTATCGTCGTACTAGAGCTACACGAGGGCTAGGCACCCAGCGCAACCATTAAGGGAGGCATCGTAAGCAGCGTTAGGACTTTGAAGGATATTTAACGTGTACTCCTGGGTGTTATTCGCCGGACAATTTTGACTGTACGGGACGTTTATAGGTCGGCAGTTATTTTGGCGATGCCCGGACCCGAACTTGGGACCTTTCGCATACTAGGCGAGTGCCTAACCAACTGGGCTTCCCAGCCCCCTAAAGATTTGTAGTAATGCACCCACTTAAAAAAATTGTAGTAATACGTTAATGTTTTTTCACTCAAGGACTATGTCCTCAACTAGAAAAAATATGAACACGCATACTAAACAAAGTAATAAAACTATACAATTATTTCTATAAAAACCATACTGACGCATAATATTTTAGAGTTTCTTCTTATTTTGTCTTTTCCAAGTCTGCCTTTTCTAAAATATCAAACACATTTTTTTTTGTTTCACATACAGTCTTTCTTGCGTTCATCGTCTTCTAAAAGCAAGTTTTTTGTGAAATTCTCTTTTTTCGACAGTTTCTGGGGGATTTTATAGCTTTGGATTGTCGTCTTGGTGCGTGACGGCTGTCTAAAAGTACCTGTGCGGTGTATTAATAAAATCGAAAACCCTTCGAACTTTTAGGTGAAAAGGTTGGTCTATTAGACATCTGACATTCGAGCACTGTTCCTTTTTCTTCTTTTAGTTTCAAAGTGCTCAGAAGTGTGTTCATGTGCTATAGGTTTTATTGGGTTTGTGTTTAAGATTTATTCTGAGATCATTTTGGTTGCTTCCTCGTTGTAAGGGCTGGGGAGCCCAGCCTGTTAGGCACTTACCTAGCATGTGAAATCTCCCAGGTTCGGGTCCGGGCACCGCCAAAGTAACTGCCGATCAATAAACGGCCCGTGCAGCCAGAAATGTAAGACGACTAATAAACTGTGTAAGGGAGTGCACGTTAAATATCCGTCCAAAGTCTAACGCTGATTACGATGTCGCCCTTAACGGTTGCGTTGGGTGCCTCTCAGGTGTCGGCTAATCACTTGACTGTGGTTCTAAAATACGACGCCCTTCGCCAATACGTTGTTGAATCATTTTACTCTACTTTTGAAAGCAATGGAGGGTGCTTTCTATATGAGCGAAAGCTTTATTAATGATTGGCATTCATCCCAACTTATTTAACAAAAATAGATTTTTGTCACACACTCTTTACTAATTATGTTGGATAAAAAGAACAACGGCTTTGTTCATTTTGTACTTACTTATACTTCTTTCACTCCAACATGGAGCATAGGGCCTCCGTCATGGTCCGCCACCTCACCCTGTTGGCAGCAACGGTCTGAATCTCTCCCCAGGACTTGTTAAGTTCTTTTACTTCGTTGTTACTTGTTCTGTTGTTTTTTGGTTTCCCTCTTTTCCTTTGACTTGCGGATTCAATTCTAAAGCCTCCTTTACTTTGAATTTTTTCGGGTTTGCCCAGCACATGCCCGATCCACCGCCATTTTCGCTGTCTAATTTCATATTTTATTGGTTTTTGATTATATGTTTTTAATATTTCAGCATTTGAAATTCTTTATTTTGTAAGCGGGGTATATATCGTCAATGGAAAATCTAAAGTCTAATCTAAGTTTTTTTTATATTAACTACATTGCTATTTTAGACCCATTCTAACATCCAGGCTGAAGGGTTTAACTAAAAATGTTGGCCTGCATTTTTTTAACAGTTTGGTCCAATGGTAGTTTATACGAATTGCACTGGAATTAAATCTTTGTATCCGCCCATATATTACCATAATTTTTGGATGTAAAGTTACACCAATTTTGGTGTACGGTTGCTAATATCCAAATATGAAGGAAATGTTCCAAAAAAAGCTTTTTTTTACCCAAACTGTGTAATCTTTCACAATATCTAAAAGCATGCGCAATCATAAATGTTTTGAAACAAATAGAATATTGAAAACATGATGATTTTATCAAGCCGGCATTAAAAGCAACGTTCTTCCTGTCAAAGGTTTGCTTTGCAACGTCAAGCCTGGTCTTTGAAAAATTTGATTTAGATTTAAATTATGATATAAAAATAATTACAAAATTTCACTTTTCTGTATAATTTATTTTTGTACTAGAAAATAAAGCAGTCAAATTACAGAAAATAAAGCAGTGGAGGAGGCAGCTTTGGTGCTACTTGTTTTTTTACCTGCTTTTGGAGATTAACCTTACTCCGTGTTTGCGATGAAACCTTTTTTCGTTTCTTCAGTGGAAATTTACTGAGATTGGGCGTAAGTTTACACCGCTTTATGCTGTTAAGTTACTCCGTAATTCGAAGGAAGCACTTACTGAGACCGCTTTTACAGATTTGCGTTACGCCAAATTTTTTGCAGTGTAGTAGAAAAATAACTTCTACTCGAAACATCATAAGTAGTTATATCACATAAAAGTATTACAAATGATATAAAAGAGTCGGGGTCATATAAATGTTGATAATTTTTTCAATTTTGAATAATTTCTAAGTTAAGCAAACCCCAGCCCCAATTAATTTAAAAAAAGTATTTTATCTGCTAATTAAATGTCCACACAGCTGTTTTAAGCTGGCAGTTATGTTGTCAATTTAAAACCTCAAATAATACTGAAATAATCTATTACAATATTAATTTTTACATTAAAAATTGTTTTTAAAACTCATTGTTTCAGTATACTTAACGGTTAAAAATTAACAACCCGACGGCAAATTTTAAACGGTTAATAAAACATAATATTTTTTTCGGATAAGTCTTACGACACTTGAAACTCAACCCTTATTTTACTAATACGCAAACCACAAAAAGTAAAAAAATTCATTTTCTATCGAAACTACGCACAAAGATACTTCTCTGGAATTGTTGAATATTTTAAAATATTTTTCCATCCACTTAATCGATCTTGCGGCAAAATTTAAAGAACAAAGCAACTGAAGGGTGTAGTTGTTAAGCTCACATTTTCCAAAGAATGGGGGCCCGTATGGCCGAGTGGTTTGGACAATTACGCTAGCAGTCTGCGCGCTGTAACGGCTGCAAGTTCGATTCCCGCCTTCGCCCTGGGTGTATATTCCTTTCTCTGTGATAGTAAAACAATTCATTTGTATATATTCCTTACACAGAAGTACTCTTACATGACGACGGCTTCATAAGCGGATCTCTGACCAAGCACACAAGAAGGAATATATATGTACAGCTGTGGAAATAAAAAAGTACCCACTTGAGGTTATTTCATCCGTTAGTCACCCTATAGAATCGGACCTTTTTGAGATTGTGTACAATTAACATTCTGAGTTAATTGCATGAAACAAAATTTGCATAAGGGGCCATCTTCCTATTAAAAATTTTACTAACTTTAAAATTTCCAATAGTAACACCCCTTTTTGAGTCCATATTTCAAATCTATGAACCATGTTAATACGAAATGCCCAATTTTGTTAGTTTTTAAGCATTATTAGGGGAGTTAGGGACGTGCAAAGTTTAGGTCCCATAATGTTAAATGAGTTGCACATAAAAAACTATCCCAATCTATAAATAATTAAGATAATGAACCGAATTTTTTACTGAAAAGAAATTATAATAACCCAAACAAAATGCATTAAATATTGGGGTATTTAAAACAATTTTTATATTTTTAAATAATTATTATAGTAATTTTTAAAAAAGAATATGAATAGAAACCCCTTAATATTTTTAAAGAAATAAATTTAAGACAGGAAGTTTAAGCGAAATCCCAATTTTAAAAAAATTTTATTCATAATTTGCTGAGTAAATCACAAAATACTTTTTAATTACCCTTTAGGGGACTGTGTATAAGATTACGTGTGATTGATAAATAAAGACGACTGTGCATGCATGCTTGCTTGTCATTTTAGAGATGGTCCCCAAAAGGTCCACAAGAGATTCGATTAAATAACTCGTCAAATATTCATCCAAATGTAACAAAAACTTAGATTTAAGGGTTTTCAAGAGTGCTTAGCATTTCTAAGTTATTAAAATTGGGTGTTGCCATTGGAAATTTCAAAGTTCGTAATATTTTTAATATGATGACGGCCTCTTATGCAAAATTTGTATCGTGCAATTAAATCAGAATGTTAATTGTACACAATCTCAAAAAGGTCCGATTCTATAGGGTGACTAACGGATGAATTAACCTCAAGTGGGTACTTTTTTATTTCCACAGCTGTACCTAACACCCCCCAAATAACTTTCCCAAAATAACTGAATGTATTTCACAAGTTTAAGGGACGAAAGCTTTATATGTTTTATAAATAATTCTTCTTGTTTAGTGGCGTTACCTTTGTAAAAGTGTTTCGATCTTTACGAATAGTCTTAGTATAGAAAGTTCTCATAGTCATTTCAACTGCATATTTTGATCTTAATACATTAAAAATTTAAAAGCATCAAATGTATCAATACTGTATCTACTAAGCATCAATACTGTCAAAATATTAATGTTAATTTAATTTATTGATGATAAAAAAAATTACAATCTAGTATTTAAAAGATGATTTAATCATGATATTTTTTTTGAAAAAGTTCAATAATAAAAAAATTCTTTGGTTTAGTTTAGTTTGAATTATCATCACACTAGAGCTACACGAGGGCTATTGGCGTAATTTAGAACCACAGTCAGGTAACGAGCCGACAGCTGTAGGCAACCGTCAAGGACGACATTGTACAAACCGTCGGAACTTTTGAGCATATTTAACGTGCACTACCTCTACACGGGGTATTATCTGTCGGAAATTTTTGACTGCACGGGCCGTTTATAGGTTGACAATTATTTTGGCGACGCCCAAATATTTTGGCATTGAATATGAGTTCTGAGCAAGTGACAAACAGATGTATAAATTGCTTTTTGTTAAAAGATTTCTTTACCTAATTCAAAGTTGTGACTTACACCAATTTAACAAGAACTAAAGTAATTCTCTGTATTAACCTTTGTTCAAACGTTTATTTATTATATTGCGCTGCATAGTTGTAAAAAGTTTAATTTCAATAAAGTATTTCTAGTGTTAAGCAAAAAAGCTCTCCCAAGTTTTTAATTCAATCATTATTGTAATTTTAATGACGTAATATTGCATAATACGACTTCATATTCGGGATAAAATAAAAAGTATAATAAAAAACATCACATCTTAAGTTAATTACAGCATATATTTTCTCTTTACCCTGGAAAATTAGCCAATTTTAATTTAAAGTACTTACATGAAATAAAACAATTCCCTGGGGCATCCAATCAAAATTAGCCACGAATCTCGAACTTTTTTCTAAAGCAAACATTCTCAAAGAAAAATCGCCATTAATGAATTAAACATAAATTCTTTGATCCCAATTACTCAACTGAAGCTGCGTCTCATAATCCTTTTCGGAAGGTTTGTTAATTCAAACTTTTAAAAAAATCCTTGAACAAGACTTTTTTGTTGGTACTTTGTAATATATGAAGTTCTGAATGTATTTGTATTGGTAATTTGTTCAAACACTTTCTGATGGTCTGTTCTGTCTTCTCTTGGATTTTAAGATTAAATTATTTGCAGTTTAAAAGATAAATAACATAGTTTATCTTTAAAAAGATCGAATGCTTTTGGTTCACCAAAAATAGCAAAATTGTAGTGTTTTTTTTAATGGAAAACTATTTTGTAAGAATTACGCTTTGAAAAATACAAAAATATGAATAACAATACAGTATGTTAGAAAAGTTATAAAATGAGAGAAAATATTTTGCTTTTTTTTTAATTCAAGTTTTGAACTTGACTCTTAAAATGTTAATTAAAAGCTTGTAATTTTAACTCGCAGCTTTCTGTAAAAGATATTTTTAGTAATAAAACGCAAGGTGTTATGTGATATAGTTTATAAAAAAGGCAACTAAAATTGTTTGGTATATTTTAAGTAGTCAAAATATAAAAATCATAAATAAAATATAACTCAAAACAAAAAATATATAATTAGAAAAAATTGAAACCTAGCACCGGATTTTTTTAATGTAAGTCCAGCGCCAAAATTAATCCTTTTTACTGTTAAAAAATAATTTCTCAAGCTATATTTTTAGAGTTGAAGTTCTAAGAATACCTTTATTCCACGATTTTTTTTCAAGCATGTAGCACGCCACTTGAATCAAAAGTACGATCCGTAACCGAAAGTACGAAATCGAAAGATCAATCCGTTGGTTTGCACCATGCTTTGTTTTTAGCTCTTATTTCTATTTTTTAAGCTATTTTCTATCAATGGTTGTGATATTTGTTCTTTAAATACTAGAATGGTTGATTTTATACTACAATGGGAATGTTTTAGATGATGTAATACTCATCTTTTCATTTTTCGCATCCTGTGATTTCATTGGTTCCACTCTCAAAAAGACCGTCATAGATAATAAGAAACTTTTCCTTCTATGCAAGCTTTCTGTCACAAATAATTTGATCAACCAGCATAACAGCAAGAAGTTGGCATTCTAAAAATTAAACAAGTAAAAACATTTTTAGAAAACCCATTTTCGCATGCCAAAACATAAACAACTCCAGACGAAAAATGAAAACAAAACCGCCTGAGCTGTTGCCATTCAACCCCCTTCTATAAGAGAATGCATTGCAATGTGACTTTCTGTAACAAATGATTTGAACAACCAACATAACAGCAAGAAGTGGGCATTCTAAAAACTAAACAAGTAAAAACATTTTTAGAAAACTCATTTTCGAATACCAAAACAAAAACTCCAGACAATAAATGAAAACAAGACGGCCTGAGCTGTTGCCATTCAACTTTCTTCTGTATAAGAGAATGCATTGAAATGTGATCTTTTTTCCCCATTGTTGTCGTGGGGGGTCAAGTGGGAGGTCATTTTGTGGGGGACGCGCAAGGTCAGCGACGCAAGGGGGCTACGCGCATTGCGCCACCTCCAACGATCAATAGGCACGCCCGCCAAATACGACTGCCGCCAAAACACGTGCTTTTGGAAGAGTTTGTATACAACCGGATAGTTTTATCAAAATGTTAAATGTATAGAATATTTAAGAGATGTAAGCATTTAAAGAATTCGTTTTTGAGGTTAATATTCTTCCTAAAATCAATATTTTTTGATTAAAATGAAAAGTGGTGTCAGGGTAGACTGACCAGTGAATGAACATTTGGTAAATATAATTTAAAAAAATATTGCAAATCATTTAACTAGATGGATTGGCAACACTGACTTCCTTCCATGTAGTAGGAAGCTATCTGACATGGTTGGTTGTCCTGGTCATTATGTCCTGGTGTTTATTCACTGGCGAACGCAGTGCCTTCAACGTTCATTCACTGGTTAGTCTACCCTATTTACCTTATATAAAAATGTATTGATTTGAGGCAAATAATTTAGTTTAGTTTAAATTATCGTCACACTAGAGCTACACGAGGGCTCTTGGCGACGGCTGTTGTATTTCGGAGCTACAGTCTAGTGACGAGCCGACACCTGATTTGGCACCCAACGCAACCGTTAAGAGCAACATCGTACGCAGCGTTAGGACTATTACAGGACATTTAACGTGCACTATCTCCACACGGGGTATTATTTGTGGGACATTTTGGCTGAATGGGCCGTTTGTAGGTCAGCAGTTATTTTGCGATGCCGTGACCAGAACCTGGGGCCTTCCACATTCTAGGCGTATGCCTAACCGACTGGGCTCCCCAGCCTCGTGAGGGAAATAAAAATATTGCTTTATTTTTTTTTTTTTTAAATTAGCTTTGCCTTGTATGATACAAATAATATTGTGTTTTTGGACCTTGAACTACCTGGGCTTCTCTAACATGCATGCTGAAAAGAGTTTCCAATTTAACAAAACGTTTTGATTACTGTATAACATGGAACACCCGGTTTCTGCAGCTTTTTTCAAACTTTTTTACAGAAGAGCCACTCCAGTTTTTGCACCTTCATTTTTTACAGATTCTTTGATAACAAAAACACAAAAAAAGAAACGAAAGCAAAAAACTAAATGAAACCTGCTAAAGCATTTGAATAGTCATCAAAATCTTGGGTCAAGTAACCTTAATTATTTGGGTTCAAAACCCCATTTGGAAATATACTTTAAAACCCTAAAATACAACCATTAAAAATGGATACATATTTACTCAATTATATATGGCTTTTTAGCTCTCTCAAACTTGTATAAAACAAATAATCAATTTAAAAAGTATGTATTTTAAACAGAAATTTACTTTTGGAGCTTGAAAATGAATGTTTTCTATTATTTTAAAAATCTATGGCATGCTTCGATTGTTATATTTGTCATTACATCACCTAACTGAAAGAAAAGAAGCCACTTCCTACTTTCAAAACAGTTTTATTTAGGAAAAGAGGCATTTGCAAGTATCCTTATGGGTCCATTATCCCTAGTTCCTCTTATAAAGTTTTCAATTATAGTAGAAACAAACTGAGATAGATATTTTGTAAATTTCTTTTGGTTCCTTTATCCCTTAAAAGATTAAATATTTTGTTTCTAAAATTCATTATGAATACTTGAACCTAATAAACTTAGTCTTCTTAAATATAATAAGTTTTACAGATGACAAAAACGGTAAAGAATACATTTTTCTAAACGCAAAAAGTCCATTAATATTATTTAAAGAAAGATATTTATATAAAAATTGCTGGTTGGTCGACATATATTTTCAGGCTTGTCCGCTTGGTCAGAGACCCGATTATATAAACCTTCGTCAAGTAAGCAGACACAACACACACTCACACATACGTGACATATGCTTAAAATTTATATTTCTGTTTTTTGATTAAAATCGAATATATGATTTGTTCATTTCACTTTGAAGAAAGTAATAAAATGTCAAAAGAAACAATTACAACTTTGGCCTTAAAAAATCTACTTGCTCTGGAATTAAATTCCTTCTAACGAAATTGTGCCTTCTACCTTTACTTTGCTTTATACAACAATACAAATTTAACAATAAAATATTTAGATGCTCCCATAAAAAAGGGTCGTTGTTTAATGATATTGAAAAAGATATTGGGGCATAGAAATAAATAACATAATTAAAAAAAGCTTTTATTTTAACTCAATTGGGTAATTCGAAAAAGCATATTCTTTTAAACGAATCTTTTAAATTAAAGATTTATCTAAATATATATTTTTTTCGAACAGAAGTAAGAATCTAAAACTTGCTTTCATAAAATTCTGATAAGAAATAATCTTATAGACAAAACGAGTTTTGAAGTTTATCTCCTCAAATACTTAACGTTTGCCGAATTCTTGTTGCATAGTAATCACCCCTTTGCGTTAAGCACACCTTACAGAGTAACGTCAACGTTCGATTACTGAAACAAATTTCGCCGTCGGTCTATAGCTAAACATTTGAGTTTTAACCTGACGTTACTCGTACTCGGCTAGTAACCAAGGATATTTATGATGTAAATCTTGTTCAAAATTAAATTCTTGTGTACCAGCATGTGGTTTATTTCACACTTGCGTAACATAAACCTCATTTAATAACAATAAAGACTTGTTTATTTTACGCTTGTGTACCATAAATCTTCATCATATAGATACTGAATGCAATGCAATACCAATAAATTCTTTAAAACTTTCGCATCCTAAATACCAAGCAGCAATTATTTTAAAAACATCCTTCATTAAGAAGAATATGGAATAAACAATCATTTCGCTGTTTTTTTTTGTTATTGTTTTTAAAGATAGAAATTGTGATTTTCTTTTCGTTGAAACATCATATATTGTGGGTGGCAGCAGAAATATTACACGCAATTATTGGTTTTCCGTTTTGGTTTTTAAAGATAGAAATGGGGGGACTTATAGCTAATAAAAACATTATTTATTGAATGTGGATTATTTAATAATTTTTTATTGTGTTAAAATTTTATATGATAACAATTTGTTGTTTATCCCTTTCAGTCCCCATGACAATTTGGCATCATCATTTTAGAAATAAATTTTTTTTCTGATCGCCTGTAGCCATTTATGATATTAAAAAGCGCATCATTTGATTCTCCTAACTTTTTTGAATGAGAGAATATTTTTTTAAATCCGGATGGATGTCAGCCCTATTATTTTTTTAATTGTGTTCAGAAACATGATGATGCCAAATGGCATCATTGGGACTGAAAGGGTTAAAAAAAAACATAGTTTTTTATTGCTCATTTAACACGTATATTAGTGGTAATTAATTCCCCGTATTTGTTTTTTAAAATAAAAAGGGTAACGCGTGTATGGACAGTAAAGTAGTATATATTGCATTATACTCTTAAATGAGGCCAACTTTCATTCAAGCAAATTTATTATAGCAGAAGATTCTAAATTTCGAGGCGTGATAGGTTCTTTTCGGAGGCTAAAATATATAATAGACAGTCGAAAACGTTCAAACCAAACCAAACCAAACATAGCAGAATGATCAAGGGTTAATATTAACGGGTAGAAAATGCAATTTGCAATCATATGATGTATTTCAAATATATTTATTTAAATTATAAACACATTTTTGTACAACTACGTACCTATGTTAAGAGATCAAAGCAAAAAACGGTTCAAACCAATGAATTCCCTTTATGCTCGACACAATAAACTCGACAGAGATACAAAGTATAATAAATTAAGATTTAGTGTTACACAATGTATTAAATACATTTTGTCTAATTGAAAGTAAAACATTATTCTTTTCCGTTTTTTGGAGAAGGTAAAATAATTTAGAAATATTTGATCACGTACATTAACGAAATTATTCTTTTAATAAGCACTTCAGACTTAAAAATCAATTATCTCACTTTATTATTCCCATTAACGGTATAAGTCCCAGCTTCAAATTTACGTTATTACTAATACCTTTCACTTTAATTGAAAAATGTTAAAATCTCAGTGGAATTAATTTTTCTCTTCAAACAAGTTATTAGCGAAAGATTTATCCTCATTAATATTTATGGGAGCTGTGAGAAGTCCTCGAAAGAGAGTATTATTCATAAGTTTTGACTGTCAATATTACGAAATATTAACCGATAACACAATTGTTATTAAAATAATAGAGAGTACTAAATTGGAGTGAGACTTGGGAGGGACGGGGGGATTCCAGGCACGAAGGGGCTAAGTTAGTAGTGTATAAGTTTTAATTAAGAAGAAAGAGACAACATATCATTGCTACATTTGTATCTTAAATGTTCGTCCGAAACCTCTAATAGAGATTATCTTATATTTCGTTGTGGAGACCGGGGTTAGTTTTCTAGTGGGGAAGGTTTTCAACCTATCTTTTTTTTTTTTTTTAATTGGAGCACTAAATGACGTCAGTGGTTAAACTGGCTGAAGTAGCAACACATCATACATCAACCTACTAAATAATAATAGAAGCTGTAATGTGTGTTGTCGAAAGATCAGATTATTTTTTTGTTTTTAGATTTCATCATTTGCTGACAAAAATTACACTTACATTTAAACAAAAAATAATGCCTTTCCGTAGGTAAAAGTATAATAAATAAATACATAAATTTTACTTTTTTCACAAATTAGATAAAATTGAAAAATGTATGAGAAAAATGGGGGGAAAAACCTTGGAACTCTAAGCTTTGTCTTCTCTACTTGCAAAAATTTATTAATTTTTTAAGTAGTTTTACTAATTCAATTCAGTATTCTATTATTAGCAATTATCAAACTCCATGTATCACTACAACAATTTAAAATTGACAAATGGGATAATTTTTACAGTAAAACTCCTTCAAAAACTCCAAAACCTTCTAACAAAAACCGCTTGACTTCCAATAATTTGTATATCAAACTAACATTCAACGATATAATCTAAAAATGGTAATTTGCCATAGGTCCGTGCCATATTTTAAGATTTAAAATTAAAACGGGAACATTTTAATTTTAAAGTTGGTATTATTTTTTTTATCTAAGGATAAATCAATTAATTTGTCTCAAATAAACTAAAACTGTTGATAAAATAGGTGAAAATTAATACCAAAAAGCATATACTAATGTCTCACTGTTCGTGGAAAAGAGAAGATTGTGTATGTGTAATGCTAACTCTAAGAAAGCTCTGTTGGCTCTTCGCTCAAAGTGCGTTATAAATTAATAAATAAATAGAAAAATCATGGAACCATGAACATATACAAATACATGTATGCAATTTAATCTAAACAGACTTTGATATTCTTTTATAAGCTTTTCTACGAAAAAATATAGTGCATTGTATGAGATTGCATGTATGGAAAACAATTTTTTAAGATCCATCTTGTACGTTAATGAATATTTTGTAAAAAAACCTTGTAGTAACAAAAATAATTGGAGAGCTTAGTGGAAGAACGTACTGGTGTTAAATGCTTGAGAGATCTTAGATCTGGGTTAAACTAAAGAATCGTGGTCGGATTTGGCGGCTTGTTTGAAAATGTCGCCAATCCGAAATGATAACAAATCCCCGCACTTGCCGAGATGGTTATCATTTCGAAATAACCAAGAAATACTACCTAATTTAAAAATGGACGACTTAAAACAACGGAACAATTCATTAAATTGCAGACCAGATTTTTAAAAAAGTGGATCATTAAAATGCCGAAGAATTGATTTAAAAAAAGTAAATAATTATTTAAAATCATTGAGCATATAATTAATAAAATATTAATATAAGAAAACTTCAGAATAAATTATATGCATTTTAGATTTAAATAGATTAAAAATTCGAAATTGTCAATGTAATTGCTCATTTCGTCAAAGGTTGCCATAATACGAGTTTTAGGGGTTGCCAGATCCGGCGTAAAATTGCCGGCCTTGATTCTTTAGTTTAACCCAGATTTCTGGTTCAATGTATTATTTCCACTTTTAAAGATAAAAGTTTCCTTTTTTTAACTTTAAGTAAAAATATATTTTACCGTTTGCAAGTACCTTTTAAACGGATCTAAGTGCAAACTAAAAACTTTAAACCTCATTTTCTTGTTTTAGCCTTTTTGTCACATAGCACCTTCTTCGACTAAGTTCTTCAGCTGGAAACTACCCTCCCCAAATATATCGCAAGCCCACGGGACTCCCTTCAACCACTGGGAAAGGGAATTCTATTGATTTTAAAGAGAAGTTCAGCTCATTTCTAGTAAAAAGCGATAAATTATGTCGCGCCTTGGCTCTTCCAGCTCCCGAGATATTAAACTTGAAAAATGGTTTCAAGAAATAAAAAAAAAACGAACATTTTAAAAGTGATGGGCAACTTAGTTTTGGTTTTCTTTTCTCTCGTGTTCTCGGACGAAACGATACCCCTGAATATTTTTACACATTTTTGAATTTATTTTCAGAACTTTTTTTAAACGGAAAATGTATTTTCATTATAACGATAAATTTAACAGACACTGAACTGCATCAAGTTGTGTTTACGTACCAAAAACTTAGTTTAAAAGATTGAAGATATGTTTATGAGATAATATTCGGTAGGAAATGTGAAGTTTTAATTTGTTAAATTTATTGAATATGTTAATTTGATGTAGCATATAGTTGCTTTGACATGAAAACATTAAAAATACTTCTTAAGTATAGTATATTTTCAAATAATTTATTAATAAATGTCTAGCAAATAATCAAAAGAAACAATATGACAATGTCTGCAATGTGATTTTAAGGATATTTAAAAGGTATAACTATCATAGCAAACAATACAAATATTGTTATATTCATAATTCTTGTTTTATGTGTGTGCCACGAAGATTAATGTTGCGATAATTTTGCAGGTAGTCTAATCTAATTGGCCCTAGTGCAGGTAAAAGCACCAAAACGAGTTCATATAAATTAAACACTGGAACCTTAAAAATATACTAGCCAAGTTTACATTTGAGGTTTAAAAACAGTCCGTAACAGTATTCTATTTTTTAATGAAAGAAAACCAGACCATGTATTTTAAATACAAATCTTATTGACGAAAATCACAAGAGATCGCGTTCTTGCAGGTAAAGTTTTGAATTCAGCATTAATGGAACTCATTTCTATCAAGTCTCTTAATTCAAGGAGGCATAGAATTACCTTTTATTTCCAGAGTCCTTATTTACTTTTCAAAAGGGCCATCCGTCATTAGTGGAATTCCAGTTTCTGTTCATTTTGTTTTTACTGAACTTTCTTCTTTTTTTTCGATTTTAATCGCTTGATTTCGTTTTCTTCTTTTATGTAAAAATGTAATCACGCATATCTTGTCGCTGAGTAAAACTCTTTTATTCTAAATATAAAGTTTTTTTAATTAGGTATACGTGGTATAAAAGTATATCGATTGTTAATTAGCAACAAGAGTTAATTATGTAATGATTTTTGTCGTTTAAACTTTTATATCTATTTTTAACTTTAATATCGGTAAAAGCAGATGATTAAATATGTTTATTTTTATTTATTTAATATATTTATTTCTGTTTTTTTTATTTCTTTTTATACGTATAGTTATTTAAAATCTATTAGCTATCAGAGTTTTTTGCGTTATAAAACTAAAAAAATAATGTTTTTGAAAAATATTAGTTAAAATATTTTTACAGATACATCATAACTTATTTCGGTATCAAAACTTCAACATAACAATAATTATTTAAGAATACGTTTTTTTATATATTTAATTAAACGAGACACATAAATAAATTTGACTGAACATATTTGATTATAACAAGGAATAATTATTTGACTTAGCATATTTGAAAAATAATGTTCTCATTTCTTAATTATTTTCTTTCATACTGCAATACTTTATTCTGGAACTAAATGCTTAATGATCATTCTAACAAGAAAGTATCACAATTCATCGCGTTAATCATCGTTATAAATTGTCTTAAAAACTCAAAAATTATGATAAATTTTTTATATCAATATTTGTATTACAGCCATATAAAAAAGAACTATAACAAATATCTTTAATTGTTATAGTTCAAACAATAGGCTTTGTCAAAAATCGTTTTTAGTTTAGGTCTATCACTTATTCAAACAAAAATGTAGAATATATTTTAGCATCAGTTTTACTTTATAAAATATTGCTCAATAATAAAAAAAAACTTGCTTATTGGCCTTATATAACCATAGTTTAAATATGGACATTACAGCAAGCAATAACTCTATAGCCAAGCATATCGGTTATCGTTGCGAAAACTTGCTTGAAAACTTCCTGATAACAATAAAATAGACGAATATTCATTGCTCCATTACTTTCTTAGAAAATTTAGGATCGCTGAAAAAGATGCAGGTTTTAAAGTAAGTAGCTACAGCTAGAAAGAGTTTTGGAAGTTGGCGTTCAATTAATGCTTAAAACAACCTGTTAGGATACTGGTTAAAATTTTGCCAATTAGCGAGAGAGAATTTATAATTAGGGGGTTACGATGAAATAGTAATTGCCTGGTTTTGGTTTTCACTAAGTGTTCCTTTCGTTAATGATAATTAAATATGTTTACTATAAAAATTCTTTGAATATTTTTAACACATGCAGCAATTTAAAATGTAAAATATCGGTTTTTAACAATAGGAAAAGATTTTTTGAAGATCAGCATTGATTTTCTTAATTCACTTGATATTTCGGATAATTTCTATCAAATTAAATAAAGTGGAATTATTTAAAAGATAATGTAAATGCGTCAATCGCCTTTCAAAGTTACATAATAATTTTTATCGGAAACCCTGTATCATGTACCAAATTTACCTAAATTAACCGTCAATATTCTTAATTAAAGCCAAGTTTTCTCGGACAATTTGTGAGAAATATGAGACGGCTTCCGCGGGAAGCGGAAGACATAAGCTAACTGATATATTAAGAATTTTGTAAAATTCAGAGAAGAAATTAACGTAAGTGTCTTGGTGAGAAATTGATATAAGTGTCCATTTATTAATTTCTAAATATAACCACAAAATGATATTTAAAACAACCAAAAATTCAGAATATACTGATACAAAAAAGCCTACAATTTTAATTTAAAAAACTTTCTGTTTATAAACGTTTCACATTTTGCTTTAAACAACAACGAAAATATTCAAAACACCTGGCATCGATCCAACAGTCTTAAATATTAAGATTCAAAGAAGCAGTTTGGGTTAATTAATTTTGCGAAGCTTTCGTCGAGCTTCAGAACTGGCTACATTAATCTGGATTAAATAAATGGTTGTTGAAAATTCGCACGGATGCAACTAAATGTTCTACTTAACACCGCCTATTCTTGCACAGATCCGAAATGTTCCTATAATTATTTTAGCTTAATTCCTTTTTAGTTAAAATATCATAATTTATGCTTTAATGTATTGAACTAAAACATTGCCATTGCTTACTTTAGATTGGTTGTTTATCACATGCTATCTAATTTGATAATAAGGAAACTATAAAAATTAATTAGTTTTGTTATTGAGTGTTTAAGTTTTTTAAATGTAGATTTAAATGATATTTACTACACACTGTTTTTACTTTGATAATCGTAGTTTTCGTAGGCAACTCTAAGGAATAACAAGTATTTTGTTGAAAAAAAGCGTGTTTGAGTATTGAATCATACAACACTTAAAAAATGTAAATATATTTTCTAGTTTAATAATTTGAAAAATTCTATTTCTACTAAAAAACTGAAGTTGGAAAGAGTTTTTTTGCTTTGTTTCCGGCAGGGGAAGGAGGGTTCAGATAAAAGGACATAAAACCCTCAAAAGTACTAAAAATTTTAGTTTCCAGTTAGCGTTTTAAAGATTGAGTTACAGTAGATTCTATTTTCTTTTCCTTCTATCTCATTCAATCTTTCAATCAAAGAATCTATAGAAACATTTTATTAGATTTATTACACTATAACTATTCATTTTTTATAAATTTTTTCGGATATTCGCCTGTCACGTCTATCGGGAAAGTGTCTGTTATTTGACAATGTGAGAAGATGTGTTGAAAAAGAGTTATTGTCTGGTGCTGAAACTTTTTCTGGATAATCTTAAAAGATCTGAAAAGCCACAACCTGTGACATTGTTTCTTTACTTCACGTAAAATTATCTATTTATTCTCTACACTCTTAAAAAGAAAGAGCCATTTTAACTCAGTCTGAGTTAATTTCACTCCTCCAGTCTGGAAAATGCACTTACCCGGAATGAGTGGATTCTTTGTGTGTTAAGCCTCCGACAGGATCACTCCAAACGAGTGATTTTAACTCAGTCTGAGTTAATATTCACTCCTTTCCATTGTCGAAAATGCACTTCTCCAACTGGAGTGGATTTCACTCTTTTGTTTTAAGAGTGTAACTCTCAGAAACTACGAAATTTTCAATGGTGTCGTGAAAAAGTACTTATAAAACCTTTCGTCTCATTAACGAAATTTGTTTCCTCAGGTGTTTGTCAAAATTAGTTACGCCACATTAAATAACGAAAAGTTTATTATTTTTAGACGATATGAACTTCGTCGAAAAAAAGAAATGATCTATAATACTTTTTGAAAATTATATCTAATATTTCGTTATTTTAATTTAAATTGATATTTTAAAGTAACAACTTCGGGACTTTGGGCTCCTTAGATTCCACTAGACTTTTGGTCCCAGAGGACTTTAGAATCACCGTGAGTTAGTAAAATCTTTGGTCACCGGCGTTTTGATCACCGGCTATTAGACTTAATTTCATTACGTTAATGTATTTTTAAATGTACTTCTCAGGCATTTTTTAATTTATTGATAATTTTTTACAAAATAATTTTAACAAATTTATCGAAATGCCGTTTTTTATATAGAAATTTTGCTTTCCTTAAAAGTCTTTAATTGTTCTTTGTTTACTGATTTCTAGTTACATTTGAACTTGAGATATAAGCAACTAACAAATTGGCAAGTAAAATATGAGAAAATAATTTCTTTGGAATTTTGATTGCTTAGCAAGTCAACCACTTGAGAAAATGATTGTCAAAAGTGGCGATATTCCTTTGACAATTTAGAAATTAATTTTTTATTACTAAGAATGATGCAATTGAGAAACATTTTGTTAAAATTAAACATTTCGTTGGTGATATTTCAATGTAAGCAAACAATTAAAGAAATACATTATTTTAAATTTTATTACGATAACCCAAGTATTTCTCCTCAAAACTCTAAAAAGCGACTAATTTCAACGGATTTATCAGAACATACACTGCTCAAAACAATTAGGGGAGCACTTTGCGTACTTTTGGTAACACTTTCAGTTTCAACTTTTTTATTTTTTACTCTAAAACTCTAAAATTTGTGAAATAGATTCCTTATGCATACCGAATGAAATGGTAAAAAAATATGGAAAAAACTTAATTTTTAACTAAAATTTAGGGGGGGGGGGGATGTAATCATAATTTTTGAATAAATTATAACAATTTTTTCAAAATTTCTTTTGTTAAAAAAATGTAAAATCAATATATAAACGTCTAAAAATACAAGCGTGAATTTAGGGTCAATTTATTTCATAAAAAAAATATGGGAGTGAATTTTATGTTACCCTATTTTCATTTAATTAAAACAAGCATTATTTAATTCTTCAAAAGACATGATTATTTCATTTTACGATAAATAAATGCGATCTCATCTTAGTGATAAAAAAATCGCAAGCAGATGATTCGAAATGGAATCATTAGGGGTGAGAGGGTTTAAGCCATGCACTCCCCTAATAATTTTGAGCAGTGTATTATTACTATTATTGCACTCACACGACAACAACATTAACAGAACATATCTATCCATTATTGCAGAAACCATCACATCCTTTAAATATAATATTCCATTGAATCAGACAACCTGTACAGGTAACCATCGATTGCTCCAGATAGTTCGTTCATCACGTCCTATCGGAAAAGCCTCTATAATTTGACAAGGTGTGAAGATATTCGAAGTATTTCTCCTCAAAACTCTAATAAGCAACTCATTTAAACGGATTTATCAGACATATCTAAACGTTATTGCAGAAACCTTCCCATCCATTAAATATAATATTCCATTGAATCAGACAATCTGTACAGGTAACCATTGATTGCTCCAGATAGTTCGTCCGTCACGTCCTATCGGAAAAGCCTCTATAATTTGACAAGGTGTGAAGATATTCGAAGTATTTCTCCTCAAAACTCTACAAAGCAACTCATTTAAACGGATTTATCCGAACATATTATTACTATTATTGCACTGGTCACACGACAACAACAACATGAGAACATATCTATCCATTATTGCAGAAACCATCCATTAAATATAATATCCCATTAAATCAGACAACCTGTACAGGTAACCATTGATTGCTCCAGATAGTTCGTCCGTCACGTCCTATCGGAAAAGCGTCTATAATTTGACAATGTGAGAAGATGTGTTCAAAAAGAGTTATTGTTCATCTCTGAACCCTTTTCTGGATAGTCCCAAATAGTCTTAAGCGCCGCAATCCGTGATCTTGTTTCTTTGCCCTCCGTAATTGGGCCAATTGGAGACTCAAGGGAGATCGGATACGTGAGGACCCTATCGATGATTCAGTTTTTTTTTTGTGGGCCAAATAAAATATTGACATGGAGGAGCCACCTTTTTATAAGTAAAATTTGGTTCTTGACATCAATTTTGACATCGAGAGAGGCTTTTAATAAATAAAATATAGACTTTTTGCAGCCCTTTTCTGCGATTTATCTTCAGTATTGACATGAAGGATGTATTAATGACATAAAATTGAGCTTTGTCTTCAACCTTGGAATTTCGACATCCATAAGACTTTTGAAAATATATTTGAGAGTATAGTTATGTCTACAAAATATATTCTAAAATGTAAAGAAATTGAGACAGGATGCATGATTGTAAACAAGGCGTTTAATTTATAAACACTAAATCAACCTTTATTTTGGTTTCAAATAAATAATTATTTGCTTTATAAAACAAGTATAGTACCAAAATTTAAATATGTCACAGTTACAGTGGTGGCCAAAAGTGTGGACACTTTTTGAAAGTTTCATGCGTTTCAACTTTGTGTGATTACAGAATATATTAATTGCATTTCAAATTCAACAATTGTATATCAAATTAAAAGTAATTTAATCTTTATGAGGACCACTGTGTGCAGATCGCTGAAGCTGTCTATGAGGGCTTTGGTCCCATATAATCGATATCCATGGACACAACATCATCATCATAAAGTAATTTCATGTAGAATTAAAAATAAGTACAGTATTACATCTGTATTACGAATAAGTTATGCAACTAATAGTATGATCTGTTTTAGTTTTGCATGTCATTGAACCACCAACTTGTATTGCAATTTCAGCATAAGAGAATCCATTGATTGTGCTTGTTTGTTCAACTAAAATGAGCATAACTTTATTTGTAATACAGATACTTTAAGTCTGTCTTTTTACTGAAACTCTACATTAAATTACCTTCAACTTGATATTTAAATGTTTGTATTTAAGCGAAATTTAATGGATGCAAGGACACGGGTAACAGTTGAAACACATGAAACTTTCAAAAAGTGTCCACACTTTTGGCCACCACTGTAATTTGACATCATAAGATTTTAACAAATTATTTATTTAAATAAAAAAGAAAGGTCAAAGAAGCACTTACTTACATTTAAAAAGTATTAAGTAATTAAACAAATAATATGTATATATATAGTCCACACAGCCCACTTGCCTAGACTATATAATTTAAGACTTTTTTGCACTCGTTAGAAGTCTAAACCAAACGGCCATCCTTAAACTGCTTGTATTAATAACTTTTAATTGTAAAAATTAAAGAAAAGTTTTTTACTATAAAACAATTTTTTATTATAAAATAAATGTTATTAAGCTTTATTCTATCTTTTCTTATTTGTAATATTCTGTATGCCAATGCACTTAATGCAGACCGATTAATTTCTAACTAATCAATCATCTCTGCACGATTAAAGTTATTAAAAATATATTGATTTCTAAAGTATAATAAAATATAAATTAACTTAGGGATGTAAGTTGGATATAGCAAACTTTTCATCTCGTGCTTTCTTCTATCAGACATCAAAATACGATCTCGTCACCAAAAGATCTTGTAAGGCTCCAATGCGACGCTATTCAACCAAATAATATGCCATTTCTAAGCAATCCTTTGTTATTGTTGCAATGGCTATTTTAAAATAAAGTATGAAATCGAGTATTTACAACAGTTCTTGATTATTCAAACTGAAACCTGGTTCAATTTTCAACAAGGTTTAGATACCTAACAAAGGTTCGGGATTAATCTAGCACACTGTTAAAAAATTATTTGAAAAATTACTATAAAATAAACCGCAGTAACCTGTCGATATACAAAGTATGTTCTAAAAGTTCAGTGATTGGTCACATAATTGAAAAACCGCCCCGGTTAGGATCTTGCATTCGCGCAGGGAGAGAATTGTCATCTATAGAATGTCTCTGTGTCTGGGTGAGTGCAAGATCCTAACCAGCGCGGTTTTTTAATTATGACACCGCAGTTACACGCATCGAGCGCTTGATTCCAGCAACCATTTGAGCGTGACCTTGATTTTCTCAAGGTAACACTTTAACAAGCAGATACTCTAAGCTTCCGCTGAAACTGGCGCTCAAGGTAACGAACCCATCTCGTTTGGTTTCGTGAACTTGAGCGCTAGTTCCAGCGGAAGCTTAGAGTATCTGCTTGTTAAAGTGTTACCTTGAGAAAATCAAGGTCACGCTCAAATGGCTGCTGGAATCAAAGCGTGTAACTGCGGTTTGAGACCAATCACAGAACTTTTCGAACACACCTTGTTCTTTACTCCTATAATTGTTACGGTTAGAACAAATTGCCCTAGTAGTTTATAAATTGTTTAATAGTGGACTGAATAAATAACCATAAATATCAAGATACCAGGATGTTCTAAACTTTAATCAGGGTTTTCTAAATCATAATTTGTTTTGTTTTTTTTTAAAATTCACCTAATATTTCCAAAATAGTTATAGAGCGTTCGGAGTTTATTTTGTTTAGAATAGAAAATATAAATAGCCATAGCATAGCAAACCTTCTAAGACTTCTATGTTTCAGTTTTTATCTATGTTAAAAAAGGTTTTAAATGATGCTTGGAAAATTTTTTAATTAATATTTTTGAATTGATATAATTATTTTTTCTATGTAAAAAATTTTACATAAAAGTTTCAAAGACCTATTTTTCAATTAAAAATTTTACATAAAATCTTTTTCAAAATATTTTATCTATATTTAAAAAAAATAATTGAAGTAAAAAGAAAAACAAATTAAGACCTAAAAATTAGAATTTTTTTTTTGAAAAAAAGTTTTAGCAAAAAACGCGCGATTATTAAAAAAAGAAAACACGAGAGTTAACGCGCGATATATTTTTAAAAGCATAGACAAAAATGTGTGTAACTCGAAAGTAAAAAATTGCAAAACACAGACACCAATCCATTATAAAATAAAGAATTTAATTTGATTTCATTAGTAATTGAAACACGTACAATGTTAATTGTTTTTTTAGGAACTGTCATATTAAAGCGAATTAAAAGCTGCTCTCAAATCGAAATCCAATTAAGCTATTGACATCATTTGTCTTTAAGAAAACAATATTGATGTGCAAAAAAATATTGAAATGCAATATGATATTTTAATGTTGTTATTGAATTTCCATTAACTTTCTATTAATGAATTTCTCGATTCCTATCATTAATCTGTTTCCTCTTTTCCTTCCTCTTTAACCTTTAATTACACCAATTGGCACGAAAAGCATAAACTATCTACCTTATTTAGTTATAAACGCTAATGGGAAAAAATTTAACTTATTTTAAAAACGTTACGCTAATGGAATTTAATTAAAAGTTATCGAAAAAAAGTTACATATTAATGGATCATTAAATTATTGTTTTGATACTTTTTTTACTTTTAACTGTAAATATGCGCCTTTCCATTAATGAAGACAAGACCAAACGCTAATGGTTAAATCATGGAGGTATCAAACTCCGATGTAAGCTATAGTATATAGCTATAGTTTGAGGATAAATGGACATTCCTTTGAAGATGTGAAGGAATTCAAGTATATTGGTATACAATCGGATCAGATGTACTGTAAGGTCACCCTTAGCGCAATTTTTTCGGATTTGACGATAAATAATTTTTTATGACAACCTGTCTGACTTCGATTAATGATTTGAATTCTCTATTTTGCACCAAAGACGTTTTCCGGCAACCATATTGGACTGTAAAAGTCGCCAAAATATGGACTTTTGGCCCGTTTTTGGAAAGTTTGCCAAGGGTGACCGTACAATGAATTTCAACTGGGACAGTCATTAACGACCAAAACCATCTGAGAGCAGAAATTGATAACAGAATAAAAATGGCCACCAAGTGCTTATCCGAATCCAACGGGGCCAAATTCCATTTGAAAAGTCACAAATTTGAAAAATATGTATTATTCCTGCGTATTTTTGGACGATGAAATCGACGAAAATAGCAAAGAAATTCCCTCACGTCTCAGTTTTTCATAAATGAAATGATTTAAGTTTAACTGAACATGCCAATTTTCGGCCTCTATTTAAACAATTTTTTTCTATGTTTGCTAACTAATCCAATTTTGTTTAGTATTCTAATAATAGTATACATTAGCCTCATAGTTAACTATACACTGTAAAAACGCATACCGTTTTCTCGTAAAATCGGTGGAAGCCTAACTCCTTCCAGTTTCACGGAGTAACGCTACAAAAAAAAATTTACGGAAAACGTTACACATTTTTTGCTACGTAAGGCAGAATTGCTTCACACACACACAAACGATTTTACTTAAGTAAACTATTTATTTGTGTAAGTTACTCTTGCGAATTAAGCTTGCGAAGTAACGTGTCAAATTCTCGGTAATTTAAACAAAAAAAAAGTTAAATCAATCTTCTATACGTATTTAATATAGCTGAAAAAACAAACAAAAAAAATTCACTTTGTGCTTGGACCGTTTTTTTCTTCGATATAAAAGTAAAAGAATAAGTAATTCAAATTAGAAGCGGTTCAAGTCACTTTTTGAACCCAATGTTGCCCTGAACCACCAATACTTTATTTTTTATGTTTTACTCTTTATACTATTTCCCTAATTTAAACTAGGCAACTATAATATTTGGTTATGATACTGGTAAAAATTCTTTTTAGTTAAATAATCTAGTACTATAACTGCTAATATTAGTTTACCAACTGAACTACAATAATACTAGCATCAGCTGATGAAATAAGTTAGTTCTAACTTATTTCCGGTTTAAACGGTAATATTTCTGTACTTTCGTAAAAAATAGTGTTGGCTTAAAAATTTGATAACATAAAAAGACTGCGACTATTTTCCTACCCCACTATACTTAAACACTTACAATTTTTTTCTACCAGATTTATTTTTTAAACTCACCTTAGGGAAATGAATAATAAATGTAACACTACAACAACATCTCAAAAACAGAATTATTTTTTGGTGGTTGTGTAAAACGGGCACTCTTTTTATTTTACTGTATGAAATTTGTGCGATTTGGTTAAAGCAGAATGGTGTATCCTAGCCAAAGGTCAACATTAACTCAAATAAATAATCTTACTCATTGCACTGTATAAAAGCTATATATTCTATTCGTATTAGGTTACAAAATTATTTGTTCTAAAATCTCATATCGTGTAAAATGTTTTGAAAGTTATAAGAGGATAAGTCATTTTCTTGTTCTGTAAATTCGAAAAAAAATAACTGGAGTAATATAAAAATAGATAAAAAGTAAATTAGGGTACAATTTGTTTCATATTTTGCTTTATTTTTTACAAACTCATTACTGCAAAGAATTAATAAAATAAATAGAATGGAGTTAAGTTATGTAAAGTTTGTAATAATAGTGTGATGATTAAAAGTAACTTTTATAGATCTTTGTTTATAAAAATGTTTATGTAAGAATACACTAAATAAAAAAAATCATTAAACATTTTAAACAAACAGCTTGCAGTAATTTTATAATGGAACTATCTGTTAATAATTTACATATCAATAGACTGGGCAGAAGGAATGGGCAGAATTTTACATTCGATTTGGCTTTTATATGAAAAATCATAAATCAGAACATATAATTAAGCCTTTTTAAACACTGTTACGAAATTTGTTTTTAGGATATGAAATTATGCGAGTTTATATATGATAACTGCTATACACTCTACTGCCATGTATATGCTATGTATAAGTAAAAATGTCTATGCCACTCTAAGCCATGTATAAGTATAAATGTTTAAATAATTTATTCTACTTAAAAAACTGTATTTATGCTATTTCTAAATTTATGTGATTTTTTTATTAATACAATGTATGTATGAGGTATTCTTAATCATAAACGGAAACGGTGGATCAATTCTTTGCCTCTAGATGGAGCCACTAAAGTTAAATCAATTAAAGTGCTGTGAAAAACAGATGAAACTTATAAAATTATTAAAATAGAACAGTTACAGATTACCAGTTGTTCGCATATCTGGGTTTGCTGAATAAGATAGTAAAATATTTTATCTGCGATTGAGTTTGCATTATTAAAGTGAGACTCTCGTATTCTAAAATCTTAAAAAAAAATATTATTAATTTGTTTTAACTTTTTAAAAATACAAAAACAATTATTTAAATTTCAGTTTTCTGTTGTAGTTTTAGTTTGTATATCGTCGCACTAGGGCTACACGTCAGTTTTCTGTAATAAATATGTATTTTAATTTATGTTTCCATATCTTTTATTTACAAGGTATTTTATAACGACTACTCAAAATTTGGATTTTATTGTAAGAAAATTCAATTTCGTGTCTTTTAATTTTAAAAAACATAATATTGTTAACTATATCTTATGCTTTGATTATTTTTAAAGCATCAATATCCTCACTGAAAAAATAATCGACTGAAAATTCTAGTAACAAAAAGAACGATGCTACAATCGATTCTTTGAATAGCTTTAATAACAAATTAATTACAAAGTAATTACTCTGATTGTTTACATCAATGTTTTAAAATTAATATTGCAAGAGGACATGATCTAAACAAAAAAAATTGTAGCTATACGACTATGCTCTTAATAAAGAGAATTGTTTAGTAAGACGAGTGAGCAACTAAGTTTGATATTTTTCATTAAACATTTTCAATACTCCAAATTTAGGTTTTTGTAACAACCATTTCAGAGCAAGATTCAAGAGCTCAAATATTTTTTTTATCGATCACCGCATGATTCGGTAATATGAATCATTTTATTTCGATATATATACTCGCGTCAAGATGCTTTAATTTCCAAAGAACTTTTATTAAAAGGTGGAAAATTCAAAAATTATACACTTCTGTATTTTCAGTTATTCTTATAACAAGTAGTGGATACTGTAATACATACACTTTTACACTCTACATAAATTCACACTTTTAAGCAATTAAAAAAAATTAGAAGTCGAAAATTCAAAATGTAAAATCAATAACATATTTTTTTAAGTCACGTAATGCATAAGTTCGTTTGCTACGAAGTATTTTATACATTGTATAATTTGGAATAAAAAATATTTTATTTAGTATTTTTTAAACAATGTTTTGGGAAGCGGGAAAGTTTACAAAACACTAGATAACCGTTTATTTAAATCCATGAAATATAGCTATTTGCCAAAGTATTCAGTGAAACTTATCTAAACGCATTTTGAATAGTTCAAAAATAAGAAAAAATATACAAAACCGTCATTCATTATGAACTTAAATGCACCAATCTAACTCTACTAGATCAATATATTTTTCAACATGTCTCCTGGATCTTTTGCAACAATATTCGAAGTTGTATTTCAGGCGCTATTTGTTTCATTTTCAATTGTTCATCTATAAAGATGAGCTTTCCTGCATAATTCATTTAAAAATATATTTTACCCTCACCAAGAATTAATTGTGCATCTATAACACATTAATTTAAGGCCGGTCGGTACCATGTATACGGCTAATGTTAAATTGACTTTTTTCATGTTCCTCTTTCTTTGAAACTAACATAAAAACAACACAAAAAAATTATGTTAAGTTTATGCACTGTAAACAATAAAATTTTGAAAATATGCTTATTTCTGTAAGCAAAATACCGTGAAACAGTTTCCTTGAAAATTTTTTAGATCTATACATAAAATAGTTTTTAGAAAAAATTTACATAAACCTGAAAAACACCATTCTGAGAAAAATGAGATTTAATGTTGAAAACTTACGTTATGAAAATGCTGCTGATCCATACAAAAGTTAAAATTTAACTAATTTAAACTTGTCTGAATGACATACAAAGGGCATCGTCAAAAAACTCTTGAAACGTATTTTACATAAATGCTAAAAAAAAATAGATTTTTTGAAAATTACATGGTACTGAACTTCCTTAAAAATCCGAGTAACTAGAATTGTACAATGTGTAACATTATAATATTATTGCAATAAATATCCCTTGGCCAAATAGTTTACCTACTTAAACTGAGATCAACTGAAGCAAATAAATTCTGATGCTTCTAAAATAAACGATATGCTTCATTTACATTGCTTTCGAAAGCAACGTTAGATGGTAGATGGCAGTAGAAGCACTTCATGTAATGACTTTTACTCAAATGCATTCTATCGCATGATTGTTCGTATTGTTTTTGTTTCCAACTTTTATACAATGGACCACCTGGTTAGTTTGTTGGCTTATATTTCATTAGTTAAGTAAGAAGGAATTGGTTGGGCTTATATTGCCTTTTGTTAGATCTTTGGTAGGATCCGCCATGAGAGAATAGACAAAAAATGCATTAACACATCGTCTCGCGCAGGCAAAAAAAAAAAAATCCAAACTAAACTCCTCGGCGCAACAGCCCATTACTTGGCCAAGGCCTGCCGTGCCCATTTCAGCTTTCGCGACCTAGGGCTCTGGGGTGCTAGGCATATGTCCCGGTAAGGTGGTCAGCCTCACTTGGAACCCCCTGTGTTTAGTTCCCAAGCAAGCTTTGTGCCCATTTTATGAAATCACTCACGGTATAAAAGGGTGGGTCAACCTCGTTCAATCCGGGATTCGATCCCCGAACCTGCGGCGTGGCAATGCGAAGCACTACCACTAAGCCACTGGGCCTCAAAAACTGCAAAACACTGCTTCATTTTGAAGTAATTTAACGTTTAAAAAACTGGATTGAAAAATTTATTTAAAAAAAATTTAAATTGAGAAAGTTTTTTTAAATAAGAAAAGAGGTGAGAAATGTAAGACGAGATGCATTTTAATGTATACATCTAAGTAATGTCTACATCTATGTAATGCCTAAAACTATAGTATGCTAAATTGCGATTCTACTAACCACAAGACAGCCCTGCAAATATGTATATTTTAATTTGAAATTGATGTTAATAGATTTTTTTTAATTTTACAAATTATTGACAAATACTCAACTTTTCGTAGAGGATCAATGTATTTAATATTTTTATATTCGTTTCTGTAGTTTAATTCTTCAGAATGCCTAATACTTATAAACTTTAAAAAAGCAGCTAAGTATTTTATATTTTTATCAATGAATTACACTAATGTTATAAAAATTCTCTCAATTTAATCAGTTTTATGTGATTAAAGTTCATCTTTCGATTATTATCTAATAACGCAATAGTTAACGTAATACAAACAACTATTATCATACCATTATAGTTACAAACCAGCAGAAAACTTTATCAAAGAACAATAATGATTTTTTACTAAAGAATTGAATTTTTAAGTATATTTAAGTTGACAATCGGCTAAAAATAAAAAAAACTATCGAAATTCGCATAATTTTAGTTACACTAACAAAATAAAATTGACCAATACACAGTTTAACTTAATTCTTATTGAGTCTGACTTCCGACTTTTAAAATAATAACTATAGGTTTCTTGGGTGCCAATTCACTTTGTCAGTCTCGTCACTTGAACGCGGTTGCAAAATACCATTTCATGCGCTTACAGTACGTACGAAGAACTAGTGTATATAATATTATTCAAACCCCCAAAATCAATTATTCTCTCTAAAGTGGTCTACAGAAAAAAAATTAACACAGTTTTGTGTAAATAGAATATAAAGAATGGCAAAAAATTTATATCGACATTTTCAATTTTTCGTTTCTTGTCAAGCATACAAGACACGATTGATTTTTTACAATCTTTTTTGTTTGTTTATTCATTTTCTAATTAAGCTTAAAAATAAATAAGAAAGAAAAGTGTTTCAATAGTTATAAATGTAATTTATTGAAGTTTTAAATTTTGAAGTAATATTTTTTTTATTTCTTTTGCAGAAGATGGAGACGAAGTGACATTAATGTACGCCAAACATGAGGTGAGTAATAGTTTTTGTTTAAATTTTAATTAATTTAATTTTTTTTAATTTTAAAATATAGAAAAGCATATTAATTTCCTACTAACAATACAGGATGGCCCAAAAATGCTAAACAAATTTTACATATTTTGGGCTTTTATTCATATTTTTATGCTAAAATATTAAGCGTACACTCTTAAAACGAACAAGCGATTTTAACTCAGTCTGATTGATTTTCACTCTGCCAGTCTAGAACAATAACTTCTCCTTTTGGAGTGGATCCTTTCTGTGTCCTTCGACAGGATCACTCCAAACGAGTGATTTTAACTCAGTCTGAGATAATATTCACTCCTTTCCAGTGTCGAAAATGCACCTCTCCAACTGGAGTGGAATTCACTATTTTGTTTTAAGAGTGCGTTGATTCTTAATTTAACTTTTTAGAAATGCCAATATGTGGAAATTGTTTTAAAATAGTTTTAGACAAATTGCATATATTTTATATTGTGACGTCTAAAAGTTGTAGTGCTGTTTGTGGTACAACCACACAAGGTGCTGCTTTTTTTTTAATATTTCGGAGTAACTTTTAAAAAAAAACTTTAAATAAAATAGGATAGCATCGATGAGATGTTCAAGTAATGAAATGCATGCTTTGGGCCACCCTTTGCTGTTATTAGTATGGTTTAGTTAATTTTAGCTTTTTTTAAGAATATGGCCAATTCCATGCAACTGTAGTGTAAGTCGCAATTTAAAAAAGATTTTTAAATTTGAAAAATAAATCAAATTAAATAAAGCACTTGACATTATTTAGTTGCAATAACTGTGGATCAGCTATTCAGCATTTTTTTTTTTTGCCTTAATGTTAAAAATTGCAGTGATAATCAATTTTTACACATGTGACTTACATTACAGAAAAAGAAGTTTTGCATAGAATTAGCTTTTTACAAGCCATTAAATTTCAAAATTTCTAATCACTTTTTATTATAGGAATCAATTTCAGGACTGCTGCGTTATTACTTTTTAAATACAACTATTTAAACTAAAAGTGGATTATTAAGTTTAAAATAAATACAAAAGTATAATTATTTTTAGGTTGTAATACTTAAAAAAATTGTTCATTACATTTTTAGGAGAGTTTTATATAACTTATTTAAAAATGAGTAATTTTTTCAAAGTATTTCTTTCGAAATATGTTTACAAACAATTATATTACTTATTTAAAAAAATTATTTAATCATCACTGAGAAGAATATTAAATAAAATCAGTTTTTTTTTAAATATCAAAGTTAAGATTTAAATTTTTACTCATTCAACTCTAGATATATACGAGAAAGAAATTGTAAATAAATTATTTTCTTAGCAAAGTAATATCTTAATAATGTAGTTAGATGATATACATTATTATAAACGCTCCTTTATGCAATCAGTATCAAAGCAACTACAAATTGTCGATTTTTCGGTAGGTAATATATTAAAGTTAAAATACATAAATATATAAAGTTTTAAAAAAACAATACAAATATATTGATTCTCTTTGACGCATTAAAAAGTGTTAAAAATATTTAAAATAGAAAAGTTGAAGGAACTATAATATATAATTTGTATGGAGCAGATATTTTGCATTGTAAAGCTCTTACACTTAAAGCGTAAATGAACAGTAGTAACTAATACAATAATTTTTAATAATTAGAAAAATATCAAAAAAATTATTGTTATAATCTGTTAGGATTATATCTCTCGTAGTAATCATATGATGCAATGCATCTTTTGAGGTAGAGTAATATCAGAGATAATAAGATAATATGATGCTGAATAATTTGAACACTAATAAAAATAATTTTTCAATTTTGTGTTAAGTTATCTATATTAATCGGCACATTTAAATTGCTGAGAGAAATTTTTGTACGTTTTACATCTATGATTAATAAGAAAAATTTTCTCTCTGAAACTTAAGGTCCTTGAACCGGGCGATTATATTGCTGCCAGACCTTAATAAAATACTCTCCAGTAATTTAAGTTGGGATGAAACCATCAAATATAAAATCAGTTTAATAAGTTGAGGGTTTCGTATTATAGGCTTTATCATCTTAAACTTATCATCGTCAACCCATTTAATTTCGACAAACATTTTCAAAAATTAGCATAAACTTTTTAAATTGACAGTTTAGGCTATTCATACGTAATGAAATATTTTAATTTATAAAATATTCCGTCTTTTCAATCAGATAAAAAAAAGTTATTGCGATAACTCTATTAAAAAAAACATTTCAATTGATTTGAACATAAAAAATTCTTAACTCAAACTAATGAATACATTAATCAATCTGTTGCAAATAATCATTAGTGGTGTATTTTTTAAACCATTACTTCAATCGTAATTCTTAAATTGAATGAATTATTAAATTTATCTCTAAATTAAACCGGAATTAGAAAATCTCTAATGAGGAACTTATGCATATGTATCCTCATTCCAATTTTCTATGTTATAAACATTGATCTTAAAGTCATTAACTCAATTCCAACAACTTGAAAAGTATAACATAAAAAGAATAAGATTACAAAAAAAACCTAAAGCATCTTTTCCTTAACATCACCTGAATTTAAAAGATTTCCTAAAGGTTTCCTTTCCTGAATTTAAAAGATTTTCTAAAAGGTAACTCGAGTTCGGCAACTTGAAACCTCTAACGTAAAGAAAACAATAAAAAAATCTGAAGCATATTTTTTACACCATCTAAATATAAAAGCATTTTCGTCTTTTCAAATTAAATCGTGTTAAAATTCTCATTTTCTAATTGTCACCACGTATGACATCACCATAGCCTAAGCGGTGAAATTTTGCTTTCAATTACATCTTTGTTTCATATTACATTTGTGAATTACCCACTATTTATTAATTTCTTATACGTTTGAAACATTACGTCAAACAACTTTACATTATCTTTTCTCCCAAGACACTTCTGTTTCGTGGTAGTCAATTATCCTACATGTCAACGTTACGCACCTTTAAGTGGGAGACGTGTCATTTATAATAAGTACTTCGATAGAAAAGTTGGTCCCTATTTCGGTTACTTTCAAAACAGGGGAATGATTCTATATGAATAATTTTTTTTTAGATATAAGTATGTGTTCTTGCGTAGCATATATAAAATTTTCATTAATAATAAGATACTAATATGCTTAACAATTTATTCGAAAACCAGTAAAAATAATATTTTAAATTGTTTCAAGTTTCAATATTAATTGGCACATTTCAATGGATGACAGAAATTTCGTATTTTTTTGCATATTCTTTAATCAATGAAAAACAGTTTCCTCTCAGAAATTTAAGGTTCTTGAACCATGCGATTACATAGCTGACTGACTTTATAAAAGATTGTCCAGAAAACTAAGTTAGGATACGCCCACCATATATAAAATAGGGTTTAACAAGTCAAGGTTTTCTATTATAGACTTTATCATCTTAAACTTATCCTTGTAAACATGCTAAATAATAAAACCTCCACTGCAGAAAACTAACCACTACAAAAAAGACTACAAAACCCAAGTACATAAATAATATTTTTTAAGGGTCAAAAACTCATTTTTGAGTTTGTTACTATTTTGCGATTGCTAAAAATTCAGTCGTTAGGAGAAAACGTGGTTTAAACATTTGTTCCTCAATTGAAACATACCCCTGAGTAGGAAAATATTAAAAAATAAGTCAAATTTTAATAGCAACATAAATATCTGTATTTGATATTTAGTGTTTGAGCGACAACCTTTTTCATTCTAAACATATTTTATAAAAAAAACATTTTAATCACATTTCCTTCTCTTACTTTGGTCGAAGCATGCTTTCGCCAAATTTCAAATGCAGATATTTAATAAATTTCAAGTTACTTGGATAAACAATATCTACTATTTTTTCTAATTATTATTTTGCAATTCCTAAAAATTCAGTCGTTAGGAAAAAACATGCTTAAAACTTTTGCTACCTGGCGTACCTTTTTGGGAACATTTTTAAAAACCTTTCCACAAACAATTAATACATTAATTACTTTCGAAATTGACCTGATCCAATAGAAGAAGATCCAAATATCAGTTTTCAGCCTTTGGTTAAAGGCATCAGTCATTTATTTCTATAAAAAAGGAAGTTGAACGAGGGTCAATGCGATATTAGTTTTTTTAATTATTTAAAAAAAATTCAAACTTTTCAAAAAATTCTTTTATTAGTTAATTTTAAAGGCATTTTGCATTAAAAACATTATTAAAATAATCTGTTAACTACAAATAAGTGACACGGCCTATTTTGTTGCATTTATAGCACAAAAAATGTGTATTTTTAGAGTTTAAGGCGTGTCCCTAAGTAACTATTTAACATATTTTTTTTTAAAAAATTGTAAAACATTCTGTTTAGTATATATTTGTATAAATGTTTAGATTATATAAGAATATGCGAGTAGGATTTTTCTCAGATCTTAAGAGGTCAAGCGTTTGTTACTCAATTGAACAGCTATACAAAAGAACAGTTGCTTTTGTGTTCCTTATTCTTTCGGACTCCTTAAGATTCAGCTGAAAGTGCTCCTCAGAGAACCATGTGCCAAGCGAACGAGGTTACTGTAAAAGTCTGCTCTTTGACAAAGCTATTATTGAGAATTTTGAGACGACACACCGGCCTAAAAGGTTTGTGTCTGCTTACTTTAACATGTATGCTAAGAGGACAGTGGCTAAAGAAAACTTGGCTGGGACTACATTGTGCATTAGAAAGCGAGTGAAAACATTGAGAGGTGATACACTATTAAAAGTCACCAAATAAGTAACAATTATTAGGTAGATTATAAAATTGGATTCGAATTTTTGTAGTTAAAAATATATAGGAAAAGTTAATAAAAATGCTTCTATAATTTGATAATTATTTTCGATATAGGTATTGGCTCTTAGTGGCAGATAGTGCTTGCCTTGAAAAATTTAATAATCTTTATATCTAGAGTGTTTTTTTTAACCCTTTCAGACCCAATGACAATTTTTGCATCATTTTAGATTTTTTTTCTGATCGTCTATAGCCATTTATGATGTCAAATAGCACATCATTTGATTCTTCAAACTTTTTTCCATTAGGAACTATTTTTATTAAGCCCAATAGGGATGTCAGCCCTATTATTTTTTGAAAATCATGATCAGAAACATGATGATGTCAAATGGCATCACTGGGACTGAAAGGGTCAATTTACTAAGGCCCAAAATACTTTTGGATTTTAGGCATTGGTATACGAATTACTTAAAGAAATTAAGAAAATGTTAGTTCAAGCAATCATTTTGCGCACAGTTATACTTTTGAGGATGTGATTTTAGCAACTAGACCCTTCCTATCTTATGCTAATACACTTTGATGATGTATTCCCATACCAATCTCTTTATACACCTCTCATATTTCAGATCTAATCGCACTTAATTGACAAGAGGAGGATTTTGAGTTATCTGCGAAATATCATTCCTACTAATGATTAACATATTGGGATAGTAGATCACTGTGATTACATTTAGAGTTTTGAATTTCAATTAAAATATATTTGCATTATTTATAAGTATTTGCATTAAAAGTCAACGCAGGAAAAACTGGCGTTGACTTTTATGGTAGAAAAACTTGCAAAAAATGAGTTTTTTTTTATTTATTATGAGTTGTGTTGAAACAATACTAAATTTTATTGCGACCAAAATATATGGTTTGCGCAAAAGTTATGTTGAAAGCTTAACATACACAAATTATTCCGAAATGTAGTTCGGCATATGCCCTTTAAGTATTGGATAAATGCTATACTTGATTAAATCATGCCATGCGGTACTTTAAAATGAATGTTATAATTTTGTTAGACATATTTTAGAAAATAATATACTAGTTAGGAGTTTTTTGTCGATAGCGCAGATACAATAATCGTCTCATCTCGCGATCGTCAGTTGTGTTATAACAACGCAAATTTGTGTTGGTATGTCATCGGCACAATATGGTAATTTTGACATAATACTTGTGATGTTTGAACACAATTAAGAGTGTAGTTAATTGATGATGATGTAGTGTCCGTGGATAAAGATTATAAGGGCCCAAAGGTCTCATAGACTACTTCAGCGATCTGCAGACAGTGGTCCTCATAAAGGTCTTCAAAGGGCGAGTTGGTGATTTGCTGCAATTTTTTCAGGATAGCTGGACAATAGAAAAGATGTTTTGGTTCCAGTCCGAGTGTTTAGTTAATTCATGAGTCTAAATAAAAAGTTAAATATAAAAAATTGATAAGGTTTAAAGATATGCAATAATAACCTATTAATTTAACAGAACAAGGCAAAAGCTGAAAAAACATCTATTTTTTGTCACTATTTGAATCACCCCTATTCATTAGAAACTAATACGGTTTATATTGAACAACACCAAATAACTCAAAAATTTTCAACATATGCAATTATAAGTTTTCTTTAAAAAGGGAACAATTGTCGTTAAGCTATAAGCATATTTTTATTGGGAATTTCCCATCAATAAGTATTGATTTTTAATACTGTCTCCCTTAAAATTAAGGATACTGGAAATTAATAACCAGCGAGAACAGTTGGGTAACTAAACTACTCGCCTAGCCATTTTCATTTAAAACTTCCTCGAAATGTCACGAAAGTAAATGCAGTTGCCTTATTCGCTTCCGATTATAATGGGGCATAGCGAAGCGTCGAGGACGCTGTCACTGTCAAAATTGCTAAGTGTCAAGAAGTGTAAACAATTGCAAGACTGATTTTCAGCTTTCGGCCAAAACAACTTCGTTCTAGACACAACAACATCGGCAATACTTCTTGAAAAATGGCACAAGTCGGAACTTAGTGCACGTGTCATGGAATAGTCGATCTAGGTTGCACAGTTAGGTTATTAAGGGTTTGTTAAATTATCTTAATATACAGGGTGGTTATAAAATAACGCCCGCTATTCGGAGTGGTCTGTAGCTTTAATGAATAATCCAAATGCAAAAAACTTTGAGACACTTACTAATCAAGAAGGGGGAAAAGAATGGAATCATAAAAAACCAACTCGTCACTTGACCAGGGTTCTAAATTACGAGGCGTAATTGGATGTGTTGGCCTTAATTATCCATAATTGGCTATGCCTCGTAATTTGAACCTTGGTCAAGAGACGAGGTTCTTTTTTATGATTCCATTCTTTTTCGAAAAAAGGAAACTTGTCATTTGACCAGGGTTCTAAATTACGAGGCGTAATTAGCTGTGTTTTCCGTAATTGGCTATAATTGACGACCGCTCGTAATTTAGAAACCTGGTCAAGAGACGATGTTTTTTTTATGATGATTCTTTTTTTATGATTATTTTTTATTATTCTATCTTTTTTAGGATTCCATTCTTTTTCCCTCTTCTTGATTCGTAAATGTCTCAATTTTTGATGCATTTGGATTATTCATTCAAGCTGCAGACCACTCCGAATCGGGAGCGTTATTTTATAACCACCCTGTAGAAGTGGTTTGGTTTTGTGATGATATTTTGGCATGCTCACTTGCATCTTGCACATTAATGCTAAAGGAGTTGGTTTAAAATTACATACTTTAAGCATATTTTATCTGAAAATGAATTATCATTTAGATTATTTGACAGTAATAAAATGCTACTGAAACTTAAAAGAAAAATATTTTATTGATATAAATTTTAATACAAAACCCTCAATGGGGCCCGGATGGACGAGTGGTTTGGACGGCAGTATGCTCGCTGTAACAGTGCGGGATCAATTTCAATCTTTGCCCTGGTACTTTTCTTTCTCTGTGACAGTGAACATTCTTTCTGTATCTGTCTTACTTGGCGAAGGCTTACAAAAGCGCATCTATGATCAAGCACACAAGCCGGAATATATATGTATCTACCCTATACCCTGAGCCCTCAATGAAAACTAAGATGATAAATAAAAAACATCAGAGCACATTTTTGTCAAAAATGAGTTTATAGTACCGTTTTATAGCTTATACAGGCAGAACAAAAACATAGGTAGATTTATAACACAAGTCCTGCGTTTAAACAGGGAAGGAAATACCTAGAGACATTTCCACAATCAAGCGTATGCGCTTCAAACTCAGTTCAACTTCAGAAATATATTTGAAACTCTTCAGGATTTTGACAGGCAGGTAACGTTTCAACTTATGCCATCAATGGCGACTGAGCTTGGCGCGCTTTATTTTTTGTGGTCAAATTGCCAGGCAATAAGGCCCTTTCATAAATTTAAAATTCACGCATTATCTAGAGGTAAAGATAAGAATGTACAATGGAGATACTTTCAGTTGTTTAAATTAAATCCTGACAAATTCAGACCCTTACACTCTTAAAACAAAAGAGTGAAATCCACTCCAGTTGGAGAAGTGCATTTTCGACACGAGAAAGGAATGAATATTAACTCAGACTGAGTTAAAATCACTCTTTTGGAGTGATCCTGTCGGAGGTTTAACACACAAAGGATCCACTCCAAAAGGAGAAGTGCATTTTCCAGACTGGAGGAGTGAAAATTTATCAGACAGAGTTAAAATCGCTCGTTCGTTTTAAGAGTGTACAATTATTTCGTTTTTTTTTTTCTTTGAAAAATGTATTCCCTTAGAAATTAATTAAGTAATGCTCTGCATCACAATTTTTATTATGCAGGCTACTAATTCAAAGAGTATCAGACATGTTTATTATTTTATCTGTTATAATATTTTTTATGCATTGTGTAGCTAAATACGAAAAAAATCTACAAATATTTGTTTCTTTAAAGTTAACGTGTTACTTGGTGTACCTACAGCATAAAAGCAATCTATTTTTAGTTAAAAATTCGTATTAGCTCTCTAACATCCAAAATTTAAATAATTCTTCCCCTGAGCAGATTACACATTCTAGAAGAATAGCAATAAAAGTTGCCATATTTCTATTTACGACAATCAAAAAATATATTGATTTTAGAGGTTTATTCTCCAAATGTTCTTTTGATATCTCAGCTTTTTCCACTTATAGACTTTCAGAATCACCTATGCGATAAATTTGCTCTTCCTTTTGCTTTTATTGGAGAGTGATAAATTTGGCCTTCTATGAAAGTGACTTACAACATTCTAAATTTTTTTTAAAGAACGCAACTGGATCCCATTTGAAATAAAACTTTCAGATATGAAAGTAAAGTGTGAAGTACTTTTAGTGAACAGTTCTTAGTTTTAATTCTTAGTCCAATTAATAGTAAAATTTAACAAAAAGGCACAAAATTCTTGGCGTTATAAATAAGAATTAAAAAAATTCAAACGCAAATAAATGATTAAAAGACCTATGATTCTGAAAGGTGCACCACATCCTTAATGATAAAGATAATTTATAGTAAATGACATGGGAAGCTCTCCTTATTTTTCTAGTCGTCACCTGACTGTGGTTCTAAAATATGACGCCCGTCGCCAATAGCCCTCGTGTAGCTCTAGTGCGATGATAATTCAAACCAAACCAAAACCTTATTTTTCTAGCGTTTTGAACACAATCATTCTATTTTCTTGGATTGGATTGGTTGACATATATTTTCAGGCTTGTGTGCTTGGTCGCAAGGACCCGCTTATAAACCATCGTCAAGTAGGACAACACAAGACACACACAAACACAGATGACAGATGTTGCCATCTGTCGCTACCTCCACAATTTAGACATGTCCCTGAAGGGGAGGGAAATTTTCTCCAGGAACCTGTACCCATGGTGAACTGCTCAATGACCGACCACAGGACTTTCGGACCCAACAGATTTTACGAGCACGTACTCCGCATATACTCGGTAAGTCTTCAGTGGCACCGGGTCTCGAACTCTCAACCTTCCGATCTCAAGTCCGAGATCGTGACCACTAGGCTCCTTACAGCCCAAATATTTTCTTGGTTGTGATTGTAAATTTTTTTCGTTGTTTTTAGCTTTATCTTTCTGGCAACAGCTTAGCTTTAGCTTTATCTTTCTGTCTCTTTCAACAACATATCTTGTTGTCTTGCTAAAACAAATGTTTGCGACTGTTTTATATAAAATGTAAGTACATTGTATAACATGCAAAAGATTGTCTTAGTTTGCAATAAATTAGTCATTTAGTGTTATCTTATTTAAATAGACTGTCTGTATAGTAAAATCAAAGAAATTAGTTGCGTCAATTTTACTAAAAGAGCACAAAGAAAACTAAAAACTGATCTGATCGTTAAGAAAATTACAAAGTTAAAACATAAAATGTGTATATTTCTTAAAAGGCAAAAAATAAATAAAATGTATGTTCCAAAAGGACATTTTATTACAAATGGGGTTGATTTTTTTTTATAACATAAAAACCCTAAACAAAGAAATGTATATTGAGGATAAAAAAAATCAATCCTTAAAAGATAAATTGGCATAAATAAACCAATGTTTGGCAAATTATTAGGGAATTAATAAAAATGAAAAGAAGCCATTATAATCAATTTAAAGGAACATATGCGGATGAACGTGTAGTTATTTCCCAAACATTCTTGCTTACAAAAAATATTAAAACGTCTCTCTATCCTCCCTAGGGCTTCATGGATTCTATCAAAAGTTATTTCTGTGTTCGATTGATGGTCCAAAATCGAAAACTATACCATTCATGGGTAGCACCATTACTGCAGATAAAGGCGGATTTCTTTTTTTGAAACGAGGGAGTTATATTTTTACAGAAAACTTGGTTAAAAAGACGTTTCGTTATGGTTGATATTCTCTACGATTATGTATGTTTAGTTTAGTTGTTGTAGGATTTATAGAGAATCAAATACTGAACTATGCTTCAAAATAAGTTTGTTTTTTCATCGATCTTTGTTTGGGATTAGGTACAAAAATTGCTCAATGAGCAACATCTTCAGTATAACAGCGGCTTCCATCCGAATTCTTATCTTAGGTAACGAGGCTTAAGGGGGAACGGTCGCGCTAAACAGGGGGTCTCCAAACTCAAGTACTTCAATGTTAATCCAATGGGAAAAAACTATTTTCTCTGCCACATTTCTCCGGCTGTATTGAATATTTTTTACAAACGTTTTTTTTTTAATAAATGTAGATAACTTACAGGTCTCTATAATCCCACTTTTTAAAATTGCTTTGAATACTTTTTGTGAAATAACTTATTCAATTTTTTTTTAAAAATTACCAATTTCAAATAGGGGATTGTCGGGACCTGTAAGTCAGCTACATTTATCACATAAAAATCCGTTTGTAAAAATATTCAATACAGACGGAGAAATGTGGCAGAGAAAATATTTTTTCTCCATTGCATTAACACTGATGCACTTTGCTTTGGAGACCCGCCGTCCAGCGTACCCATTCCCCCTTAATCTTGGGAAATCGGGTGGGTCATAACTTTGAAAGCTGACCGCTTTTGCTATTGGAGAGGTCGAGTACACTGGGACATACGTGCTGAATCAGGACAAAAAAAATTAAAAAATAACATTTACTAGAAAAAAACATTTGCTAACTCACAATTATTTTACAAATTTATTACTTAAATCAGTTTGCAAAACTTTACTTTTTCCTAAAGACGCAGATATTTGATTTGCTCTATTTTAATTTTTAAATGGTACAATTTTCAATAGTGAAATTTTTAACAAAAACAGCTAAGCTCGGGTTTTTATAATTAACACCACATTTCCCTTTGGGTTGACATTAATTGTAAACCTACTTTTTTAGCCACTCTGTATATAGTTAACGTCTCTTTTCCAACCGATTATTATTGTATTAAAAAATACTTAGACAAGTTCTGTAGGTCAACTATGACCTTTAAAAACTGTTTAAATTATTTTAACTCCTACATATGCTTTTCTAATAGGCAATTTTGGCTGACCAAACATTGTCCAAAAATTTGATTACTGATTACTCGCCATTTTCATACTTATCGAGCTCTTTTTAGTGCTCAATCCTTATAAAGTACACTGTTAAAAAATAATAGTTCAAGGTTGAACCAAAATACGGTTCAAATTTGCTGCAACCATGATTTGGTAGACTGTTGAACCATAAAACGGTATTTTCAAATT
This sequence comes from Hylyphantes graminicola, assembly GCA_023701765.1. NCBI lineage: Eukaryota > Metazoa > Arthropoda > Arachnida > Araneae > Linyphiidae > Hylyphantes > Hylyphantes graminicola. The sequence continues at coordinate 14,415,923 of CM043122.1, forward strand.
GGGTAACTATGGTGAGAGGTTGAACCATATGCGGGATTTTCCCGTCGCGTAACTATAATGAAAGGTTGAACCATAAAATGGTTCTACCAATGCATAATAATAGCGAAAGGTGAAAAAAAAAAGGTATTTCGTACATTGTAAGCTAACGCCGTCGGGACTTAAAACCCCACAGATTTAACGAGCACGTCTGTCCCAGTTAAGGTATCCGATTTATAGGATGACTGGCAGTAGGTGGTATTCTTACCCCCGCTCTCCAGAGATGCTTGAATCTCTAGGCCGATGTCATAACCACTCGTCCACGGACTGGTCAATTCTCAAGAAGAAACAGTACTACTATGTGTCATGGCGCTGCGTTTGAGTAAACAGTTGAACTGTCGGTTGGCGGTTAGTAGAAATTGAACCGAACTATCGTGCTTTTGGAGTAGAAGTCGAACCAATTTTTCGTGAAAGCAGGTCCATTTACAGAATGTTATAATTGATTGAACCATTTTATTGTGTATCTGCCTGAAGTTCTTCATTTTTCACCAATATTTGGTTCAACGTTGAACTGAAATTTTTAACAGTGTATTTAATTTTTTCTCACTGAGATTTTCTCTTTCAACAAATAAATCTATATGTAATTCCCTAACTAACAGCCGACTAAACGCAAATTCCCCATGAATACTGTTAAACATGCAAGAAATCCCTCCCCGCAGTTGACATCGGCCAGCTGTTCACCATGTAGTTAGCATTTGCATGTGAATAGGGGTTGGAGCATAAGGTGAACTAATTAAATCCGGCTATTCATTATGAAGTTATATAAGAACGGAACGACTCTAACATTTTATGTCCGTTGGGGCGATATTTACATAGCGCGTATTTTAATGAATACCATTAGACGAGCCGTTGAAGCCTGATGAAAGGACTACCACCTCAAGCGATATTGGAATTCTTATAGACACCCAATATCGCATGTGGTTTTTGTTGGGTAAATATTAGTTTGGGGATCATAGGATATCAAGATGTAGGTTTATTTTATTTATGAAGGTTAGTGATGGCTGCTTTAGTATCCGAAGAATGTATGGAAAACTGGCTACTTGTTGAATACTGTAATTAATAAGTTATTAAATATTTCTAGTTGCATGAGTTCATGCGATAGTTTGATATTTTGCTTCTTTTGTCTTGACTCTTCAGGTTGAAATGCGTAAATATCTAAACGTGAAATTTCATGTCGAAAGAAGATACTTCTTATTTTAGCGGTTTTTTTAAGTTTCAATATGTAATTACAGTCATTGAGGTTTTTAATTTTTATCACTTATATGCAGATTAAATTTTTCTCAAATATATTGAATAACTTTAAAATTTAAATGTAATGTAGAATAAAAAATATGTCAATTTATTTATCTATTGCGTCTGACGTTTCATCGCACACACTATATATATTCTGCAGTTGCAATAAGTTTTATTACATAATCTACAACTAAGCATTAAGAAAAATTGAGTTAAAAACAAATGGTATACTTGTGTAGTAGGATGGAGTGAATAATAGCGAAGCAATATCATTCGTCGTCTTATCTGGCAATGAAAATACGATTTTTTATAGATTGAAAATGCTAATGTTACGAGAAGTACCTGTTTTTTTATTGCAGTTGTTTGAAAAAAAAAGAATAAATTCAAATAATTTTATAAATTCAAAAAATATTGCCTTAAAAAAACTTAAAACAAAAAAATTAAAACGTTGAAATAACTTATTTACAACTTTAAGGTATACGGACACCTTTAAAACGCGAATTTCGGCAAAAAACACATTTTTCATTTTTTATCTAGAAATGAAATCCCAGTTTTGAGCTTCAACCTATATGTTTAAATTTTGTTTCTACAGTAAATAGAACCCGAGAAATTATTTTTTTAAAAAGTAACACTCGCGTATTTTGTAAACCGAAACTAGCTATTTCGGAATAAACCACTTTTTTTTTAAATTTTTCTCTTCACATAATTATATTAAACTGGATGATTATTTTAATTGAGTGTTATAATATGTATCTGGCAACATCCCCATTTAGTAAATATCTATATTTAGTAGAGTTTGGTAGGCAACAAACTTAGTTGTACATGAGTTTGTTTACAAAGTTTTAAAACACGCGTTGTTTTCTCCAAAATAATTCTGCCTGATTAAATTCTAATCGATCTTTAATTTATTTACATTTTATTTGCTATTTTAAACTTTAAAATTATGGGAAAGAGTATTGCCCGCAAGCGTAAATGTAAATTTAAAGGAAATGTCTACACGAAAGAAAAAACAGCTACGACTGCGAGTGCTATGAAACTTGGCGTTAAAAAAGCTGTAGATCTGGATATTAAAAATTAAAGTCAGGAACTTTAAAAACGTTCGATGACTGATTACACAAATCGGAAATAAGTTTACAATACCAGATATAGCTGCCTCAGTAGGAACAAATGTACTCACAAATGTATCAAATAAGTCTGCGAGGTTTAATCTCGGTACAGCACAATTTAATTGAATACAAAGGTTGACAAATGCCCGTCTCCTTCCTGCTCCAGAAGCAGGTCGCACTAAAAATGCAATTTTCTCATTGTCCGGAGCCGCCTCTTCGGAAGCAGTTCATTTCCGCTTGGCTAAAAGTGTTAGTTGGAGGCCACTTTGCTAATCTTTTCATTACCAGATCAGGTTCAATTAGTATTATGGTTGTCACTCCATCTGAAATCTAGAAACAATGCTTTGGGGAATTTAAGCATGCTTTTGAGTAAGGGACAATCAGTTTAAATTGTGCTTATTTTGGGTGGTTTGTTGGTAGGCATGTATTTTCAGGCTTGTGTGCTTGGTCCGAGACCCGCTTATAAACCTTTATCAAGTAAGGCAGAAACAACACACATAAGTGACAGATGCTGCCACCTATTGCCCCCTCCGCAATTTAGACATGTCCCTGAAGGGGAGGGAAATAGTATCCAGGTTTCTATACCCGTGGGGCAATGACCACCAACAGGACTTTCGGATAGATTTAACGAGCGCGACTTCGCATTTACTCGGTTGGTCTTCAGTGGTATCGGGACTCAATCGGGGGATTCCGAGACCGAGTCATTAACCACTAGGCTACCCAAGGTCCGCAGTGATCGTAAAAATTAAGATAACAGTCCATGGTGTTTAGTTAAACATCGTTATGAAACACAACTGCTGATTGAATCAATCCATTCATTTGGCCCAACTTTGTAATGTAACCCCACTGTATATACTAAAAATCTTTTATATTTTTTTAGTTCTTTAGAATTTTTTTGGAGCCATAAGATATCATTAAAAGACAACTTAAACGCAGTGTTTAACCAGTCAAACCAATTAATGATGATTTGTATTTAAATGAGTAAAGAGTCACGCTTGTAAAAAAAACACGAGTATTTAGTTGTGAATAGTTCTTAAATTTGGCATAAGTTGTCAAAAAATCAAATCCTAAGAGGAAAGTATGCTAACTACTCTATGATTAATGTGTATGCTCCAACCGAGGAAAAGGATGATGATGAAAAAGACTCTTTTTATGATGATCTTGACCAGCTCTTGGGATCATGTCCAAAATACGATGTAAAAATCGTAATGGGCGATTTTAACGCCAAAGTTGGAAAGGAGAAACAATTTAGACCGGTAATAGGAAAGCACAGCCTACATACTGACTCTAATGATAATGGTAATCGACTTATAAGTTTTGCTGCCTCTCGCAATATGGTAGTTGGCAGCACAATGTTTCAGCATAGAGATATTCATAAAGCAACCTGGAGATCCCCCGATGGACTTCATAACAATCAGATTGATCATATAGTGATTGACTCTAGACATTTTTCAAACCTTCTGGATGTAAGAACTTATAGAGGAGCCAATGTAGATTCTGATCACTACCTTGTGATTTGTAAAATTAGGGCAAAGATCTCATTGGCCAGGAAGGCAAAAAAGGTTGTCTCTGAGAAATTTAACTGTGAGAAGCTAAAAGACCCTAAAACTCGTACAGAATATCAAAAACAGTTGTCGAATGAACTCAAAGAGAAAGTAACAGATAATGAAGCAAATGAAAAATGGCAACTTGTTAAGAAGTCAATTGTATCAACGGCTAACACGCTGATAGGCAAAGCCGAAAAATCAAGAAGACCTGATTGGTTCGATGATGAGTGTAGAAGAGCCAATGAATATAAAAATAAAGCCTATAAAAATATGCTCAATAAAAGAGCTACAAGAAGAGCAGTTGATGAATACAAAAATGCCCGTAAAGAAGAAAAGAAAATACATAAAAGAAAGAAAAAAATTTACAGAGAGAATCAACTTAAAGAAGTCGAACTCCTTAGGTCTAACCATGAAAGCAGAGCTTTCTTCAAGGCCATTAATGAGGGACGTAGAGACTTTAAACCCAGGATAACTCTCTGTAAAAACAGAGATGGAACGATAGTTAATGAAAGAGACAAAATTCTGGATAGATGGGTTGAGCACTTCAACGACTTGCTTAACTCGGATGTATCAGGCAATCCAGAGATACCAGAAGGGGAAACTCAAAATCAATTAGTTGACCTTCCAACTGTTGAAGAAACCCAGTTTGCAATTGATAAACTCAAAAATAACAAAGCAGCTGGACCAGACGCCATACCTGCTGAACTAATAAAATGTGGTGGAAAAGACCTGACAAATATTATCTGGGAAATTATAATATTGATTTGGGAGAATGAAATCCTACCATTGGACTGGCAATTAAGTATCCTCTGCCCAATTCACAAAAAAGGGGATGTATTGAACTGTGAGAATTATAGAGGAATAAGTTTACTTCCTGTTGCTTATAAAGTGTTTTCAAATATTTTATTTAGTCGTTTGTCTCCTATCATTGATACTGTTGTTGGCGAGTATCAATGTGGCTTTAGAAAAGGAAGATCCACCACTGACCAAATCTTCACTTTGAGACAAACTTTGGAGAAATGTAAAGAATATGGAATTGACACCCATCATCTATTTGTAGACTTCAAAGCAGCTTATGACAGTATCGATAGAACTGAGCTACTAAATGCACTTTTTGAATTTAAAGTTCCTACAAAGCTAATTAGGCTCATAAAGCTCACTCTCACAAGAACTTATTCTGCGGTACGAGTCCAGGGAGAAATATCTACTCCCTTTGAGGTCTACAATGGAGTTAGGCAAGGGGATTCATTGGCTTGCCTCCTTTTTAATATAGCTCTTGAGAAAGTGATAAAAGATGCTGGCATTAATACAAGAGGCACTATATTCAATAAATCGGTACAAATTTTAGCATATGCCGATGACATTGACATAATTTCAAGATCTGAAACTGACCTGAGGGCAGCTTTTTTGGCATTAGAAGAAGCAGCTAGGAAGATGAAGCTCAGGGTAAACATGGAAAAAACAAAACATATGTTTTGTGGTAAAAAAGAACACCAGTCTGAAACTTTTGAGATCGGAACATTTCAATTTCAGTCGGTGAAGAACTTCAGCTATTTGGGCTCAGAGATTGACCACCAAAATGACATCAATCCTGAAATCAGAAGGAGGATCATTGCTGCAAATCGCTGTTTCTTTGGATTAAGACCTCTTCTGAAATCCCACCTAATCAAGAGAAGGACAAAGATTATGTTATACAAAACATTAATTAAACCAGTTTTAACATACGCCTCAGAGACATGGACCTTGACAATGAAGGAAGAGAGGACATTAGCAATTTTTGAGAGAAAGGTCCTGAGAGCTATTTTTGGTGCTGTACTGGAAAATAATACCTGGCGAAAAAGATATAACTTTGAACTGTACAAAATTTATAGAGAGGACGACATTATTAAATCGATAAAACTGTCTAGAATGAGATGGGCAGGCCACCTTCTGAGAATGAATGCAGAGAGAACACCTCTTAAGGTTTTCAACACCACTCCCTTTGGAAGTAGACCAAGAGGAAGACCAAAAAAGAGATGGAAAGACTGCCTGGAGGAAGACTTCGGTGTACTTAAAGTCAGGAACTGGAGGTCGATTTCTAAAAAGAGGGCGGAATGGCAGAGTCTTCTGAAGAAGGCCAAGGCCCACAATGGGCTGTCGTGCCAATGCTGATGATGATGATTTATCTATTGCGTCTGACGTTTCATCGCACACACTATATATATTCTGCAGTTGCAATAAGTTTTATTACATAATCTACAACTAAGCATTAAGAAAAATTGAGTTAAAAACAAATGGTATACTTGTGTAGTAGGATGGAGTGAATAATAGCGAAGCAATATCATTCGTCGTCTTATCTGGCAATGAAAATACGATTTTTTATAGATTGAAAATGCTAATGTTACGAGAAGTACCTGTTTTTTTATTGCAGTTGTTTGAAAAAAAAAGAATAAATTCAAATAATTTTATAAATTCAAAAAATATTGCCTTAAAAAAACTTAAAACAAAAAAATTAAAACGTTGAAATAACTTATTTACAACTTTAAGGTATACGGACACCTTTAAAACGCGAATTTCGGCAAAAAACACATTTTTCATTTTTTATCTAGAAATGAAATCCCAGTTTTGAGCTTCAACCTATATGTTTAAATTTTGTTTCTACAGTAAATAGAACCCGAGAAATTATTTTTTTAAAAAGTAACACTCGCGTATTTTGTAAACCGAAACTAGCTATTTCGGAATAAACCACTTTTTTTTTAAATTTTTCTCTTCACATAATTATATTAAACTGGATGATTATTTTAATTGAGTGTTATAATATGTATCTGGCAACATCCCCATTTAGTAAATATCTATATTTAGTAGAGTTTGGTAGGCAACAAACTTAGTTGTACATGAGTTTGTTTACAAAGTTTTAAAACACGCGTTGTTTTCTCCAAAATAATTCTGCCTGATTAAATTCTAATCGATCTTTAATTTATTTACATTTTATTTGCTATTTTGAACTTTAAAATTATGGGAAAGAGTATTGCCCGCAAGCGTAAATGTAAATTTAAAGGAAATGTCTACACGAAAGAAAAAACAGCTACGACTGCGAGTGCTATGAAACTTGGCGTTAAAAAAGCTGTAGATCTGGATATTAAAAATTAAAGTCAGGAACTTTAAAAACGTTCGATGACTGATTACACAAATCGGAAATAAGTTTACAATACCAGATATAGCTGCCTCAGTAGGAACAAATGTACTCACAAATGTATCAAATAAGTCTGCGAGGTTTAATCTCGGTACAGCACAATTTAATTGAATACAAAGGTTGACAAATGCCCGTCTCCTTCCTGCTCCAGAAGCAGGTCGCACTAAAAATGCAATTTTCTCATTGTCCGGAGCCGCCTCTTCGGAAGCAGTTCATTTCCGCTTGGCTAAAAGTGTTAGTTGGAGGCCACTTTGCTAATCTTTTCATTACCAGATCAGGTTCAATTAGTATTATGGTTGTCACTCCATCTGAAATCTAGAAACAATGCTTTGGGGAATTTAAGCATGCTTTTGAGTAAGGGACAATCAGTTTAAATTGTGCTTATTTTGGGTGGTTTGTTGGTAGGCATGTATTTTCAGGCTTGTGTGCTTGGTCCGAGACCCGCTTATAAACCTTTATCAAGTAAGGCAGAAACAACACACATAAGTGACAGATGCTGCCACCTATTGCCCCCTCCGCAATTTAGACATGTCCCTGAAGGGGAGGGAAATAGTATCCAGGTTTCTATACCCGTGGGGCAATGACCACCAACAGGACTTTCGGATAGATTTAACGAGCACGACTTCGCATTTACTCGGTTGGTCTTCAGTGGTATCGGGACTCAATCGGGGGATTCCGAGACCGAGTCATTAACCACTAGGCTACCCAAGGTCCGCAGTGATCGTAAAAATTAAGATAACAGTCCATGGTGTTTAGTTAAACATCGTTATGAAACACAACTGCTGATTGAATCAATCCATTCATTTGGCCCAACTTTGTAATGTAACCCCACTGTATATACTAAAAATCTTTTATATTTTTTTAGTTCTTTAGAATTTTTTTGGAGCCATAAGATATCATTAAAAGACAACTTAAACGCAGTGTTTAACCAGTCAAACCAATTAATGATGATTTGTATTTAAATGAGTAAAGAGTCACGCTTGTAAAAAAAACACGAGTATTTAGTTGTGAATAGTTCTTAAATTTGGCATAAGTTGTCAAAAAATCAAATCAGAAGGAATAATTAACTTTAAAATTGCTAAGAGAAATGCGATGTTCAATTTAAAGTCAATGATTTATCCAACCAATTCTTAATTGAAAAATAACATCCAAAAAGGACCAAATTACACAAAAATATTCTAATTTTCCACATGCATCGTATTTTTGAATTATAAATAAACATAGAAATTTCGTATTTTGGAGAAATATCAAAGTATTTATTTACTTGATTAAAATAAAAATTTTAATCGACAGTTAGCAATTTTAATATTGCGATATACTGAGATAAAAAACACTATAGAATCAGCATTTTATAGATGATATTTTTACAGATAAATTCCCTTATTAATAAGAAAATATATTCGTTTATAACATAAAATTTTGACACTTAACAGCAAATAGGATGTTCCAACTAACGCGATACTAATCGTATTATACGAAGAAACGTTATGTTTAAACCCCAAGAGGGGCATGTAAGTAAGGTAGAATCATTAAGCTCCATTAGTGGTATTGAGGATTAATGTTTGAGTGTTGCGATAAAGCATCGAAATTGTTTTTATGTATAAAAAAATTCCAGAACATCTCTGTATATAGATGTTTAATAAGAACTTTTTATGAATATAAATCCAAAAAATAGTTTTGGCACAAACTGGAATATGAATTTATTTGAATGTCTTAGAAAGATGGTGATTTAAATCGTTAAGTATTACGACAATGTGGGCAATGTATTTAATTTACAATTCACAAAGAAAATATATATATATGAATTTCAATGATTATATTGCTCTTTGTGAAACCATGACGAAAATAAACTTTTCTTTACTTACGTTATTCTAACATGAAATATACTGCCACCATCGTTTCGAAATTCTTGTTTTTATGCTTTTTTAGCAAAAAATACTGAAGCCTAGTTAGATCTACCCTTCACTTGTTGGGGGTAGGTACATATATTCCGGCTAGTGTGCTTGATCGGAGACCCGCTTATGTAAGACCGACACGGAAAGATTTTTTACTGTCACAGAGAAAGGAAGTACACCCAGGGTGGAGGCGGGAATCGAACCCGCAACTGTTACAGCGCGCATACTACTAACGTAATGGTCCAAACCACTCGTTTATCCGGGCTCCATTATTAAATATTACGACATACAGGGCAATATATTTGACTTACAATTCACAAAGAAAAGAAAAAATTATACGTGAATTGCAATTATTGTTATGTTTTTTTTTGTGAAACCATGACGAAAATAAACTTTTTCCTTTACTTACATCATTGTGATATGAAATATACTGCTACCATCGTTTTTTTAAATAATTTTTTGAAATTCTATGTTTCTGTGCTATTTTGGCAAAAAATACAGATGCCCAGTTAGATCTACCCTTCACTTGTTAACATCAATCAGTATATTTGAATCATTGACATCATATATAAAATGCCTGGAGCCCGGATGGCCGAGTGGTTTGGACCATTACGTTAGCAGTCTGCGAGGTGTAACGGGTGCGTGTTCGATTCCCACCTTCGCCCTGGGTGTACTTCCTTTCTCTGTGATAGTAAAAATTCTTTCTGTGTCTGTCTTACTTGACGAAGACTTCATAAGCGGGTCTCAGACCAAGCACACAAGCCGGAATATGTATGTAAATACCCCACCCCTACAAAATGCCTCATTATTTTTTCGACGGTGTTGCTTTTCAAATTTAATTAGTTATTTTTATTTTCAATTCATGTGTATGGTCGGTGCTTACAAGCGTTCTATAATTTTTTCAGTATTCGCGTTATACAAAAAGCCCCCTTGATTTAATTTTCAAAGCTATATGAAATTTTAAAATGTAAATTTTTCCTATAAAAAGCAATAGCACTGATAGCATTTCTATGTAAACTGAATTTCATTTCCAAGTATTTAATATGGTATTTGATAAAAACTAATAATTCTGAAAGAATGGAATGGAATTCATTAGTAAAATTTAAAGTTTTAATCTACAAATGTGTAGAGAGACTTTAAAAAAAATAAGCATTATAAGTAGTAGTAATGCTCGTTATCAAATAATTGGTATTAAGAACAAATATAATTTATGAGAACAAGCATTCTGAACAAGATTAACACTAACCAGTACCTAAAAACAAAATATTTTCAAAGATGAACAATTGTTTAGTAAGGAATGTTCTAATTAAATATACGCGGAAATATGATAAGTTTATTTATGATAACTGATTTTATGCTTTTATAAAAGTATAATTAGGTTATTTCTTCGTAAACTTATTAAAATAGACTTAGAAATCCCGCTAGCAATCAGTTTTAATAAGAATTTATACCTATAAAATATTTTAACTATCCCAACTGATTGAGAATTTGGGGATTTACATGTGATAGTCACCTTTCGCATTTTACAAACAGGACTAATCCATACAAACAAGGCTCGTTCATTAGTCGAAGCAATCACATGTCTTGTCTAGATAATGTAATGTGTTAACGTGGAGTTAACCCGGGTTATGCCGTTTTCTCCAGGTTCGTCGCTTGAAAATAATTGGCATCAGGAAGAAAACTAACGAATGCCCGTTAGCTATGTTACTCCTTCAACTCAGCAAAAACTATTGCGCTTGTTAGGATGAAAAGTATTCGTCCATTGAACGGTAAATCCATTATTAATTCGCAGACGGTGGCTATTTTTAGTAGACTCGTTGGCTCAATCGTCTCGAGTTCCTTCTTCTTGGAGTTGGGTTTTTAATAATAAAAACTGTTGTTTTGAAAGTTTTAATAAGACATAAACAATTGAAATGGGTGTTTTGGGTTTTTAAACTCTTATTGTTTTACCAAAACTTGGAATTGGAAGGAAAACATGTTTTGCTTTTATTTATATTTTTGCTTTTATTTATATTTGCTTTTTATTTATATTTTTTATTCTTATTAAAGTTTTTGCAGGTATGTTCAATTAACAAATGCGAAACTTGTTTTAGGGGCATTAACAAAATATATATATATACCAAATTTTATTTTTCTCTCCACCCAAATGTACAGTACGCTGGATATAACATGCCACATTCTTATGATTAGAAGTACAATAATATAGCTTAGCAGAGATTTTGTACTATGTAGTTAAACCAAAAATATTGCCCTAAAAAACCTTAAAACAAAAAAATTAAAACGTTGAAATAACTTATTAACATGTTTAAAAATCAAAGTTAGGAACTTTAAAAAATGAAACAAGTAAAATAATTTTACCGAATAAACTTAGAATAGTAATTGAGGTTTGTTAAAAGAACATTATAATTTTAAGCTAATAAATATGGTTCTTACTAAAAAACTAAACCATTTTAATCCAATTAAAAATAAGATAATTATGAATTTACACAAAACATTTTTTAGTTTTATAACTATAAGAGAATCTATAATAATAATAGAAAGAGTCTGTCTGTCTGTGGATCGCAAAAAACCTACTTAGACTGCTAAAAAAAATTCGAAATTTTTAATATAGATTCCCTTTAATACCTACGTGTGCACCTGGGGCTTAGTTTTTTAATATTTGATTGTGATTTTTAATTAATAATACTCTATTAGTGTTTGCTCTTTAGGTGCTCATGCGCCAAACGAATTGAATTTTGTTTTGATTTTGAGTGCATTTTAATAAGTTGGCAGACCATAACAGGGCTTCAAAACACAACGACCGGGCCGTAACAGGGGCTTGACACCATTCTCTGTTATTATTTTCTTTTTTCTTGTGCATGCGCCAACACGAATTGAATTTAGTTTAAATATTGAGTGTATGGGGAACATTCATGTGATGTCACGCGGTTTGTTCTCCTACATCTCTCAAACCACGTGCTAATGTTTTCCTACTGCTCTAACCTGTCTAACCGCTTTTTTTTTACCACAGCGATTTGGAATTGAAGCTCAGGTCGATATGGCCGTGAATGTTCCCCATTTTCACAAGTAAGCATGCCTCTAAAAGAAAGCAATGCGAAGTTAACGGGTTCCCTGTAAGGCGTGACCATACTGCTAGTTATCTATAAAACTAAAATATATTTACCACTATCCACATGGTGTAATTTTTAAGTATAAATTAATTTTGGTCCCAGGATAACACCATATTACTAATTTTCTATTTGATAATTGCTTACTTTCGTTAGTCGAGACAGATTTACTACTAATTAATTAAGCCGTTAAAAATTAAATAGTAAATGTAGAGTTATAATGCTAAAGTTTACAATTTGGTGGTACCTATATTATCTTTCGAAAAGATTACTTATTTTTATAGTACTGATCGAGTCAATTAATAAAATTAATCAAGACATGCTTAATTTTTTGGTGCCAGGGAACGAAACATTAGTCAAAAGAATTTCAACTCCCAAAGCTATTTATATACAGTAAACAACGCAAAGGTAATAAAAAATAACACATCAATTCATTTTAAATAATGGAGGACAAACAGCCTTTGACACATTCTTAACCCAATCTTCTCTTATTTGCATTTTACATGGTTTACCTACCTACTTCTATGAAATTAATTGCGTTTCAGCCTAACGAGACACCTTTGAGTTGAATTCCATTGACTTTAATTGAATTGGTAAGTGCGAAAAAGAACATATTCTCACGTAATTCCTTCCAGAGCGCATGTTGCTTTCTCCTGGCACTGATTAAATTTCGGACTTCGAAAGGAGATTTTCTAATCAGTAATAACGATCAGCAGTTTGTGGAAATTATATCGCAATAAAACGCCATTGTTCATTCGAGTTATTTAAACCAGTACAGATAATGTTAAACTATTTTAAGTGACAAACAAGAAGATATTTTAAGGATGTAGTTTCATTAAATTTTCTGCTGAATTGATATACATTCGACACATATCAAAAATCATACTTTTATACTAAAATGCCGTAAGTCACTAGTTTTAAATTTTTAATTATTTATATATTTCATCTTCTCTTATATAATTTTCTTATATTAAATAGTCATTTTCGCAGCCACAGGCATATAATAATCCTTTTAAAGTAGAATATGGTTAATGTACTTGGATGACTCTTTTACTATTTATTTTACCTGTGTAAATTACCATGCAGCGATTAAACTCCAATAAACCACCCTTTGTTTTAGTTTTATTTTTTATAGGTGCTATATAAAATGTAATATAGAAATTAGGCAGGCCTAATTAAATGTATATTAACTAATTGAGTAGGCTATAAAAAAACTTTATAAATCTTCACACACACAAATATTAGAATTAAATAAATTTAGTATTTTCTATAAAAAAAAGTGTTTACCAAATATATTTTTAAAGCCGATTCATAAAAAAAAATATTTAGCTAATTATTGTTTGTTAGATAAGTAAATATTAACAGTTTGAAATATTTGATGAAATTTTAGATCAAGCTTAAACACGAGTTGTACAACAGATCCAAACGCAAAATTCAATTAAAATGCATAGTAACCACGGATTACTTCACGTTACCCTTCAAAATGATAGCTTAAAAGGAAATTAATGCAAATTTTACTTATGGGTCACATTAATTCCCGCTTAAATCCATTTTCAGATAATATTTTCCGTGACAGCGTAGTTCAGAATTTGTAATGAGGACACTCTCCACTATGAGATTGGACATGATGCGGCATTAACTCATTCTAAATGACGTTGATTCTGTTTATCCGAAAGCGGGCAATGCTATTTCTCAATTTAGTTAGTTACGAATTGTGTATAGAAATGAAGTTTCCATGTTTCCTTTGAGCCCAATGAATATCAAATAGTATCGTAGAATAATAACAAATCATAAATATTTCTGTTTATTAAGGTAGGCGAATACCCAAAATTCCCCTAAATTCTAAAAATTTTACTATTACTTTAATCTTTTCCAAATTTGGCATAGTGATTTGAAATATAATGAATAGTGCTATTTAGGCATTTTTTAAAATTAAAATATAATTTATTTTAAACGGTGTTTTTCAACTAAAAAAAATATTTTTACGCTAACAAGTCTACCACATTGAATTTTCATTCTATAAACATTAATTATGTGTTAAATTCTTCGTTTTGAACTGATACATGCAATGACCCTCTAGACTTACATACAAATTACAAGAAAAGAAGTTATTAAGAAAAATGAATTAACCACAAAAAAGAGATTTTTTTTGGTTAACTGACACTTGGACATTAAAAAACTACTGTATTTACACCAGATGTTAGAGGCTTATAGCACAGATGTATATTGTAATAGCATCTGTAAAAAATTTGGGGTAAATTAATGTAAAACTTTTTATTCTAGAAGTGTTGGCGTAAACCCTTCTTTTTAGTTGAAAAATACCGTTTAAAATAAATCAATTATATTTAAATAAAAAAATTGCCTAAATAGCATTGTTCATTATATTTGAAATCACTATGCCAAATTTGGAAAAGATTAAAGTAATAGTAAAAATTTTAGAATTTGGGGTATTAGCCTACCTTAAGTAGTACTTCCAAAAACTAAAAACGTTATTCCCTCATAAAATAACATGTTTTTGGAAACAATGCATAAAATTAAGCAAATGATTAATTGAAAACTACAATACATTAAAAATATAACTAATTAAAGGACTGGCGAATCATGCATTTATATTCTCTTATCAAATATGTATGGATCGTCTTAAGAGGATCCGAAACACAAAATCTTCAAAAAATTAACTAAAAAATTAAAATATTGTTATCGAAAAAATAATACAATTATTACTCAAAAGATATTATATAACTTATGTTACTTAAAAGAAATATTTTTTATTTAAAAGTCTTATTGCTATCTGCAATAGAACGTGAATAAAAAAAAATTAAGTTGTATCATATTTCACTAACATCAAAATTTTGTCCAACATTTAAAATACTAAGACACCAAGCGTAATACTCAGATATTATGTGTCAAAATATGAAAAGTAATAAAAAAACATTTAAAATCCAAACAATTAGGGACAGTAAACTTGCCACAAATAAAGTTTGTTAAAAAACATTATTGAAAAGAATTTGTATAGTAATAAGTATAAGTAAAATTTGGAGGGAGAGACGAATTACGATAATTAAATCCTTTTTTGTTCACTAATTCTTCAAATTTCATAAAATCAATATCAACCGCAACAATTAAGTATCACTAACAAAAAAAATACAAGCAAAATAAAATTTTAATGACTCGTTACAAGTAATATGAAAACATGTCATAGCCATCAAAAAATATCATAACGTTGTAATTTTAAGAAAAATTCAAACCTGCATAAGAAAAATTATAAAACTGGAACTAATATCTTAAATAAATACGCATACACTCTCAGAAATAACACTTTCATTTTTGACGATTCATGATTCCACAAGCCTCATTTCGTTAATTTTGAGGATTGTTTCGTTAAACTATCACGTGACTTTTGAGAAAACGCGAATCCTCACTTTTACGATCTTGATTTGACGATTCTGTATCTTGATTTTGAGGAAATTGAATCTCATTGTTGTACTCACGTGCTCAAAAATGACGAAATATTTCTTTAGATTAGACGACATTCAAATCCTCATAAAAATGATGATTCAAATGTCCTCACTTTGAGGAAACGAAAACTCGGAGCATTTGCCAGTAAAGGAATAGTCAAAATTAAGGAAAAATTCGTCGTTTTTGAGCATTCATTTTTAAGAGCGTAGTAATAAATGTTTATTAGATTAGGTTACACTCTTAAAGCAAAAGAGTGAAATCCACTCCAGTTGGAGAAGTGCATTTTCGACACCCTAAAGGCATGCATATTTTCTCAGCCTGAGTTAAAATCACTCGTTTGGAGTGATCCTGTCGGAGGTTTAACACACAAAGGATCCACTCCAAACGGAGAAGTGCATTTTCCAGTCTGGAGGAGTGAAATCCACTCAGACTGAGGTAAATTGGGAGTGTTTGTTTTAAGAGTGTAGGTTTGAATTATCGTCGCACTAGAGCTACACGAGGGCTATTGGCGACGGGCGTCGTATTTTAGAACCACAGTCAGGTGACGAGCCAACACCTGAATAGGCACCCAACGCAACCGTTAAGGGCGACATCGTACGCAGCGTTAGGACTTTGAATAATATTTAACGTGCACTCCCTTACACGGGGTATTATTCGTTGGACATTTTTGGCTGCACGGGCCGTTTATAGGTCGGCAGCTATTTTAGCGATGCCCGGACCCGAACCTGGGACCTTCCGCATGCTAAGCGAGTGCTTAACCGACTGGGCTTTCCAGCCCTTGTAACTAAGTTATGCTTATAAATAATAATCAAAGACACTTTATGTTTCCGATCAAAGTGTTTCTCTATTTCCCTTAAGACACACCTGTAAATAAAACCAAATGACTTTCGCCCTTTTTAAAATTTTTTTCTCATTTGCATTTAAACTACAAAACTCGCCTCAGAGACTGCAACTTTTTTTTTGTATCTTATCCGCATTTCTTGGGCTATTTTAATTATCCAGACATTTTCAACGAAGACGGCTGAAGCCTTTTGTGTTGAAAAGAAGTAATTAATTAGGGGCAAAATCACGCAAAGTTAAAAAGATACTTTCGCAAAACAAACACGTAAAATATTGATGAGTGACTTCCACGGAGAAGAATCTGCTAAATTAATGTATTTTATGCAATCTAAATAAGATATTATTCTCAAAAAAAGCTAATGAAATATTAACTGTTATTTTGTTACTATTTCTATTTAAAACAGTAAAAATGTTAAGGATTCTTTATATTGGGAAATAATTTAACAATGACTAGAAAAGTAGGGACAAAAATATTTAATATGTCGCATTTTTTTTTAAATAGAATTTAAGAAAAGTTAAGTCTTTTGTATACTGATTGCATAATGTTTTCATAACCAGAAAAATAACTTTTGATTATTAA
This sequence comes from Hylyphantes graminicola, assembly GCA_023701765.1. Classification (NCBI taxonomy): domain Eukaryota; kingdom Metazoa; phylum Arthropoda; class Arachnida; order Araneae; family Linyphiidae; genus Hylyphantes; species Hylyphantes graminicola. Next base: position 14,432,898 of record CM043122.1, read on the forward strand.
AATAAAACTTATTTCATAATACATATTTTAAAGTTTATCTCTCTTCAAAAATATCTTTCAATGAATATTCAGAAAGTAAAATACATAAGGCATAAAGATATTCTTGAAAAAGTTAATGCTATTACAATTATTTTTATTAAGTGCTTAAAAAATTTCCAACGGTCAAACGATTCGTAGCATTTGTGAAAATATTAGACTCCTAAGGGTGTTAAATGTGTTTGTAAGATACGATCAGAATCTGTTATATTGAATTAAACTAGCCCTTACTATTTTTTGAAAATGTTCATCCACGGAAGAATATCAAAATACGAATAGATGAGACTTTTGTTAAGAATATTTTAAAATGTCCCATTCACTTAATGAATTCTTACGTATCACTATTTTTTTGCAGTTGATTAGTGTGATTTTAAAGCTCAAATAAGTTTTCAATATTACTATTGAACTCATCCACTGGTTAGTAAAGATTTTTTCTAAAACTATATCCGACATTTTATCAAAAAACACGAATTGTCTGAAATCTATACATACCGATCAAATAGAAGAGAAATATTTTAATGGTAGTTTGTACGTTGGTTCTTATCCTACCTTTTCACATATCCCGATAAAATAGAGGTCTGAGGATCCCAGTCTGTTAGATACTAGTCTAGCATGCAAAAGGTCCTGGATTCGGGTCAGGGCATCTCCAAAATAACTGTCGACCTGTAAACGGCCCGTGCAGCCAAAAATGTCCGGCGAATAATACCCCGTGTATGGTAGTGCGCGTTAAATATCCTTCAAAGTCCTAACGCTGCGTACGATTTTGCCCTTAATGGTTGCGTTGGGTGCCTATTCAGGTGTCGGCTTTTCACTTGACTGTGGTTCTTAAATACGACACTCGTTGACAATAGCCCTCGTGTAGCTCTAGTGCGACGATAATTCAAACCTAACCTAAAAAGCCCAAATACGTTTTCAATATTACTATTGAACTCATCCACTGGTTAGTAAAGATTTTTTCTAAAACTACGACATTTTGTCAAAAAACACGAACTGTGTGAAATCTATACACACCGATCAAATAGAAGAGTAATATTTTAATGGTAGTTTGTACGTTGGTTTTTGTCCTACCTTTCCACATCTCCCGATAAAATATCCGATAACAAAAATATGAAAAAGGTCTTTTTGTCGTAACTAACTATCCCACCGCTCCCTTCCAGTGAGACGTTAATCTGAGCGACATGCGACAACCACCCACCTTCCCCAATCACATGAAAAGTATTGATTGTTTAAATAAATAATTGGTGGCGGTGTCTCTCTGTCAAAGTACCTGTGGCAGTGGAAAAAGAAACGTCCCCTATGAGCGAGCATCTTCGGGATGGGATGCTATTGGCTGGATGCTCGCAAGTAGGAGAAGGGGAGGAGCTATTGATCTTGGGCCTCTCGGATCCCACTCACTTCGGCTCCCGTACTTGCTTAGTGCACGTGCATCCTTGGCATGCCGAGCATCCTCTTAGGATTGCATCTTGCGGCTCTTTTCCATTGTTAAATTCCCGGTGTTTGATGTTGATGAATGTTAAATGTGTTGATGTTTTAGAAGTTGTTAACTGTTGAAAAATCGGACTTGTTGATGTTGAGCAAGCGAATTTATTGTGTTGGAGTTGGATCTATCTTTTTACCTGCGCTGCTTTAAATGAGTGTCGATGTGATTAAGATATTAAAATTTTTATCCCGTTGCGAAGATGTATATTTACCTTCAAAGTTTATGGGAACAACTGTTATTGTGAAATCGGAGGAAAATTTATGTATCTGAAACTGAATACTGTTGCAAACAATTTTGAGCTTCGTCAAATTTGGACTAAATTGATTACCCCATTACATTGGCTCTTCAAAAAATTATTCTAATATCTATATTTAACTAAAAACGCAATCGAACTTATTGATACAACCGAACTTATATCTACACTTAAACAGTCTCACATTTGAGCTATTTCCTCGAAAACTTTTTTAATATATCTGCTGGAGTAACTTTGTAATTGTGGACTTGTATAGAATATATATTATTAACTTCTGGTGATATCAAAGCAAGATATACTTATACTGATACGTACACTTAAAAAACTTCTACATAAACAGCAATTGAAGACTTTTCTCAATCAACCATAGTTGATGAATTTATTATAAAAAAATTAATTTTTCGACCTTGCAACTAAACTATAATTTGATCAACTTCTACTGACTTATAAACTGGAGACATCAAATAACTACAACATATCACCAAAGTCTTTGCATGATAAACCTCGATGAGAATCTTTACTTAATCGGCAAAACTATTTACGTTTTTTGCTAATTAACTTCATTCTTATCCATTTCAATTGAGCTAAATGCCTGAATGGAGCTAGTTCCACTCTCAGGTTCCGCTCTCAGGTGCAGTTCGGTTACAGAGCCTAGTTCCAATCCTCAACCCGGTTGTAGCAAGGACTCAAATCCTCAACCCGGTTGTAGAAAGGATTTCGAACCCCAACCGAGCTGCAGCAAAGACCTCGTACCCCAACCCGGTTGTAGCAAAAACTTTGAGCCCCAACCGGGCTGCAGCAAAGACCTCGTACCCCAACCCGGTTGTAGCAAAGACCTCGTACCCCAACCCGGTTGTAGCAAAGACTTCGATCCTCAACCGGGCTGTAGCAAAGAAGTCGCGATCCACCTGAGCTCGAGTCGCGAGCTAGTGCTACGCTCGAGTTGTCACCGGTTCGTGCTACGCCCGGCCTTTCGAAAGGACAACGCGGAGGACAGCAGCGACGACGAAGACTCTGTCTTGTCGCTAGCCAAACGCGCAGTCATTGAGCTAAACGAGGTTTATTTTGACGCACCGCCGTCGCCGCCGCCTCCGGTGATTCCGGTGCGATGCCGCCGGAAAAGCTTGATGCCCGGTTACCCGACTGACGATGCCCTTCTGTCTTGCCTCTTGCAGCGACTGCCCATGAAAGACTTCGCTGCGGAGGTGCGAGCCTCGATGGATGTCGACCAGTTCCTCAACCAGGCGGTGCTTCTTCTGGATGTACAGGACACTTCGGTCGAGGGGATCATCGACAAGATGCTTCACAAGGTAGGAATTATTATCTTTACCAATTGATTGTCAAAAACCTTAGTAGGGTAGACTGACCAGTGATGAACATTTGGTAAATATAATTAAAAAAATAAGGATAGAAAATCATTCCACTAGATGGATTGGCAACACTGATTTCCTCCCATCTACACTGTTAAAAATTTTGTGCTTGCTTTCAACATAATAATGGTTAATAGTAGCTGCAACGACTGTGTGGTTAAATGTTTCACCATAGTTCCAGTATTCAGTCTAACCAATTTTCAACTTTTGGGAACAGAAACCTGAGAAACGGTTCAACCCAATACCGAAAATATGGTGAAGCACTTCACCACACAGCCGTTGCAGCTACTAGGAACCATTATTATGGTGAAAGCAAGCACAAAATTTGTAACAGTGTAGTAGGAAGCTATCTGACATATGGTTGCTCGTCCTGATCATTATGTCCTGGTGTTTATTCACTGGCAAACGTGAACCTTAAACGTTCATTCACTGGTTAGTCTACCCTGCACCACCTTTTCAGTTTTTGAATTAGTAGATAAAAAGAAGGCTCAGTGTAGCCTCAGTGATAGTTCCAAATGATGCCATACTGCCAGATTGCCCGGACCACTTCGTTCACTCTTGATTACACGGACTATTATTTAAAGACTTCATTTTTTTATCAATCAAACTCAAAAATTATAAAATTTAGTCTATGTACTAAGGTTTTTAACGATCCAATTAGAGTAATATCATTTGTACTAATAATTACTGTCAATACTTTAATATCACTTTTACTAATTTACTGACGACAAGTCGCAGTTTAGGCAAGTTGGCGAACTCTCTCTTTCGTGCATTCTTGGCCAAAAAAAATCCGCCACCAGATTGAAGCTGGTGAACGCAGTTGACTATTTCGTTAAAATTTTTATGACTCCTTCTGTGTTAGTAGAGCATATATCTTATGATTTCAACGCCAATGCATGAACCGTGAATGCACAATTAATCTTTTTATATCGTAAATCTTTGCCCAGCTAGAATAGGCAATTTTGCCAAGCGCTAGTGAAATCCGTATCTTATCTCCAATTGAGTTAAAATTTGCGGTTTACCTCTTTTCCGCTAACCTTAATACAAACATCGATCAACCAGGATGGTAGTTTCCCTCCCCATTCTTCACGCACATAAACCATTAAATAATGCATTTTACACACACAGGCTTTATATCTTCGTTCTTCTGAATAATAAATTGCCTAAAATTATTTAAAATTAGAAAATTTTCAAATTATCTGAATTTCTGAATATAGTTTTATTTATTTTATTCACGGCATCAAGTTATATAAAAACTAGTTTTATAAAAAAAAATATTAATAAGTCTTGAATTTGTTTTTATCTAATGTTACATAACGTTGGTATTTTGCATAAGTTTTCATACAATTGCATTTTACGTAAATTGTTTTAAACAAATTTATTATAATTGGAAATTCTCTGGGTTAGGTTAGGATTATCGTCGCACTAGAGCTACACGAGGGCTATTGGCGACGGGCGTCGTATTTTAGAACCACAGTCAGGTGACGAGCCAACACCTGAATAGGCACCCAACCCAACCGACATCGTACGCAGCGTTAGGACTTTGAAGGATATTTAACGTGTACTCCCTTACACGGGGTATTATTCGTCGGATATTTTGGCTGCACGGGCCGTTTATAGGTCGGCAGTTATTTTGGAGATGCCCGGACCCGAATTTGGGACCTTTCGCATGCTAGGCGAGTGCCTAACCGATTGGTCTCCCCAGCCCGGAAATTCTCTAACAAACTCTCTTTACAATCGACATATTTCGCCATTTACGCGCAACTAGTTTTGCTGTTCTCGGCAAGATTAAATGATGACGATAAAAGATTTTGCTCTAGATTTTATCAGTTTATTGATCGTTTATTCTATTATGACCAAGCAAGTAACTCGGTTAGATGATATTTTCAAAAAACATTATTTTTTTTATACAAAATAACACAGAAATTTACAATCGGGTTGAAGTAGTGACACACTAAAAATTTTTTTCACTATTTCTGCATAAAATAATATGAAAATAGTTTTAAGCAGCACTGCGAAAATATCAGGTAATATTATAGAAAATTTCTGGCGAATAGTTAACACAAAATATCCTTAATGATATGGCAAAATATGGTGAAATATTGTTAGTGTAATAAAGAAATGCGGAAACTATTCTTGCGTTCGATATATTATTCTGTATATTCAGGTAAATTAAATAAAAAAAACTGCACCAATGCTCCATATAGGAACTCTCATTGTAGGCAAAGCAGCAAAGCCCTTACATTATCTTGGCCGCTGATTTTGTTTGGATATATCAAATGTCCATCTTAATAATAAAAAAACAGAAATAATCTGTTCTCAACAGGTCAATCTGTATCAGTGGTAACATATTTTATCTGTTAAAATTAAAAATGTGTCTTTTGAAAAAATAGTAAATTTATTGTAAAATTGTATCTCTAAGTTTTATAAAACAGTTTAAAGTTTTTGCAAAAAGTTGTTCATAGGAAAACAACAATAATGTTATGATTTCTAGTAGAATGTTCTTACAATTAAGACATTTTCTTGCAATTTCCTCCTCCTACTTATGAAAAATCTTTCCATGATGGTGTAGTATATTGTCAGAACTGTACGTACACATTTATTATCGTTAACATTTCGGCCAAAGCAAACTTGTTCAAAAGTGAAAAAAAATCTTAGTAAACATGTGAAACCTAAAAAATATACAATTTACTAAAATTTCTATTAAATTTAACCGAAAAGTTATTTGAATTCGGGACCTCGAAAATTCGGGGTCCTAAGTCTAGGACTAACGATTTTTATCGTTAAGGTCGTGCTTTAGATAGTAGGGTTATTTTGCCAATAAATTTATTTTCCTATTCCACAATTTGCGTTGATTTCACGGATAAAAGAAGAACTTGTTTAGTGCCACGGACAATACAATTTCTCTTTAAGATATCTAGGAATATATCAAGTTCTTTCGGCATACAATCTCTCCAAACCCTTTCAAACAATCTCTCCAAATCAATATTCTAAAGACAGGTCCGACGATGCATAAGATTGCGTTGGGTTCCAGCTCAGATGACGGCCTTATCACATGACTGTTCAAAATTATAAATCCCATCACCAGTGGCCCTCCCCTTATGTATAGCTCGAGTGCGACTGTATTGAAACAAACCAAATTATATCCACATATTAAAATCGAAAATATAATCTTTAAAATAAATGATTTCTCGTAGGTTATATCTCATAGCTTTAACGGAACTAAAATGAGGTAAAAAAAAATCAAAATCTATAGGTTATTTTAATGGCTCACATATTTCTAAAAAAATATGTTCTATACCATAAAATAATTGTTTTAGGTGTTATTGAACAAATGATTGATTAAAATAAATTAAATGATAATGTAAGTCCACGACACAAAACTCTTTTGTCACTTACCTTGCAAGTAGTCTTGATATGATTTGGTCCAAACAATGTCAAAATATATTATTAATACGACAGGAATTCGTGACTTGCAGAACAAAGACGATTATCATCAGCTCAAAGCGGATCGTGCTCGCCGAACTTAATCATGTTCCTTGAGACAAAGAGGATAACATAGAAGAGTGGTTGTCATATGTTTCAGTGAAATAGAATAAGCGAGTTAAATTATTGTGTAAAATATTTAGCAACATTGTGCTTAATTACATTAAATTGAAAAATTCAGTTAATTACATGAAATTGAAAAATTCAGTTAATTACATGAAATTGAAAAATTCAGTTAATTACATTAAATTGAAAAATTCAGTTAATTACATTAAATTGAAAAATTCAGTTAATTACATTAAATTGAAAAATTCAGTTTGAAAATAAATAGCTTTTAGAATTATTTATTTTGCTGTTTAGTTTGTTGAAAATATCAACCATTGAATTTGTATGATTATAATACATAGAAGTCCCTTTAGCATTGACTTTCAGTAACAAATAGTGTGTTTGAAATACATTTAAAAATGTTTACATATGATTTTCGATTTCTATGTATTTTCTTTGAATATGAAATATTGATGAGATTTGACATTTGTATCTGTCAGTAACTAAATTCCTAATAAATGGGATTTTTAATTATTCTATCTAATTTCTTAGGACATAATAATTTATTCCCAATAATTCGTTAGAGCATACAAAAAGAATTAAGCATCAATATCATAATAAGTTATTAATATTCTCCAATTATTCATAATTATTAGTATGGCTTCATCCTTAACCACGTACAATTAAAAAGATGCCATACTAAAATTTCACTTTTAGTTTAACGTGTTAGGAATTTCAATGTAAAGCAAAATAAGTCCTTCAACCATGATTTTTTATAGAAAAAAAAATCGCTTTCAACGAATTTTGATTGAATTACAGAACATAAAAAGCAAAATCTTATATTAGCACTTAGAAGATTTGTGTACTTTTCTCTTGAAGTATAAATACTTTAAGAATAAAAATTTAATAAGGCTTTTTAATTCTCTTTCCTATGAAACCTTATATATCCATGATAAAATATTCCTAATTTAACCTCGTTTTAAGTGATAATAAGCTTCGGTTATTTCTTTCAATTAAATATAAGTTGACAGTTTCGAGACATTTTTTATAAAAAAAAACTACTACAATAACAGCTAATAAAAGTAAAGAGCGAAGGAAAATATGTAAAAAACCTATTGACTGTGGTTTAAGAAAAAGTGTTTTGCTTTGAAAAAAGACATCACGTTTTTACACTTTGCGCTAATAAGAAAGAAAATGTTTTGTAGGTGGTATAAGCAACGTTCATTATTCTTTCTGGGTAAATAGATTTTATAAGCTATATTGCAATCTGGTGAGCTTAAACTTTTTACGCGAATTTATAATTAAATCTTGAAAAAGATTTTTTTCATATTCTAAATTTTGTAAAAGGTAAAGTGTTTGTGCTTTAGGGGGACGTCAACTATTATAAAGGAATTTTTTTTCGTTATTTAAACTGAGGCATATTTGTAATTTTTTTTTAAAAGTGAATTTGATATTTTTTTTAGCTTAACAATTATAATTTCAACAGAAGTTGAAAGATAATGTACATAAATAATAAAAGATACTCTACCGATATCTTCATTTACCCATTAAAAAGCTTTTTTTTTGTTGTTGATTCATTACATACGAGCTTGTTGTAGGTTTAATGCCTCAACAGATTTGAATAAACCTTAGGGAATTAGTTTTTAAAAAAATGGCTAGGTTTATTTTTGTCCTTTATACATTCATTGTTTACTTAAATTTATTATCAGGTTTATTTATTTAATATTTCAAAAGAAAACTAGTTTAATTCATTTGCGCACATACTGCCATTTAGACCCTCAGTACAGTACAGTCCTGCACAAAAGTTTAGACACAGAAGCAATTCTTGAAAAAAGCGTCAATGTTACTATTTTTCAGTAGATTTTTTTTTAAATATATATTCTTTAGACAGCGTGAAAAATAATAGGGTAAAAAAATTTGACAAAAAATATAAATAAATTTGACTTCCATCAACAAATTAAAAATGTCCATACTTTCCTTGCCACAAAAGTATAGACACAAGTTTCCGTTTTATGTAAATTCTATACAGGAAGTGATTGCGGGAGGGGTTTTAAGTTGCTTTAAAAGGTTGAAGGTTATTTTCAATGCTTAGAACCATTCTGAAGTCAACTGAATTTTAGTATGAAGAGATTTTAAGGATATGGACATTCAAATTCAGAGCTAAATCTGTTTCGGATATTTCTACTAAATTTAAGCGTTGGAAACGAGGTATTTATAGAGTGTCAGCACGTGGCGATCAACATCCACCAAAATCGCGGTCTGGAAGACCTCCAATCACCAGAAAACGAGAGGACAGACAAATGAGAAAATTGGCTTCAGACAAACATTGCTCTTCAAATCAAATTAAAATCCCAATTGTGGCTTAATTTTTACCAAACACTATCAGGAGGTGAATCAATGAATCTGATTACTTGATAAAATCCAAACTTATAATGCATCCTAGCTTGCTATATCATCATAAAGATGCAAGACTGCAATGGACTCAACAACACATGTCTTACAGCTATCCATTGCAGTCTTGGTTAGGTTAGGATTGAATTATCGTCGCACTAGAGCTACACGAGGGCTATTGGTGACGGGAGTCGTATTTTAGAACCACAGTCAAGTGACGAGCCGACACCTGAATAGGCACGCAACGCAACCATTGCAGTCTTGCATCTTTATGATGAGATAGCAAACTAGGTTGCGCTATAAGTTTATTTTATCAAGTAACCAGATTCATTGATTCACCTCCTGATAGTTTTTGGTAAAAATTAAGCCACAATTGGGATTTTAATTTCATTTGAAGAGCAATTTTTGTCTGAAGCCAATTTTCTTATTTGTCCGTCCTCTCGTTTTCTGGTGATTGGAGGTCTTCCAGACCGCGATTTTGGTGGATGTTGATCGCCACGAGCTGACACTCTATAAATACCTCGTTTTGAACGCTTAAATTTAGTAGAAATATCCGAAACAGATTTACCTCTGAATTTGAATGTCCATATCCTTAAAATCTCTTCATACTAAAATTCAGTTGACTTCAGAATGGTTCTAAGCATTGAAAATTACCTTCAACCTTTTAAAGCAACTTAAAACCCCTCCCCCAATCACTTCCTGTATAGAATTTGCATAAAACGGAAACTTGTGTCAATATTTTTGTGGCAAGGAAAGTATGGACATTTTTAATTTGTTGATGGAAGTCAAATTTATTTATATTTTTTGTCAAAAATTTTTACCCTATTATTTTTCATGTTGTCTAAAGATTATATATTAAAAAAAAACTACTGAAAAATAGTAACATTGACGATTTTTTCATGAATTGCGTCTGTGTCTAAATTTTTGTGCAGGACTGTATAAGCTACCAAAATTGTTATAGCTCATATAAAATTCTTGAAGTTTCCAAATAATATTCGCTGAATAGCCAAAATAACTGGTATATGCATACATCTGCGAATAAAGGTGTATAAAACCAATCGAAGTTTGTCGCTATGTCCAGCAGCGTCTATGTGCTGCTATCATGATAGGTTATGAAAATTGAAGGGATTTTGAAAGTATCGGGGACTGAGAAATGGAATTCCATATCCATGCATCTCCGAGGTGGAGATGAATTTTGCATTTTCACTCACGACAATTTCACGAGTGTACCATGAATATCGATAATGCAGTAAAACATAAAATCTACGACATAGCTTTGACCTTAAAAACATCGTGCAAAGCCGGGTACATTGATAACTGATCATTAAATGTGATAAACGTCTTTGTCGATTCTATATCGTACAAGTGTCGACTTGTTAACCATTTAATAAATATTAACCGATATGGTCTTCTGGAGCAGTATACATCACTTATCCACCTTATATCATGTTTAATGATTTTCATTCATCGTCGATGATCCGGTTTTGAATGATCTTTTTTAGGCCGCAGCTGTGTCGAAGTTTTAATGTTTTACCGGAATATCGAGATTCATGGTATACTCGTGTAATTATCGTAAGTGAAAATCAAAAATCCATCATTATATCAAATATGCAAAAGAACTTTCATATCATTCACGAGCGAATCCTTCCAGTTAGTGAAGAAACTAAATCTAAACTAATTATCTAATTAGAACGAAGAATTGAGTAGATGTCCTACACATCTAAACATAAAATCGAGTAAATATACATTATTATTTTAAAAGCTAAAACGAACGTAACGATTGATTTAGTAGAGAGTGTTTCCATCTTTTTTTCTGAAGCATGCACAAAAATTTCTGATTTATTCTACCATGAATTGAAACATCCTGAAGTCCTCCCTTGTCCCGCGTATCTCCTGAGCAAATTGATCGATAACCATTCTCTTCGTTTTCACTATTTTACAGGGTGATACTCAGGGCTCTGTGTGGAGCGAAATGAATGGTGAATTTAACCTCATTCGGTAGAGAGACCATTAACGACATTAAAAATTGAATCATGAAAAAATATGAATTCAAAAAGTTTCCGTTGCGGGAAATTTTGCTTCATGTTTGTGTTTCCAAGCTTGAAATCATCTTAGGAATTATTTATAAACATTATTATTTATAATTTTTAGCACTTTTATTGATTTTAGTTTTAAGATAGAAAATAAAAAATGTAAATTCAATCTTTTTAAATGGTGGAATTTAACCTAATTCGGTAGGTTAGTTAACGACACTAAAAATTGAATCATGAAAAATATGTATTCAAAAAGTTTCCCCTTAGGGGAAATTTGGCTTCATTTTTGTGTCTCCAAGCTTAAAATCATCTCAAGAGATATTTATAAACATTATTATTTTTAATTTTTAGCAATTTTATTGATTTTAGCTTTAAGATGTAACATAAAAAAATGTAAATTCAATCTTTTTTTACGAAGTTTGGATTTGCAGTCATTGAAGTTTTGAATTCGTTTTTTATATTGTGACTTGAAATTGTATTATTTGTGACGCATATTCCAAAACTTAAAATTTAGTAAATAAAAGAGTTTTTAAGAAGTTTTTCACCATTGGAAGGGGGTACTCTCAATTTTATTATAGACACCATGTATTTACAGCATATTTTTCATATTTTTAAAGTATTTGTTATTTACCCTTTATACCTTCTTAACATCAATTTTAACTACAAAATAGTATTTTTCGGTCATTGAAAATTATTTTAATTTTTTAAACATGCAAATTTTTATCCAAGTCATCCTGCAGGAAATGCAACACCCTGAATGCATCTAATGTACCCCGCGTAAAAGGTCATGAGCGGATTCATCCTGTTAGTTATTCCACAATTTAAAATCTTATTATGACAAAAAAAAAATACTAAGTTGATGTCCTTGCACATCAAAACCTAAGATTGATATGAATATAACTATTACAAACGAGTGCTGCGAAAGATCACGAAATGTGTTTTTATGTCTCCTGAAGCGAGAATTTTTCTCCTTGAATTGAAACATCCTGGATGTTCCCTGGTAAAAGCTTTTGAGCTAATTATATTTAGTTCCTACGTAGCAGTCTAAAGAGAGTTCAATATAAATGAATTTCTTTATATAATAAAATTCATCCAAAGGAGGAAAATTTAAACATTTAAAAAGACTCGCAACCATTGAAGATCTAAATAAAGTTGAAGAATCAATTGCGTTTAAGAAAATCTAAGAAAATAACATGATACAAGGAATATCTACAATCAAACACAAAATCTATTAGATTGATATTATTATAACTATCACAAACGAGCGTAGCGAACGATCCCAAAAAGTGTTTTTCTATCTCCTATAGCAAGAATTTTTCTCCTTGAATTGAAACATCCTGAATGTTGTCTGGCACCCTATTTAAAGCTCTTGAGCTAATTATATTTAATTCATACTTATCAGTCTAAAGGGCGTTCAATATAAATGAACTTCTTTATATTATAAAATTCGTGCCAAGGAGGACAATGTAAACTTTTAAGAAACTTACTGCCATTGAAGATCTAAATAAAGTTAAAGTATCAATTCTGTTTAAAAAATCAAAGAAAAGTAAGAAGATAAAAGAAAAATCTATAATCAAAACTAAAATCTATTAGATTTGAAACATCCTGAATGTTAATTGGTACCCGGTAAAAGCTCATGAGCTAATTATATTTAATTCATGCGTAGCAGTCTAAGGGAAGTTCCATGTACATTAATTTCTTTATATACATTCATCCCAAGGAGAAAAATTTAAACATTTAAAAAGACTTACAGCTATTGAAAATCTAAATATATAGGAAAAAGATAGAAAATCTAAGTAAATAAGAAGATAAAAGGAAAATCTGGAATCAAACCTAAAATTTATTAGATTGATATTATTATAACTATCACAAACGAGCGTTGCGAACGATCCCAAAAAGTGTTTTTCTATCTCCTGAAGCAAGAATTTTTCTCCTTGAATTGAAACATCCTGAATGTTCTCTGGTACCCGGTTAAAAGCTCTTGAGCGAATTGATCGATACGCCATCCTTTCGGAAGAACTACACCTTGAGAATCGTCCGGAACTTCTTCAAACCATTTCGGCTACCTCGCTCTGTCAATACATTGCTATTTAGGGAGAGGCCCAAGATTCTGCAATCGGAATTCTATTCCGAGAATAAATGGCTGTCCTAATTGTACAACCAGGTGAAGAAATAATTAAGAAAATGTGTGCTGTGTGCGTGTTTTTTTTTTAATTATTTTTGGAGCGTCTATTTTTATAATTGTGGTTGCAATGTTGAAAGTTCAGAGGTAAAAAAAATCTATCGGTTATTTGAATGGCGCATACATTTGTAAAAAATATGTTCTCTATTATAAAAAAATTGTGTTAGGTGTTATTGGACAAATGATTGATTTAAAAAAAATGAATGATAATGTAAGTCCACGACATAAAACTCTTTTGTCATTTATCTTGCAAGTAGTCTTGATATGAAATGGTCCAAATAATGTCAAAATATGTCTATTTTTATAGTTGTGGTTACGATGTTGAAAGTTCAAAATGTATACCACACATTCGTAGTTAAACTAGCTCCATGCATGTGTAGGATAGCTGATAGAACCTGTGAAGGGGCCGTGATAGCCTGGTCGGTAAGGTCTTGGACTGGCATCCCTAGGGTTGCGAGTTCAAGTCCCGCTGCCTTCCGAAGACCCCCGTGTACGCTAATGGTGACTGGTGCACTTTAAAACCATCGTGGTCACAAAGTCTCCCAAGTTCCCGTACCAAATCAATACCTCTGAGGGTGAAAAGTCAATTATGGGGATCATCTTGTTGGCCTCTGTCTCTAAAAATTAGATGGATCCACTTATGTGTGTGTTGTGTCTGTCTTACTTGACGAAGGTTTATAAACGGGTCTCTGACCAAGCACGCAAACCTGAATATATTTATATATGTCTACCGACCAACCAATCTGTGAAGGTAAAGTATACTGAAAGTTTAAAAGGTAGTTTTTTTTATTAAAGAAATCAGGGTTCACACAGATCCATCCATATTGCATTTGGAATTTTTTATTCGAATCCGTTATATGCACTAAAACATGAAAAGTATACTGTTAATGTATCAATAATAAAATATCGACCCACAAATGGAGATGATATCTTAACAATTATGCACGAAATTGAAAATTTATTTATTTAGGTAACAAATGCATACTCACAAACATTTCATGGATCTTTTTTTTGTCATGCAAAAGTGCCGAGTTAAATCATAAACATTTACATTCTATTTATTACTGATTATTCAGAAGATATTTTTTTGACATGTAAAATGAGCTTTTATCCACAGCATGGAAAATAACCTGTTTTGTTGGCGAGTTACTTGAAAGAAGAGAGAAACTGAGAAGAGAAAGAATGAAGATTCAACTTTTAAAAATGTGCTGAAAGTATATTAGTCTAAATTTAGACTACTTCGTTTTAAATTACATTTAATTCATGCGTGTTGTCAAAAAGAAGTTTACTATAAATGTATTTCTTTATATAACAAAATTCATCAAAAGGAGGGAAATGTAAACACTTATGCAATCTTAAAAATGAATGCTCAAAAACGACGAAATTTTCCTTAATTTTGACGATTACATTACTGACAAATGCTCCGAGATTTCGTTTCCTCAAAGTGAGGAAATTTGAATCGTCATTTTTATGATGATTTGAATGTCGTCTAATCTAAAGAAATATTTCGTCATTTTTGAGCATGTGAGTACAACAAGGAGATTCAGTTTCCTCAAAATCAAGATACAGTATCGTCAAATCACGAACGTAAAAGTGAGGATTCGTGTTTACTCAAAAATTACGTGATAGTTTGACGAACCAATTCTCAAAATTAACTAAATGAGGCTTGAGGATTCATGAATCGTCAAAAATGAAAGTTATTTCTGAGAGTGTGAATAATTGCAATCATTGAAGATCTAAGTAAAGTAAAATATTCAAGACTCTTAGAAAATCTATGTAAATAAGATACAATGTATTTTTCAAGAGTGTTTAAAAAATATTTTTAATCAAAAAACATACTCGTTTGAAACTATTTTCCAAAGTTGATATTTGTTTCATAAGCAATTAGTTATTGTATATTATTTGGACCATGCAAATGATACCCCCAATCCCTCTCTAACGAAATTCACATCCGGATTATCAAAATAAAAATAGATATCAATTATTGTATTTGATTTTTAAAATATATATCATTTTATACGGTTTCTTGATTTTAGAAGTTTTTATTTAAATATAAGCCAATGCCTATCCTTATCGAACGCTTCGTCTAATCTTCGCTGGTACACAATGCTGAATTCAGAATATATGTTTTTTTTTAAATAAAACAATTTTAAAAATATTTTTCGACTTTTTTGACTAAATTTTTGATGTTAAATTTCTTCAAATATATTGAATCTGATGGATCTAATTAATTTTTAATGAACAGTTACTAGAATTTGTACAAGTGTGGTACAATAAACACTGGTTAAAATAATAACGAACAAAATTACTTCTAACATGCATATGCGCTGAAAGATAAAAAAAATCTTAACCCTTTCAGTCCCAGTGATGCCATTTGGCATCATCATGTTTCGGATCATAATTAAAAATAATAATAGGGCTGAACATCTAATGGGATTAATAAAAAATATTTTGTTAAAAAAAGTTTGAAGAATTGAAAGATGTGCTTTTTGATATCATAAATGGCTATAGACGATCAGAAATTTTTTCTAAAATGATGATGCCAAATTGTCATTGGGACTGAAAGGGTTAAAACAAATTTAGTTTATTTTAGATATTTGTGTCAGTTTTGCATTATTGTAAAAATACGAACTCTAAATAACTGATACACTCTCAGAAATAACACTTTCATTTTTGACGATTCATGAATCCTCAAGCCTCATTTCGTTAATTTTGAGGATTGTTTCGTCAAACTATTACGTGACTTTTGAGTAAACGCGAATCCTCACTTTTACGATCGTGATTTGACGATTCTGTATCTTGATTTTGAGACAACTGAATCTCATTGTTGTACTCACATGCTCAAAAATGACGAAATACTTCTTTAGATTAGACGACATTCAAATCCTCATAAAAATGACGATTCAAATGTCCTCATTTTGAGGAAACGAAAACTCGGAGCATTTGCCAGTAACGGAATCGTCAAAATTAAGGAAAATTTCGTCGTTTTTGAGCATTCATTTTTTAGAGTGTACTCATACTTTTTCTATACTTTTCACAATTTTTTTAGTGCGTTTTCTCTTCTGAAGCACAAACGAAATAACGTACCACTCCAAATAAATGTCCACGAGCAAAACTCCCTAATGCTTCCGATAGAGACATTTCAACAAAAGTCTAAAAATGAGAGAATATAAATCGATTATTCAATTTATTCGAGTGAAACCTCTTCTCGAATTCGATATCAAGCTCGCTGAATTCACTTCAATTCAAAGTACCATAGACAAACTTTGAAGTTTGACAGTTGGGCTTCAAAATGAAGCTGTCAAGAGGAAATGGAAATGTGATTTGGAAAGACCGCCTGAAGAGTGTAATAATGTTTCGATAAAAGCAATAATAGTGCATTATATGAATTGTTGAACTTGCAGTTGAAGTAACGTAAGCACAAGTATTAAATAGTTATATTAAAAACATTATTTTTTTCATATGTTTTGGGATTCTCAAGTTTAAAAAAAAAAGTAACAAAGAAAATTAAAAATTGTTTTAACTATCTGGTCAATAATATTTGCAAGGTAGAAAATAGGTATTTTTTAACTTCTAAAATAATGCATGGAAACGCAAAACTCTTGTTTTTAAAATACTTTTTAATAAGGGATTATTTCTAAGTTATACTTATGAAACAATTAAGTTAACTTAAATTTGAGGACTTAACGTTTATTATACCTTGACTATCCAGAATGCGAGCCTCGAAAGCACTTTCCTTCCCTATCCCCGCATGTGGTTTTCTTCTAAACGGCCAGCGTGAGCGTGTTTTTCCCCACCCTACTTGGGTTTGAACTGTTCGGATCGTTAACCTCGCAACAGAACCTCAAACGCGCTAGGTTTAGGAAAACAATGCTCCCTTCGTTTCCTAGAAAACCATGCAAAGGGATGGTGGAAAAAAAGTCCTTTCGAGGCTTGCATAGTAAATAGACTAGGTATATTCACTGCTTTTTTACGTTTGGAGCAGCTATAAATAATTATACAAATAAAAAATTAATGCATCACCTTTTCACCTCTTAAGACCACAAATATGTCATTTGCAAGAAGTCGTTACATTTCTTAAGATTTATATTGGTCTTTCTTAATACTATAGCTTTTAAAATCTTCCCTAAACGTTGGAAATATGTATTTGATAATTTTTCCATTAAAAAAATGAAATTTAAAATATATTTTCATTTTATACAGCTTTTTTGACTTAATAAACATAAGACAATACTAATCTACTTCAAATGCTTTATCTAAATTTGCAAAGGCAATTTTGAAACATTAAATTTCAATTCTAATTTTTTAATTGGCTTTCTTACGTGACTTCGGCCAAAAATGTATGACGTTTAACTTGCACTCCCCGTGTAAGGGAGTGTAAGTTAAATATCCTTCAAAGTCCTAACGCTGCGTACGATGTCGCCCTTAACGGTTGCGTTGGGTGCCTATTCAGCTGTTGGCTCGTCACCTGACTGGGTTCTAAAATACGACGCCCGTTGCCAATAGCCCTCGTGTAGCTCTAGTGAGACGATATTTCAAACCTAACCTATTTCTTACGTGACTTTAATAATTCCTGCTTCCATTCCCGTATTTCGTTAGGGGTTTCAGTGCTTATTGTTATCACACGATAACCTCTGACCACTACATTGATTAACCAATCGAGATCTCATTTTCATTCATGTGGAATTGTTGTCATTCAAGACGTGAAACATTTCCATTAAGCGAAGTGTCCTTTATTTGACTACTTTCACTGCAAGTTTATAGTTAAAATTGTTTTACTAGTTAAAAATTCCCTATTTGCGGTATTGTTTTGGTTTATTTGTACTTTATAAACCATTACGATTTCAAAAATGGTATACATTTTAATTCTATAAAAATAATATAATAAAAATTCTGTTTTTTCAAAGTGATTTTGAAAACCTGTAAAAGATATCTAAGTTAGCCACCTCAAGTTTTAGATTGATCTTTTAGTAGGCACTTGGTGTTCCTAGTTATAGCCCCTAGAAAAATAGTATTTTTAACCTGCTTGTTAGTTATTAAAAAACCGTTAGATATGAAAGTTATGAAAAATTACTGTTATAAAGTTGTATATTTGCATTTATGATTATACTTCCTAGAAACACTTGAAAAAAATGTATCGAAGGCCAAAATATATCGGAAGGTCTCTTTTGCATAGAAAAAATCAATTTTAAATTGTTTTTCCTTTTTAGGAATGTACTTAGACTGAAGGCAGTTATAGTGTAAGCAAAAAAATCTAAGACATATAAACCTTAAGACAAGTACCTATGTTTCTTAACGATTTTGTATTTTTTTTTGTAACGAATTGCTAAACATTTCTGGAAAAAAGTCCTTTTTTAAAAAAATTATAAATAATATGATCTTTTAATATTTTGTTAAAACAATTCTGTATTGACAATTACACGAAACAGTATCAGTACTAACCATCTAAACAATTTTAAATAGTTTTTTTTTTACAAACAAAAACTACGTATCTTAGCTTTATGAGTTTAACTGCAAGCGATTCTCCATTATACATCATTCATATTTTTGAGAAAATATTACTTTGATGATACAACACCTAAAAACATAAAAAGCAATTTTAGCCACTGGAAGTGATAAATTGTTACGAAGAAAGCTTGTTTAACAGCACCAAAGGAATCACAATTGAGATTTATCAAATTTGTTTGCAAACTTGTAATTTTTTTTCGCGCTACTTCATAAGATTCTCAAATAGGTGCCAAGGGATTTAAGTAAAGAATTGTGTGGCTCGGAGAATTACCTTCGATTCTATTACGATATTTCACACAAAAGAAACACTTATTCTTGATATTGTAAAAAAAAAGGTTTGTGGCCGTTTTATTTCATGTTTTAGATAACAATTTTTGCTTTTAGTTTGTGAAGTTTTTTTATTGAAATATATTTTATTATTCAGTTAAAATAGCAACTCTAACCATCCAAAATACTAATGCTAACGAGTTTGAAAGAAAATAGCAGACATGCACGTAATGTACATTTAGAGGTTTTTTTTTCATGTACGGTAGCAAACTCAACGCAATTTCAGCTAAGTTTACGAAATTTTTTAATTTACTACAAATTAACCATTTTTAATGTGACCGTTTTTGTTTTCTAACTGATTATTACTGTCTTTGTTGTCATTAAGTTTTCATGTTCGTGAGACAATAAAAGAATCTTAATGTTTGAAATGGAATTAGTTCCCCTTCGGTGTAATATATTACAAAATAAATATACAGATGTTATATTAAGAATTTTCCGAATTCAATCTAGAGCTATGTATTTCTATAAGTTGTTTTAGTAAATTCTATTATTTTAGTATTCTGAGAGTTCTAAACATACTCTTTCTATTACAATACTCTATTTAACCTCTTGCGACCTGGCGTGCCCATTTGGGGACATTTTTTAAAATCTACCCGCAAACAATTAACACGTTAATTAGTTCCAAAATTGACCTGGTTCGATAGAAGAAGATCCAAATATCAGCTTTCAGCCTTTGATTACAGGTATCAGTCATATTGAAGTATCATATTGAACGAGGGTCAATACGATATAAGGTTTCTTAAAAAAGTTATTTTAATTTTTTTCAAAAATTTCATTTAGTAGTTCATTTTAAAGGCATTTTGAATTAAAAACAATGTTAACTACAAATAAGTGATACGGTCCTTTTTGTTGCATTTATAGCACACAAATTGTGTATTTTTAGAGTTTAAGGCGTCTCCCTAGTAACTATTAAATATAACGTTTTAAAAATTTCTTTGAACAACATACTTTTTAGCATATATTTGTATAAAAAGTATGTTTAGATTAAGAATATACGTGTAGGTTTTGCTCGGTTCTTAAAGGCGAATACCCAAAATTTCCCAAAATTCTAAAATTTTTACTATTGCTTTAATCTTTTCCAAATTTGGCATAGTGATTTCAAATATAATGAATAAAACTATTTAGGCTTTTGTTTTTATTTAAATATAATTTATTTATTTTAAACGGTGTTTTTCTACTAAAAAAAGAGGTCTACGCCAACAAGTCTACCACATTGAATTTTCATCCTATGAACATTAATTATGTGTTAAATTCTTCGTTTTGAACTGATACATACAATGACCGTCTAGAGTTACATACAAATTACAAGAAAAAAAGTTATTAAGAAAAATGTTAAAAATTAACCACTAAAAAAGGATTTTTTTTCGATTAACTTACACTTGGACATTTTTTAAAAAAAAACTTGTATACTTACACCAGATGTTAGAGGTTCATGGCACAGATATATATTGAAATAGCATCTGTGAAAAATTCAGGTAAATTAATGTAAAACTTTTTATGCTAGAAGTGTTGGCGTAAACCCCTTTTTTTAGTTGAAAAACACTGTTTAAAATAAATCAATTATATTTAAATAAAAAATTGCCCAAAAAGCATTGTTCATTATATTTGAAATCGCTATGCCAAATTTGAAAAAAATTAAAGTAATAGTAAAAATTTTAGAATTTTGGGTATTCGCCTACCTTAAGAGGTTAAAAGCGTTTGTTAACTTCAACTCTAATTCTCACTATAAATCCATTTTTTTATGCCTTCTAAAAGCTTAAAATATTTAGGGCTTTCTTGTATCCAAGATAAATTTTGAAAATATTTTTATATCTGCATTAGTTTATTTCTCATAACAACTTATATAAAAACGGTTTTAAAAACTCCAAAATCCTTAAATGAATGAAACGGTTTCAAACGATAAAACTCAGATATATATTCTTTTTAAAAAAAATCAAAGAACTTATTTTTTGAAATGATCTTTCCTGACTAAGCTAAACGACCTCTGATTCTAAGCTACTCCGAGATTATTAAAGTTGAAGAGGAAATTGAATCTAGTAATCGAATGCTTTATCCAATTATCCAGATCATTTCAGTATTTTAACAAATGGGAAGATTGTACCGGTACTTTGGATCCGAGACGATAGGCAACTTGATTCTTTTGTAGGGATTTTTCTACAGTTTTTCAAAAAATAATTTAAAATATCAATCGAATATTTTGCAATGGCTATTTTCAATTACTGAATGAAGTCGGCGTGTTAGGCTTTTTAGTTTTGCATGCATTTTATTTTTTATAAGCGTTTTTGTTATTGTGTTATATATAAATTTGAATCCAAACATTATATTAAATCATTTTTTTTACTTTTAAAGCATCAAAGAAAAAAAATCATTTTAATTTTCAAAGAGTGACGAAATGTATGCAAGGCGCATAATTTGTTATGAACGTTTGCATTCAAAAATAGTGATGAAATTTATGTATTGTGTTAGAAGTGTAAGTACTTAAAATAAGATTTTGTATTCAAATATAATAGAATAGCAAGTACGTTTCAAAAAATTTTAATATGTATTGCCTACAATATACTCGTAAAGGCTGTATACAATATAAAATTTATTTCTTAATTCGTTTCGCCATTAAAAGTCTTAATAAAAATAATTTTGAAGAAAATACAAAATAATGAACTGTTATTCAAGGAAGATGTAGCGTTCAAAACAACTATTCTTTTTAAAGAACAAAATAACCATTTTCCCTGTTATTTTACTTCCCCAAACCTGATTGATTTGTGAGTTGTTCAGATTTAATCAATTCTCTTTTTCCTATCACAAATTATACTCATTCGAGGAACAACAGGATTTTCCCTTAAATTGTATTTTTATTTTCCACAATGGCGGAATGAAAGGAGCATGAATTATAAATAAAAAGGCTTCGACTCGCTTTGATTTTAAGTGAGGGCATTTAAGAGAATTATGCAAACTCTCGTTGATGTAATTAAGCATAAGACTTTGCTTAGTTAACTCTTTTCCTTCGCAACTTGTTTGGCAATTAATTTTGTTGTTTACTCAAGTAAGCGTATCTCTTTCTCCTTAAACAAGTTGAGAAAATTGCAGTCCGCGTTAGATTTCAAAAGTATTTTCGAACTAATTATTTAATTAACATATATTATCTTAATTGGCACAGACCCTTCAATATCGCGACAGTAAAGTTAATTTTTAATGTGCTTATTGACTGCTTTAATAGATCTATTACATTATAATGATCAGGTTTTAATTTAAAGAGAAACACCTTTTCAAGAACTTAAAAAAAGCGTCCAGATTAATTTTATAAATAATTTACAGATCTGACGCAGGTGTAAACACCTTTTGAAAATCTATCTAAAACTATATTTTAAAGTTAACTAATAATTTAAACTTTAATTTGGATAGCAGATTATCAAATGTAAGAATGCGTACCATTTAATCTGTTAATGGATCAAAATCTTGATTATGGCTTGATAAACCCAACCTAGAAAATTGAGAGCGCTTTAAGTTCAAATTTCCAATACGAAAAGAAAATCACAAGTTTTTTAGTTTATGTATTTATGAGGAAAACTATAATGACAGTAAGATCATAGTGAGGGCTGTTTTTATTCCAATAGATAGTGTGCATTATGTAGCGTATTTCATAGTGTGAAATTATAAGTTAATATAATTTACGGCACATAATACTTTATAATGGACGGGTACAACAATAAAAGCTTAGTACCCTATAGCAAGTAGTACAATAAAATTGCTTCGTATGGCAAGAACTGTTACCTTTTTATTTTTTATTTACAAAAAAGAAGCAAATATATTCCTTTGTTATTTATCCAAACTCCGAAATCTTAACTATTTCATTCATGATTTATAAGATTCTGTATATTTTAGCCAAGCTATCAGCAATATACCTTACATAATGCTATTATTGAATCCAATTATAATGAACGTCAGTCTTTCGTTTACTATTGCAATTCATGACTAAAAGAATTTTTTTAAGTAAGGAGATTTTAACTATGAAAATCCTTTTATATATTTGCGTTTTCTATGAAATAGTTCTGTCATTTTCAAATAATGGATCTTACATCTGCTTCAGTTTCAGACTGAGATTGAGCTCTGTGAATGAAAATAAAATATTTCTTCTTTTCAAAAACCATATGACAAATTTTTCGCTCCAATGCTAAAGGCTGTAAAAATAGTGAAAAGAGCTTTCGTGACTTTAAATATACGTTGGTCTGGTAAACATACAATTTCAATACATTCAATTTCGAATGACAAGAGAAAAAATGTTTGACTTCCCTTTAAACTTATCTGGAACTCTTTTTTAAAAGGGTTTACAATCCATTTTTTTTTGCGAATTTATATTTACATATTTTGCTTTATTTCAACTTTTGACCGATTTCTCGTAACTCTTCATGTGACGATATTTTAGTTTTGAATGAGCGAATTATTCTTTTTCTTCCGATCTGTTTAAAAGTAAAAAAAATCCCTTTTCTTAGTTAGAAATCAATTAAGATATTAATTTTTTACCTTGAACTTAATTTATGGCGTTTCATTGTGCTCTGTGCATTAGTATTCTATGTATGACTGAATGTCAAAACTTGTAACAAACTTATCTAAAAAACGAAAAAAGAAAATTTTAGCAACTTAAACTCTTTCATTGAAAAGTTTTAAAACTAGCTCCTTTTTAGTAATCATTGCAATAAACCATTGTGAGTAATTTATATATTACACTCTTGAAAAACGGACAATTTTAACTCAGTCTGAGTTAATTTTTACTCCTTTCCAGTGTTGAAAATTCACTTTCCCCATAAGAGTGAATTTCACTCTTTTGCGGGATGTTTTTTTTCACCCTATCTGATAAGCAACTTTCACTCCTTTCTGAGCGGCTGTTTACAATAAACAAGCAATGGTCAGGTGGCGCTTAACATAGTTTTTAACTATTGGAATACAGATCATTTTATTTTAAATGAGAAAAAAATCCATTAAATATAATTTTAATGATTATTTTTATTTTCACATAATCATACATTACAATGTTTATTCATTTGTTTGTGTGTGCTTAAAATTTTAAAATGGATATACCTCGCCTACTTTTTTTTAAAAAAATGATTTTTCCAATTGCTTCAATCCATTTCTAAATGTGTTCCAGGTATTAAATTACGTGTTCATAAATATAACTACAACTGTCCAATTAACATTGAAAACACACACAAATTAAATTTACTTGTATATAGAAATGCTCTACCATAAAAGGATAAACCTGTTCTGATTTTATTTGCTTGACTGTTACTATATAACCACCCTGTAATAGAACATACACTACCCGTACACTTAAATATTTATTATTAAAGGACTTGAAAAATAAGGCAGCAAAATTCCATTGTCCTTGAGTGTGTTAAATTATTTTTCAATTTTATTTAAATGTCCTCCATTCACTATTTTAAATAAATTTTTCATTTGCTATGTCCACACTACGACAGTAAAAATGATGAAGAAATTGCGCGCGCGTGGAAATACCTATGCAAATTGGTCGGACATGCGCGCGCACTTACATCGAATGGACCAAATTGCATATACATTTCCATGCGCCCGCAATTTCTTGTCATTTTTATTGTCGTTTACATAGTAATTTCCAAACATATTCAGTGTTGAAGAAGATAGTAAAGAAGTTAATTTTGAGAACCAAGCCTAGAGAATGTTAATATTGGTTATACTTTAATTTTTAGTTTTAAAAAATACATTATCTGATATGTTTCAATTTAATTCTGCAGGTCACAACAAAAATAATTCCACAGATATTATAGCTGAATTTTTTACTTTTATTAAAGCATCTATATTTACGATATTCATTCGAATTACGATCTCTTAGTAAAATTTCTTGATTCATTTGAAGGTGTAGGGGAAAATTGCAGTTAAAGTAAGAAAAAAAGCACTTAAAATGAGTAAAAACGACGAATAACACTCAAATCCTATGCTCGCATTGCTCATCCTAACCATAATCATATTAATTTGCAATGCAAAACAACCTAATGATTGTAACTCAGTTATTGAGACTACATCAATTCATTGTAGAAATTTTTTTAATGAGTTCTATTCCTAAACTCATTAGGAAGGATTACTTACGTATCTCAGATTCCAGAATTTAGAATGAGGTTTTTTAACAAAAATTTGCAATTCAAAGATAGAACCAATTCAATACAATAATCTCAAAGCAAATCCTCTAGTCTTAATTCCTAATCCTACCTCTCCCCCCCCCCCCCCTCCCATTCGAAAGTTATATATAAAAAATTAATGTTCCATGACCGATTTTTTATATTGTTTGTTATTTATTATGGGATGATGATTGTATTTACGATGGTCATGATTAAACACATTTTTTCGTATGTTTCTTAATTAATGATATGTTTTCGATAATGAAATGGCTTTTCAACTATTTAAAGTGCAATAAATGATCTATTTAACTTAAAATTCTCGTCTTTTTCGGAATTTTATTTTAGATTTTATTGGTGGGATATAAGCCAATACGTATTTTCCAACACAAGTTTTAATTAACGAATATAGCGTGATATAGAAAATAGTTTTTATGGTTTCGCATTAATTCGTTTTATATTTTTCTTATTCACTTTGTAATAAATTATACGGTGGTTATATTTTGTATAGTACATAAACATTTTCAAAATAACAAAATATGCCAAGTGCAGGAATAGTTAAATAGAAAGTAATTCAGTTTTATGAACACTAAAATACAGCTTCAGACTTAAATGTGTTCATAAATATGACAATAGAGAAAAGTTGTTACCTACTATTTTCCCGAATTCAAAGGATATCTAACTTATATTTATTAAGGATTTAAATTCTATGAATACAATTATACTCAAAAAGAATATGCGTTGACTTTCTTTACAAAATATTATGTTTTCCCCGCTATAACAAATTATGTTTGAACAATACAAAAATTGTTTTCCAGCCGAATAATAATGCAGAGTTGTCAAAAGAATGAAGGCGCAGCACGCATATATTCATCCAAAATGTAATTCAGCACCTGCTATTTAATGTTTTGGGTTAATAGCTATACTGAATCTTGAAATATATAATATATTGTGGTGCTTAAAAATGAACGTTACATTTTTGCTATTCAGGCTTCAGAAAATAATATTTTACAGTTTTTTTGTCAATCGCAATGGATATCATAATTCTCGTCTCCCGCGATCTTTAGTTCCATTGGGACAACACAAATTTATGTTCAAGTGTCGTGTTCGTGTCGTTTTAATTAACGAATATAGCGTGATATAGAAAATAGTTTCACATTAATTCGCTTTATATTCTATAATTTTTATATTCTTCTTATTCACTTTGGGATAAATTATACAGTGGTTATATTTTGTAAAGTTCATAAACACTTTCAAAATAACAATATATGCCATGTTCTGGAATTGTTAAATAGAAATTATGGAATTTTTAAATAGAAAGTAATCAAGTTTTATAAACACTAAAATACAGCTTCAGACTTAAATGTGTTAATAAATATGACAATAGAAAAAGGTGTTACCTACTATTTTTTCACAATTCAAAGGAAATCTAACATGGGTATAATAATTGTCGTCTCCCGCACTCTTTATTTGTATTGAGACAACACAAATTTATGTTCGTGTGTTATTAACACAATTATTGAAAACACAATATTGATATTTTGCATAATACTTATGTTCCACTTGTGCTGTTTGAATACGGGTTTTATTCTGAGTGAATGCACATTTTCCCTATACATATGATAATTTATCGTACTAATTTATAAAGAACTACACTCTTAAAACAAAAGAGTGAAATCCACTCCAGTTGGAGAAGTGCATTTTCGACACCCTAAAGGCATGCATATTTTCTCAGACTGAGTTAAAATCACTCGTTTGGAATGATCCTGTCGGAGGTTTAACACACAAAGAATCCACTCCTCTAAGAGAAGTGCATTTTCCAGTCTGGAGGAGTGAAATCCACTCAGACTGAGGTAAATTGGGAGTGTTTGTTTTAAGAGTGTAAGAGTTGGAGAATAAAACTAAAGCAATTTTATAACAAGCAAACAAGGCCTGGTCGGTAAGGTCTTGAACTGGCATCCATAAGGTTGCGAGTTTGAGTCCCGCTGCCTTCCGAAGACCCCCGTGTACGCTAATGTTGACAGGTGCATGTTAAACCCGTCTTTGTCACAAATTATTTTAAGTTCCCAAACCAACTCAATATCTCTGGAGGTGACAGGTCAATTCTGGGGATCCTCTAGTTGGCAACTGTATCTAAAAATTAGATGGATCCACTTATATATGTATGTTGTGTCTGTCTTTCTTGACAAAGGTTCATAAGCGGGTCTCTGACCAAGCGCACAAACCTGAATATATATGTTTACCAACCAACGAGCAAACAAAATTCCGGCATGTTATTTTTAGGACGTGTTAAAATACAATTTTAATTTAAATTTATTTTCTGTTTAAAAAAAACTCTTAACCAACTTATCCCACCCATACTTTTCGTTCTTTCACCTCAAAAACAAACAACGACTTCGTGTATGTTTTTTTGTCTTGTTAAATTGATTAATGCTATGAAAGCACGTCTACGGGGAAAGGTTTGTCCCTTAGCAAAGAAAGAAAATCGATTGACAGATGGCTTTTCTGTTTCAGCCCCACTACACACGGCCGCAATGAAAGCTCGTTAGTGGCCTGAGTTGTGGCTGGTATTAACAGAAAACGAATATTACACTATAAATTAACCTACAAAGAGGGAAATTCATATACTATATATAAATGGTGGTTAGTTGTGGGTTATTTTTACGTGTAACTAGATATTTGTGGTATTTCAAAAATTTTAAATTGATCATTTAATTACAGTCTTTGAAACTTTAAAAATAAACAAAATGTTTTTGCCATTTTTATTGAAAATGGAATTTTTTGACAAAAATAAAGTTTAAATTTTCTATTTGATTTAATTTGGTACAAAATATGCTTGATCGAAAAAAGTTAATCGGAATGAAATAAAAGTAATGGTCATGGCTTTGGAGGGTGACAAAAATATCAACGAAAAAAAGATACAGATCAAAATCAGAAATATAAAGGTAAAAGCAGAGAAAGAAAAATATTCCGAAAAACCGACTGTGGAAATAACAAAAAGAAATAATATCTGAATTAGTAAAAAAATACCGCTTTTCCGTTGATTACTATCGAATAAGTTTAAAAATACATTTTCAAAAAACATAGTTGACAAATTTCATCCGTTTTTTTTTTAGATTTTAATAATTATACATAAGCTTTACTCTGAGAAAATGTGACTTTCTAATCTGTGTAAATATATATTTCCATTTTGAAATGAATGAGGCTGTTAGCATACGATGTCGCTCGAAGTTTCGTGGTAGATTTTATTCGTATTCATTTTAAAGCATGGAACTGAAAACCAGGTGATTCATTTTGTAGTATATTCATAGTGTCAGAAATTAGTGTATGCAAGTTTCGGACTTGATTAAAATGAAGTCGACGCAATTTTGACAATGCAACATACTATGATTTGAGAACGTTTCAAAAAAATTTTATATATGCCATTTTTAGAGTTTAGCACAGCTTAGAATGGAATTAATGTATTTTTATAGATATTTATTAATAATTTACTGTTTGTGCAAAATAGTAAATCTTTTAAGCTCTAGATGAATATTTTTTTTAATATTTTATTTTGAATTAAGATCAAATGATTATGATTTATTTTACGAGATTTCATTGTAGATAAAACACAAGTGTTATTTTTAAAAATATTCAATGCGTAAAGAATTACAAAACTAGTTTTATCTTGCAAAAACATTTTTAGCAAGTAAAATATTTTCATCCACAAAGCGTAGACTCCATTCAGTTAGCGATGTATATTGAAAATCTATTATGCATTGCATTGCTACATCAAAGAAGTAATGTTTTCTATCATAAAATACAAAGCACAAAGTGCAATAAATTGAAAATTCTTAAAAAGATCTCACACAAAAACGTCTAACTCTCGAAAAAAAATATGTTATGTAATGTATGTTTCCCCTTTGAAATACTTTGAATATAAAAAAAATAAATAGATATATATAAGAAAATCACAAAATAGATCTGATATTACGAAACAGTTTAATAAACCTATTTAGCAAATAAAATATACGACAACCAATTATGATTCCATTTGAAAAATGATTGGACTCAATAATGGGCAAAATAAATTGGAATAGGCTAAGTTTTTTAATAAAAAATTTGTCATTTTAAAATGAGATTAAAATGCAAAAATCGTCGTTAATTTTATTTTTTTAAATAAAAATACGAAAATAATGCTTTTTCTAAATCATACCTATCTGAATATGCACATTTTTTTTTTTTTAATTTTAACTTAATTTTTAAGAAGTTATTTCAAATTTTGTATAGTTCATTTAGTTAGCTCATTTTAAATTTACACCTGGAATTAGTCAAGAGCAAATTACTTCATTAAATATTAGAATTTTTTATTTGGTTTCCTACAAAGATAATTTAATAAAAAATAAGATTAATATATTTTATGCAATTATTGAAAAACAAAATCGCTGTGCAATAATCGAAAACAAAACTGTTTTTAAAATATTTTTTCTTATAACTTGTAATGTAAATTTTCTAGTTGTGCGAAAAGTATTTTGAAATTAGATTTTTAATTAAGTAAAACATTAAATACTTTGGGTGCACGAATAATATTATTTTTCATTCAATTATTATTTTAAAAGAATTTACGTTGTTAAAATATATGCAAATATTTTCTATTAAGTTTATCTTAATTGTCAGATAAATATCAATATAACTTAATTATACTATATAATTTATGTATGTGTCCCTCTTTTAAACAATTTGCAGAATATTAAAAAATGAGATATTTTTGTAATTTTGTCGAATTTTATGCAGCTAGTGTAAAAATATGTAAGAGTAGCACTTAATCAATGCATTTTTTATTACAAAAAGTTAAGTAAGTGCAAGTTAGTTTATATTCAAGCTAGTTTCTTTACTTTGTGTTTTGAAAATACAAAATAAATTCGATTTTACAGTAGCATCACATATATCGGTAACTGCACACCATCAGTGGGATCGAAAATATAGACCATGTCTGGTGGTTCTTTTGATGGCTTTGCCTCAATTTCGAACTAATAATGTCATGATATTTCTATGTTTTTTTCTTATTCTAATGTTACATTCTTCCTTTCTAAATTTCTTCTTATGTTCAAACTGCCTTCTAGATTTTTGCGCATTCTTAGTATTTTCAGGCTAACTTTAAATGTGAATGGTATTGCTTTTGAAAAAAAAGGACATTCAGTGGAATCGGGATTTCCTCCCAATCATACTTAAACTTTATGCATCATTCAAATAAAATTCAGTAGAAGTGTATTATTGAATTTTGTGTGATAAAAGTCGCTTTTGAATCCTAAGTTCAGTTATAAATATTAACGGAAAGAAGTTTAA
This sequence comes from Hylyphantes graminicola, assembly GCA_023701765.1. Classification (NCBI taxonomy): domain Eukaryota; kingdom Metazoa; phylum Arthropoda; class Arachnida; order Araneae; family Linyphiidae; genus Hylyphantes; species Hylyphantes graminicola. The sequence continues at coordinate 14,463,474 of CM043122.1, forward strand.
TCAATTTGTACCTAGTGTTATGTAACCAGTACACAATTATACGCCCCTACGTACAAGAATAGAAAATTTCATGTAACATTTCAAACAAATATAAATATATTCAAACGTGAGTCGTATACAAACGACTCACGTTTATATGGTATTTAATTTCTCATTTGCTATTTAATGGTAAAAATGGGGGGGGGGGTGCTGGATGCTGATTTTATATGTGATCTCCGATGATGATTTTATTGTTTCATATCAAATCTTTGAAGTATTAAAATGCAAGCCATTGTGGCTTTTAGAGAGAAGGCCAAGTACATACAACCTCACATATCGAGGTCTTATTAAAAAGTAACTCTATTTCTAATATATTATGAGAATAGTGGATCAGAGAGTACTTCCGTGTCCACGATGGTGAAGTGCTCAGTGTGCCTGGTTCCTAAGCCGTCAACGAGGCATACGGGTTATGGCTATTTATTCAACGTACTCAGCAATACAACAAATATTTGTTAACGAATTCTTTGAGTGCCTAATCAGGTGCTCGTCACTTGACTATGGCTCTAAAAATATGACGCCCGTCGCCAATAGCCCTCGTGCAGCTCTAGTGCGACGATAATTCAAACTAAACCTAAACCAAAAAATATTTGTAAGATATAAACATTTTCAGTATGGAATTGTCTACGAAAAAATTCTGTCGATAGATTTTGTCAGTAGCATTACAGATATTGTCTTACAACTTTGATTCCTTTTTTGTGTAATATAACAGGATATTTTACAGTGTAAGCATAAATGATCGTCCTACTAACTTTCTAAATTTATACATAACTTCTAACTTTGATTTCTATTATTTTTTTTACAGGTGCTAGACAGTAGAGAATCTCTAATAACAATTTCCGAAGCGAAAGAAGCGATTTTCACAGAGGATTCCGGTAAGTATTTGATATTCTCTTTCGTTATTTCCGTACTCTCCCGTAGTACTTTTTTACCCCTCCGCAATACTTTTAGAACTCCTCCGCAGTACTTTTTTTACTCCTCCACAATACCTTTAGAACTCCTCCACAGTACTTTTCGTGCTGTTACATACATTGCAAAAATCTTCACATAATTTCCCGATATCTATCTAAATTTAATAAGATAGAATTTTGAAAAGATTGAAAATAACATAACAGCTTCAAATTGATGTTTTCTAACGTGCAAGACTCATGTGAAAGGCTTCCTTTTTCAAAAATGATTCAATGTTTACCGGCTGTTACCTAACTAAAATAAATTGATTTCAGAATAAAAAAGCTACAGCAAAACGTTACAAATGGAACTGGGAAACCTTACGAACTGTTCGAGTTTTTCGTATTGTATGGTTTCTTAGTTATTTTACTCTTCGAGTCAAAGGTTCCTAACAAAATATTTTTATTTTGTAACTTTACGCGGTGCATAATAAATTTCTATTATGTATTTCTTCAGATAAAACCATTTATAAAATGAAATAGTATTATTAATATAAACAGCATGTTTTTGTTGAAATGTCTATTTATCAGTTAAATCATTATATTTCAATTGAGAAATACATTTTTGAGTCCGAAACTATACTATTGTATCAATCTTGTGTTTATACTCTGATATCTCCTATCGAGTTTAAATACTAAAAGTATTACTTTTCACGAACTGAGCGCAATAACTTTAAAACATGATGTGTACGTTTAATTACAATATTTATTTTCAAAATATTAAGTCGGAATTAAAAAAATTAAAAAGAAAATGATTTAGAACTATTTTTTTATTTACTTAAATATTTTAAATGATAGTATACAACGCATTTAAAAAAATACAATTCATTATTTTTAAAAGAATTTGAACTTTATATTTTGTTGAATATTAACCTTTAGGAAAATATAAAACTTTTTATGAAAAGCTGTAGTAGCACAAAAAGTTGAAGTACATTTAACATTAGCAATAAAAATAATTATTTAATAATTTAAAACTTTCTTTAAACGTAATTTAATTTTTTAATATTAATAAATATGTTACTAAATGTTTAAAATATTTTTCACATTTCAACAAAAAATAAATGTATTACCCGTAGTCCTAATTTAAATATTATGCAAAAGCCACGTAAGATTTATAAACATTAATTCTTAATACTTTCCTACTACATTAATTATTACTAATTTTAAAACAATATATAATTTATTTTAAAACAATATTAATGTAATTCAATTAAAAACAATATTAATGTAATTCAATGAAAAACAATTTTAATGTAATTCAATTTTAAACAATTTTAATGTTATTCAATTAAAAACAATTTTAATGTAATTCAATTAAAAACAATATTATTGTAAATTAGTTTAAAACAATATTATTGTAATTCAATTAAAAACAATATTATTGTAATTCAATTAAAAACAATATTAATGTAATTCAATTAAAAACAATTTTAATGTAATTCAATTAAAAATAATATGATTGTAAATTAGTTCAAAACAAAATTAATGCAATTTTTTTAAAAACAATATGAATGCAATTTATTTTTAAAACAATATGAATGAAATTTATTTTTAAAACAATATGAATGCAATTTATTTTAGAACAAAAAATGCAATTTATTTGAAATGATATTAACGTAAATTATTTTAAAAGAATATTCATGTAGTTCATTTCAAAACAATACTATTTCAACTTATTTTAAAACACGAATACATTGTATTCAGACCAACACAGGTACACCAAACCCTTCGTCCCACGCCATACTCGGTCCCGCATGATGAATTCGTTCCTCGTAGGGGCCCAATCCGTTCTTCGTGGGGCCAAAGAATTGTGGCAATGTTGTTTTGTGAGAGGAATCCGCAGTCATTGGGCCACCGGGGTAAACAAAGCGATTCCAATCGATTGCCTTGGTCGATATTTCGGCGGTCAATAACATGCCCCGGCCTGTTGCTTGAAGCTACTCGAGATTTCCGGGCCTGTTCGCGAAACGAGCGTTTTGATTTTGAGAGGTCGCAACTGCGATCGGGTTACTCGGGGGGAATGGGGGTCGCTGGCTTTGAAGGCGGATAAACATTTTTAATCTACGTATCGTGTTACTTATGTCTTATATTTATTCATCGATATTATGTACGGGGCTTGGAGGCTTGTTTTTTTAGTTTTTATGTTGTTTAAACGTAACTTTTAAATATTTTTTTTGATATTTATTGAAGACTGTAACTTTTGATGGGATAGTTTTTTTAGTTTTGAAAAAACTCGATTGATTAAAATTAAAATTAGAATTTTTTTTAAATATTAGAAGACGATCAAGTTTCTACTTTTAAAGGGAGACTTGACGTTGAAAAAGACGCCGTTCAATAATTCAAATTAAGTATTAAAAAACCTATATTTTTCTATTTATTTATTAAAAGTTTTGTAAAAGTTTGGCTGACTTTGTGATGCCTCTCGCCCCCCCCCCCCCCCACGTACTTTCTTACATTCGAAAGACTTTCAAGACAATTAAAAAAAATAGTTTCTACAAATGAAAGTAGACTTAATCCTCTTAAATGGGGAACATGCTCATTAAAAGTATTTATTTAATCGCCTTTTAAATTAATTATTAAAGATTATTAAAAAATTCTGCATTTAAATTTATCTTTTCTTCTTATATTTTTAGTTAAATTGCTTACGAATATTTATTATGGAAAAAAAAGAAAGTTTGGATTTTGAAAAATCGGAGTGGCAGTCATTGACATGCATTTAGAATTTGAGTTTACTTGGTTCGTTCAGAAATAAATATTTTCATTAACATATTTTAATATATCTACATATTAATAATTTAAATTTATATTTAAAACTATTTGTCATTTAAATGTAAAAGTTTCTTAATGAGTCAAAATAACGGAAAGCATGAGCGTTTTGTTGTAAGTTCAATTCGCATTTAAAATTAGAGTTAAAACTATTTGCACTTTTGTACAAATAAAATGTTTTATTAGTGGGGAAGCTTTATACATTCTCTTTTCTATTAGCATTTAACACTGGAATAGATATTTGATAAACGTGAATTGTAGAAAGAATAAGTGTTTCGATTTTGTTAGACTTTATCTATATTGTTTTTAAACATATATTTTTTTGTCTAAATCTAGTTTGCCATTTGTCATTAAAATAATTATAGGCTTTTTAAAGGTTTTAATTTTTTTTCAATTATCTTTATTTACTGTAATTTAGCTTTGAAAGGTTTCCGCTACGTTTTTAAAAATGAAATTTTTGCTCACGAATATTTTGTTTTACTTTGCTTTTGACAAAATATTTTGTTTTCAAAATGAGAACCCAAAATTTCGTTGGAACAGAAGAAATATTTTTTTGTATTATCCAAATTGTATTTGAGAGTACTTAATTATACATGATAAAACAAGCTGTTTATAGCTCTTTCACGTTTTCCAAATTCTATCAGTACGCGCTCGATGGTCAGTAGTTTGACAGAAACAATGTGATTACCCATGACTTGCTTACTGACTTCTTTGTCTGGTATTTCTCGGTTTTCAATGTTTGAGAAAGAAATACATTAAAACTCCCATAATACATCATGATAAAATTATGGATATATTAATTAAGATAAATTTCGATAAATATTTTATTATTCCTTTTTTGTTTGTCAAAACAAATTACGAACGATTCACGAGTAACGAAGGAATTGTCAAAAAGTAACGAAACAATAACCAAGGATTACTTTGTCTTCATAAGTATATTTTCTAAGAATATGTAGCACATATTTAGAAAAATAAATTTCCGTTCACTCACAGATATCGCGTGAAATTAAAGTTAAACGTTCCTACCTAAAAACACATCAAAATGAGAATCAGTATAAAACCACATCGACAAAATATTACCCAAACAAAATTGTGTAGCATTTTTTTTTATTTCAGACATTTTTTTCCTTTTTAATAAAAATATTTTTATGTATTTCAAATTTGTATACATATAGAAGCATAAAAGCATTATTGAAAACAATATACCTATAGTTAAATTTTGTGAATTAGAAAAAATCCAATTCAGATTTTCTAACATCAATTATAATTTAAGTTTAAACAGTTTATTTCAGCGAAAATTACACGCCACACTGTAACTGTTATTAGTAAAAATATATCATTCCCATTTACGAAATTTCAATTTAAAGTAAAAATTGTGCCAAAATAAAAACCAAATATAAAATTGTTATTTAATGCGTTAAGTGAACCATTCTAGCCAAACCATTCATATGCTAATGAGGAGATTTCTGACGGACGAAATTTCTTTTAAAACGTCGTGTGATAAAGTAATTTACAAAACGCGCTGAATCAAATAAAAATTAATGGGTCATATTCTTCAGAAAATATGATTGAATAAATATTTAGAAACATTGACAGATAAATTTAACAATGAAACTGTCGTATAAAGTGTCAAATATTTGTCAATTAAGATACGAAAGAGTCACAATGCTTTTGGAATTACACTTCGCTATTGTTTTACTCTCGGGTGAAGTTTCAGTATTAAGTGCACTTAAAAGATTGTTCTGTTTGTCATTCACATTTTAGCAATAACTTGACTAGCTTTTAATGACTTAATGGAAGCTATTTATATGTAATTTTATTTTGAGGGAGAGATCTTATTTGCAAATAGATAAAAAGAAATTTCATTCAAACCTATTACACATATTTGAATGTGTTTTTATGTTTCAAAAGGTAATTAATTAAAAAGTTATTTTTTATTACGTTTCTGTGAAGAATTTTTTTTTGCAAACTGTTTGAGAGCTACTTATCAAAATCAAGTAAATTTACATTAATTTATTTTTCGATTACGTTGAAACAAAAAAAGTTTTTTAAGATTTAAATATTTTAAAATTATAAATAGTATAGGGACATCGAATGTGGGTCAAAACTAAAATGCTTTTTCCGGGTCTTTTTTTCTGTTTAAACTTTTATTACAAGAACCCAAACATCTTTGGTGACAAGTAGTTACTTAAGAAGTATGTCTCATGTGAAACTATGCCTGGTGTATTTGAACATCTCCCTTTTCTCAAAAATACAGTCAAAATGTAAATTTTTTCGATATTTTTTATCGGAAAAAGTGCTATGGATTCTCAACAATAAGAAATTTTTCCCCGTAGTTTTTTCAAGACAACTTATATTCTCAAAAGCAGCCTTGAGTGGATCGTGTTAAAAATCACTTATGTGTTTCAATGTAATAAATTTTAATAACAGTGCGTCTATACTCAGAAAAAATTTTGTTGACTTTCAATACATTTTTTTCTTGTTTTTCCAGTTATTACAAATTTTGTTGAAACAATACTTTTCAAGTTTTTTCAAGACAACTTATATTCTCAAAAGCAGCCTTGAGTGGATCGTGTTAAAAATCACTTATGTGTTTCAATGTAATAAATTTTAATAATTTTGCGTCTATACTCAGAAAAAATTTTGTTGACTTTCAATACATTTTTTTCTTGTTTTTCCAGTTATTACAAATTTTGTTGAAACAATAAAAAATTGCGCTGTGACCAAATAGTATTGCATGGTTTTTCACAGAAATTGTGTTAAAGACATAGCACGCATGTGCTCTTCTGAAATGTAGTTTAGTGTCTGATATTTAACATTTCGGGAAAATCTATGCTAAATCATAAAATATGTATATTACGGTAGTACAAAATGAATGTTATAATTTGTTTAGACATTTTAGAAAACAGTATTATTTGCGCATGTATCTCAAGGGATCTTGCAAGGATATAACAGCCTTCACATTTCGCGATAGTTAGTATTGTTGGAACAACACAAATTTGTGTTCGAATGGTCATCAACACATTCTTGTATGAACCTACACAATATTGTAATGTGGCCATATATTTATACACTAATTATATTCCACACTTATGCTGTTTGAACAAAAGTTTTTTCCAAGTTAAAAGATACTTTCTTAGTACTCCAAATTAAAAGATACTTTCCATCACTTACCTTAACGAAATTTTCTAATGTAATTTTATTATAATACGCTTTAAGCTTAGTAACAAATGTATTTTATTAAAATAAATTCAAACAGTCTCCAAATTTTCAAAATGTTGAGAACAAAAATATTTAACTCCAAAATTGTTTCACATAATAAGATTTTCAGCAGTGTAAAGCAAATAGTTGCTTTAAAAATATTTTGATTGTATGTGCCAAAGGCATTGGTTTTGAATAAATATATATTTTAAAACTGTCTACGATTTATCAAGACTAAACCAGTCTTTATACTAATACTAGTCTTATAAAACAACAAACATAAAAGATATTCTTAAAATGAGGAAAAAATAAAAAGTTATAAGACAAAATTATTTTTACAAAAATTTACTTTATATGAAGCTCATTTTATAAAAATAAAATTTCCCTAGTGGTATCGAATGAAATACGAAAGAGTGATCAGTTTAAGGGATTAGAGACATTTCATTGTAATCCTATTTTGTAACACTTTCCAATAAATTTCAAATTCTAAAAAGACTGTTTTCTCGGCGGAAAATATTTTGTTTTTGAAACAATGTATCTAATAAACTACCTGGGGAGCGAAAATCAGAAATTGCTTCAAAGGTAGAATGAGAAAAATCGATTTTCAAAGGAGAAGGTATCTCTAATCATAGGAATGTTATTTCTGGAATTCTATTTTATGGAGAGAATCATTGGAATCCCAGGTTACTGCTGTGATGATGCGAGCGAGCATGTTCTAAATTACAGAATGTAGAAGGAAGGAAAATCCAATGCAAAAATTCCATGAAAAAGGTTTTATTTACTTACTTTTAAAATGTAACGGTGATTTTTCTTTACTCATTCACAAAATGTATGTTTTATTCAATTTCGAAATCTATGTTTTAAGAAAATTATATAACCTAACGAAATGATTACAAAATTTGAATGCAATACACAAAACATTACGTGTTAAACATATCGTGACATAAAACCGTTAGTAAAATGAATATTATTAAAGTATAAATTTTTACTTTTGTTATGTTCAATGAATAGTATTAGAAATACTAAAAAGTTTAAAATATATAGTATCGTAAAATATACTGACCATACATTTAAAATATAGTTTGAACATGAGTTCTGAGAATTAAAAAAATGATAAACAAAATCAATCTACAAAAAAGAGCTGTCCTCAATCGTAACAAATTTAATTTCACTGATTGATAAAAGCCATTTTAAAAAATATCTAATCTTGTTTTAACTGTTTGTGTTTCATGGTTACATGCGCAAAACTTCGTTTATTATTCGTTGTTACAACGGAAACAAAAGAATTTTTATCAGGATTCGCATTCACGTGATTTTATTTGTTCATTCATTCATTTTTGCACTTCATGACACAAAATCAAAAACATTTATGTTTAGTTGATTTATTTATCACAATGAAGTCTGTAATAATGCCATATAATATAGTTGTTCGTTAATTAGTAACATAATTGCTGTTGTGTTCTTCTGTTCACCAGATGGATAAAACCAGTTTTAGTCTATTCGGATGCACTTCTTTTTACTTAACACGTTTGTGGATATAGTACGCAATATTGAGCAAGTGAATAAGATAAGATATAACAATTATTTAATTAGGATACATTTGTAATATTTTACACATTAAAAGAGCTCGTATTTAGTTATGTCGTAGATTTTGGCGAAGTTTCGGAAAGATTTTATTACGAAAGCATTACTGAAATTGAAAAAAATGTATTTGATTTTGAAACATAAAATAAATTATTCAATTTGCTTTTTATGCACACATTTTTGCGTGTTATTTGTAAATTTTACAGTAGAGAAAATGTTTCAAAACAAGTAATAAAGTTTTCAAGAGTCAATTTAAACTTATTTATAAGATGTGTGTAAACACTATGGTGTAAACTATTATTAAAAACACACACATTTTTTTACACTTTTGCAACATAATTAAATCCATGCTAAAAGACATTTACATTCACTTATAAAAGAAAATATAACAAAATTTTACATAAAAAGAAGACTTACTTAAGAGGTTACCTTAATCCTACTTAAAAGTATCTATCTTTTTATAAATATAGTAAAATATTGCAATAATAAATGGTTTGGACAAAAAAATTCAAGTTATTATTTTAAAAATAAATATTTTCTTCTACACTGACATGGTAAAATCTAAAACATTATAAATACTTCCTCCAGTTTTAAATAAAATCCAATACAGACATTCCTCTGTTGTATTTTGTTACCCAGGAGATTTCAATAAAAAATAAATGTGTGAATTCCGGAAATAATTAAATGCTTTTAATCAATGCCAAACAAAAATAATTTATTGTGTTGAATCCGGAAAACATAATTACCAATATTGAAACGAAAATTGATTTGATTACTATCCCTTGTTGGTTAATAGATTTCATAAAAATATAGAGCCAAAGAGAGTAGAACTATAAACTCAAAAATAATAACGAAGTTAAACCAAATTGAAAGTACAATTTATCCATTAGAATAAGAGCTAGCAGACAAAATATCCAATAAAAAATATCTTTTAAACGTTATGTTAATTTGTTTGAGCACATTTCTCGCTAGTTTTTTTTTTCGAGTGCACAAGACATAAAAAAATCCTGTAGATGAAACTAATCTGAGAATTTTCTGATATAGTTAGAAAGCGTCAAATATGTTTTTGTTTAAAAAAATATCTATAACATTTTAGACCTTACAGTTTCAACATATACAATATTTAAACAATATATTGGTTGTTTCATAAACACATTTTCGCATTTATTACATCCAAAAACGTATTAACATTGCATTTAAACTTATGCAGCAGTTTCTTGTAAAGCTTTAAGCTCTAAAACTTCTACATTATAGAATTGCAAGGAATCATACAAGTCCTTAATAACATACAATCAGAAAATACTGCCCAGTCAAAATTTACTACAATATACTACTTCCATTTATTGGTTTCAAAGCAATGTAATTTTAGTAAAGCTTTGTAAAACTGTTTCACATTGCTGTTACAAAATTTTAAGGATGTAAGCTTTTTCAGCAACTTTCAAAAGAAGCACTCAGTACAGACGTTTGGTTTTGTTTGAACATGTAGGTAATCCAAATGTAGGTAATTTAAATAATAAATATATTTTACTTAAACTTTTTAAGTTGCTTTTGATGATATACATTTCAACTGGAAAAATAGAGGATTTTGATACAAATCTATTTCGTTTCCATTACAAGTCACATTTTCAAAAGCCATGACAGAAAGTTTTTTTTCTGTTCCAAAATCCTAATTTACATCTGAAAAGCTCTTCCAAGCATTCGAACAGTAGAAAAACCAATTCTTATGTAAATAAGTAGAGCCCATTTTCCCAAACTTTTATACATTCTTTTTTCTTTAGAAGAATTTAAATGTTACTAAAACCTGTAGAATACACTACTGTAGAATGCACTTTTAAAACTCGCATCCCTCAAATCGTAATGTTAAAATATGCAGGTGCTACATATGCTATAAAAGTAGCGCTTTAGGTTTTATTTTGCATTATTTCTCGTGTATTAAGTAGTCTAAAGACACATTTTTTATTTAAGTATTCCCAAGGTATAAATTTTAAGAAGCATGATATTTATTTTATGAGGCGATGCATGTTACTTTTTATGGATATTGCAGTATGTGTCATAATACTTATTTTAATATCTTAGACGAAACTATATATTTAAATAACATACATGCAAAAATACTTAAATCAAAATTGTACGTTTAAATGAGCGAGATAAAGTATAAAGCTAAAAAAAATTATTTAATTATAATTATCAGTTTCACCAACTGACAACAAGCAATTTTTCAAAGTTATAATATTAAGTAACAAAATAATTTAGGTAGTAATCAGCACAAATATTAAACGCCCAATTATTCATTGATTATTTCTTATACGTCTTACCCAATCGATTTTAATCTATTTCTTCTTCATAATTTGCTACTGGGTACTTATTCTTTACCAAAACTTGCAATGAATTACTGTTTTCTTCATGGCGGATAGTGGCAATAAAATATCGCTTTATAATCGTGATATGATTTTTATTCATTTCCATAATTTTCAGCAATAGGGGAGACCAGGGCTAATTTTCCGCATTTTCTCCTTTTTGGTTGTATATTTTTTACTTTTATTTATTTTGAAGAAAGCAAGATATTATTGCATTCCTCACATGGTTATCTATCAACTATTCTTGAAAATCTTTACCACCCTTAAAAACATTATTTTTGTATTTTAATTATAAACTCATTTAATTATAAACTCACTTTTAATTATAAACTTTTTCATTTAATTATAAACTCAAATATCCAAAATATCAAATAACCAGAATATATGTAAAATTTAAAAAAAAAAAAACAGTCTGTTTACTCAAATTGTTATATAAGGGTCATTATCACATGGATCACTTTGAAATCAAGCAAATTGTGTTACTACAGTTCGGTGCTCTTTTCTATGGGTTGTCTAAATGTCTAAAGTATTAATTAAGATTACAAACAAATTCGTATCGCATGCACTGAAGTTTGTTAAGATTGCTTCTAATATTTCTTAGCCAGTAAATTTGCCCCATAGTTTTGGGTGCAACATGGCGTATTGATATTTTTTGTGCAATTATTCACTATCTATTGGGAATATTTAAGTTCTTGGATGCTTTTACACTTCTAAATTCATTCTTGAACTCTATTTGGCCTAACTATTGTTTCAGAATTACGCGATTTCTATGAGCTTTCTTTTTATTACTATGTAGACAATTTTTAATCGGAAACAAAACTTTATACATTCAGAACTAAATTTATGACTAGATTGCTTGGTCATGTATTAAAAAATAATTTCATTTTTTGAATATTATAAAGGTTGGAGCCCGTTTATATACTAGGTATTGTTGGAATTTTCGTCCCGTGAAATTTTGGAAAACCTGCCCCGTTGCCATATTTTGACTTATTAGAGACTTAAGTTATTTTGAAATCAAATACATATTTGAGTAGAGATAGAAACCACATTTTATTATACGCAATCACAAAACTGTAAGCTAAACGAAAGTACGTTTAATTTAGGTTTGAATGTAAGCACAAAAATTCACTTAACGTTGAAAAAAATGATAAAAACAGCTCTAATGAAAATACTACTACGCTAACTGCACAAAGTTCTTGTGAGTGGCAAAAACTGTGTTGCATCACACCAAGCAAACAGTTGAAAACCCCGTTACGGCTCATTTCCTATATAAGGCCTGGAGGAAAACTTACCCCATGGGAAAACTAGCCCCGCTCTCCCCTAATTTTATTTTGTTACGATAGCCCCGTACCCTAAATTCATGTAAGCCCGAAGTAACCGTAACAAATGCTGCAAGACATTGTAATTTAAGTACCAATACTCAATATACTTTGCACTTTATACTTAATATACTTTAAGTAATTATTATTTTTCATAACGTTTTTGTTATATTTATTCTTTAAATAATTATTTCCCAGAATCTTTAATTTTCATTTCGTCCGAAGAAAAACCCTTTATCATTTTTTCTATTCCATATAGAGTTCCAATTTTTTTTTAAATACATTTTCACATTTAAAGAAATTGTTAATGTTATCCATATTATTTTTCCGAAATATGTTGAAATGTTCGTGGGTTTTTTTTTCAACTCTTTCATAAATTTAAATGTTTAAAATTAAAATGCAAAATGTTTTAGTCTTTCCTAAATATTAAAAAAGAATAATTAATAAATATTATCAGGAGAGTTTTTTACGAATATTATTAATCTAAGAAAATTTGAAGAGTATAATTAATTTCAATAACGCAACACAAAAAAAATTGTGCTACGGCTCTACCTTAAACTAAATTTAACTAAACAAGTTTAACTATCCTTCTAAAGCAGAAGCATAAAAAGTATCTTCGATTTTACATTTAATAATCCATAATTCCATCACCTGAAAAAGAACCTACGTAGAAATGACTTTTTAATCCCACGTCAATAAAATTATACGATACGTTAAAAAATTCGATTTTTTTTTCATACTTCTTACTTTGTTTTCCCTCGAAACTAAAAAATTGGCTTTACGTGCCTTTTAATACATTTATAAAAAATATGACGCGCTACGATTATAAAACTGTGAATAAATGTAAAGCATAAATTATGCTTACAGACTTTTTTGGGAAAATATCAAACTAATTAGGTGTGAGATTTTATTTCAATGGCTCGCCAAGGTAATTCAATCCATCGTTAGAAAAACCCAGTTATATTTCAGTAACCTTAGTGCATTTTTTCGCATGTAAATTAAGCGGATTAAAGAGAAAAAAATATATAATGCTATATTTTTCACTTTTCCTTATTAAAAATGTTCACATAAACAGATATCTTTGTATAGTTATATGAATAATGGTATATTTATTTTGTTCAAATAAAAGGAAGTTCTTGTTTAAAGTATAATCAAAATACAGCGAATTTTTAAGCTAAATAATTTATTTTTGTTTTTGTTTTTTTAATAGTCTAGAATAGTTTTTATTTATTATTTTTTTATTCATTCATTTATCCATTCATTCATTCATTTATTCATTCATTTATTCATTCATTCATTTATTCATTCATTTATTTATTTATTTATTCATTTATTTATTCATTTATTTATTCATTCATTCATTTATATATTTATTCATTCAATCATTCATTCATTCATTTATTAATTTATTTATCAAAATCTTAGAATTCCCCCCAAAAAATAGCTATCCATTGTTTAAAAAACATCTGCAATGAAAACAACTTCTGGTTATTCCCAGGATATTCATATAAAAAATTTATGGTCTTTCAAAATAATTCATAAGATATAAAACTGCCAGACATATATTGCTTAAATTTGAAAAATGAAAATTACAGTTAATATTAATTAAAAATTAAAATGAAAATTTAATGTAATTTAATAATTATAAGTTTATTTCTAAAAAGACTGCTGACAAAAGCATGTTACAATACTCTTGTAACAGTTACATTGACCTACAGTAAGAGTTTGCACAAGAACATAGTTTTGATACGTGATTTTAATATATATTACATTTAACATATATTTCATATATATGTTAAATGTATATGAAAAATAAGAATGTATATGAAATGTTATATCATTATAAGGTTCATTTAATATATATTATATTTAAACTTGTAAAATATTTAATTTATTTAATACATCAAATAAGTTCAAAAATTATGGCTTATACAAATTTAAACTATACCCATATATATTAACTACACTAGTTTTTGAAAAATAATAGTTGAATTGAAATAGTGCGTGAAACTTTTATTTTCCTATGTAACTATATTTAAACAAATATTTTACAAATTCTGTAAGTTTGAAACACAGCAAACATGAAAAAAAAAATTTGCTTCTAAACCTTTCTCCACATTTCGAAGTCAAATTCTGAAAGTAATTAATATCAAAGGAAGCGTGCATACCTCCAAGTAAATAAATGAACTCAAAAAATCAAGGTATCTTCATTTATCTTTTTAAACTCGCCTTGGTTAAATCCTTCAAATTCTAGTCTCTTTTATTTCCTTTGAGTTCATTTACAAATGTTTCTCCTTTAACTATAATTCAGCAAAGGTGTCAGTGCAGAAAGAAAGTCGCGTTGAAAATCCTCATTTTCTAATAAAAATCCGAAACCTCATTATTCACTTTCGGGTCGCGGAAAGACCTCTTGTGGTTGTCATGACAACGCAATGACCTTGACACGACCTTGGTTTGGAGGGCTAAAAATACACCCCGGGCTTAGCAACGAAACGACCTCTTTTGCATTCAAGAATTAATTCATTAAAAATGCAGATTCTTTTCATTTCTGAAAAAAAAAATGAAAGTTTCTAGAAAAATTGTAAGAATGTGCAATGATTGAAAAATTTATAATAAATAAGTTTTTTTGTAAGGGCCTAGTAAAAAACAGTCCTTTTAATTTTAGACATTGTAATTAGGTTCTTTATACTAATTACTTAATTTATCATTCAATTTCAAAATTTTAGAAATAAGCAGCTGGAACAGTACCTCCAAAATATGTTATATTCGAAAATTGAAACAACTAAATTACAAAAACTCCTGTATTTGTTCCGAATAGCTTGAAATGCAAATAAATATTAAATATAAAAGAAATGTTTAAATTTTCTTTTAAATTTATATAAACAGTTTTTGATTAAAAAGAATACATCTTTAAGAAGAGTATTAAATACCTATTGATTTTTTTAATGTTTTAAACTTATATTGATGCTTGGCAAGAATCAAATATTGTGCAATTCAAACGGAGAAGGTAATGTCAGGTACATAACTTTTTATTTTTTTGTTGCAAATACAAAGCAAACACTAAAAAAAACAAGTGATTACGGTGAAGTTTTTTTAATTATCGAAAATATGTACAACTATACTTGTACATTTTAAAAGGATGACTTTTAAAATGAAGATAACATATGACTATAAACAACTGAATAGCTGGTAATGTTACTTACATGAGACGTTACTTTTTTAGATAGGTAATAAATTTATTGCAATGGGCCTAAACCCGTTTACAATGGTTGGCAGAATCTATACATAATACTATTACAATAATATTGCATATTACTAACATAATTCTATGATACTTCATTTGAGAAGATTTTGATTTTATAATAATCCTAAATTTTCTGGAAATATTTCAAATTTATAAGTAACTTGTGTATCTTTTTTTTTTAGTGCACCTACTTTCCCGTACCATTCAAGGAACATACGTAAGCGAAGGTGGCGGATTCGATTATGATCAATCATGGCTCTGTGCAATGTAAGTAAAGGGTTTGTTTCATATTAAAGAACATATTTTTTATTTTATTTCTGTTAATAGAAAAATTAGTGCAATACCATTTAGTAAAATATCTCTTGAAATCAATTTGCAAGCATTTTTAGGAAGGAAAATTGTCAAAAAATGTCATTTTTCTAAGATGCTACACTATTAAAAAAGATTTGTTTATTTTACCTAAAAATTTTGTTATTTTCTTCTAAACTTTTTTTTTCTGTAAAAAAACTGTTTGAAATAAAAGTTTCTGTTTTTTATCTCTGGTATCTCCGCTTGTCACTGGGGAAGGTAAAGTTTCGTTTTTCCTTATAATTTGTCTGTTAAAAAACAGATTTTGTGTTAAATTTACGGATTATGCCTATGAAATAATTTTAAAATAAGTTTTTCTAGCGCACCAGCTGATTGTTTCTTTTCTTTTAAAACATTAGGGGAAGGTGGGTTCCCTCGGACCTATTTTGACTTTTCAATTTTTAATTTCTTTATTACTTGCAAAAAGTGAATAAAATATTTTTACTAAATACTTTATGTTGTTATATACAACATATATTTATTTTAACATGTTATTTAAATTATTTCAACTATTAAAAAATAAATACAGAAAATTGTAATTAGGACCAAGGTACACCACCGGCGGTGTACCTTGGTAAAACTGGTAGTGTACCTTGGACCAATTATTAACAGGTAGAGAGACTCGATTTACAGTCCGAAAACCAATATTTATTAGCCACATAAAATTCAAAAATACATTTTACAACCTATTCTTATTTATAGCCAAGATTGTAGTAATTGGTTATGTTAGTAAATTTTCTTATTGCCTTAGTTTTTTTAGTGCTCTTTTGGCTTTTTCAGCTGCAATGCGATTATTCTCAGGTGTATCCGTTAAAATGCAGCATAAAATTTAAACCGTCATTTCATGCCATAGAAAAAAATTTGGCTATCTTTCTGTCATAAATTTGAAAAAACAACTCAAATATTTTCCCCTATGTTTATACAACTAGGCCTAAACGTAAAAAGGATGTTCTGCTTAGATATTTATTATAAAAAAACATATTCTTAGATGCGCATGCAATAATTATTTTCTATATTATGTCTATATGGTTAAAATTTTATGCCTACCATAGATCTAAATAATTAACTACAGAAAAATTATTTATCACATGCACCATATAATTTTTTTTTACAAATTTCCATTCTACATAATTTTACAAATCAGGGTTGCATATTAATAGCTTAAAATACTTAATTTCTCAAAGGAAAAAATTTACTTGAAATTTAAAAAGGGTTTTCAACAATCTGAAGCACATAAGACCTATAGTAGTGTACCTTGGACCAGTCCAAGGTACACTACCTGTATTAGGTTCGAGGTACAACACTTGGATATTAAAAACAAAATAGTTAATCACCATGTTAAGGTTAGACTTAACTTAATTTCAAGCACACAGTTTTATAACTAAAACTTTGCTTTATATTGCATAACCATCGTTTCTGAATAAACACTACATGTTTGAGTATAAAAATACACTAAAGAATCTGACAAAAATTTACTTTTGTACAGTGAATTTAGTTTTTCGAAACATCTTTAATAAATTGACCTTTTAAACAAACAGATAGAACTTCACTGAGATCCCTGGTAGCAAATACTTTAACTGCATGTGGTGTTGTTTCAATATCTAAGGCAATCGAGCTAGAATCAGCATAGGTTCGAGGTACACATATGTCCAAGGTACACCACTTACCCCTATTCTATGTGTTGCAGTGTACATAAAGGAAAATGAATGTTAAAAAAGTTGAGTTTCAAGAAATAAGATATTTCAAATTGCTGCATATATAAATAAATATAAAATTGAATACTTTTCATTCTAAGACAATTTAAACTATATCTGCTTTCCAAGTGACACATTTTCAATCGTCAGGAAAGGTTTAGTTCACAGGGGAAAATGAATGTTCAATCAGGCATCTTGGGAAAATAATAATACATGTCCTAATTGAGTTTTCCTGTGTCATATTGGGAATATATTTTTCTAGCCCTTGTTCTTAAAGAGTTGAATTTTAACAGTTTATTACGAAAACCTCTCTGAAAATAAAAATCAATTAACTACATTTCATGAACAATCGTAGTCTTCTAACCAAAGATATCAAAATTGAGTAATTATAATAGCATTGCCAAAAACACACTCATTTACTATAAACATTTAATATTTGTCAATACAAAATTGCTGTAGAAATTTTGAAAACCAAAAATATTTAAGTATCAAAAATATAGTATCATTATTTTAAAAATATTGTATAAAAAGTATCGAAAAATTCAAACTATAAATTTATAATATTACTTCCTTTCGTTTGTATTACTGATTTGTGATCAATACATACTAATCAAGTAATGCCATTATACTTATTTTCCAACTCTAAATTCTTCTAGAAATCACACAAGAAAAACATAAAAAAACTTTTTCAAAAATAACAATTTTCATTTAAAAAATCTAACTTAAAACTACCCTAAAAAACTATCTTGAAAAAGCACTTCGCCATTGTATCATTAATAACAAAAACATTAAAAGTTTTTGAATTGCGCCAGAACATGACAGGTACATAAAAAAAAACAAATGTCTCATTTTTCCTTTTTTATAACAGTGTATTTTATAATAAGTTTATCAATTAATAAACATTCTTTTTGGATTTTTTTAACTTTCATTTTTATTACGAAAATAGAAACGTTAAAATAAATTGCGGCTTGGACTGATAATGCCTCTGGGTGTTTCTAGTTATATTTATCCAAAGCTTTTGCTTATAAACAAATTAAAATATTGCTTAAGTTGGAAAAAAATTGAAATGCAAAAATTAAAAATATCTTCTCTAAGTTTAATTGCAGAAAAATAATTATTGTTAATGTGCCCATTTGACTTACCAACAAATTTTTTTAAACAATTATAATTATTTTTTATAAAAATAATTCTTCCATATTTGAGAAATTATATGATTATGAAACTTAAGAATTCTAAAATTGATTGAACTAATATGCCTCTTTTTTGCTTTGACAAGCGGTATGATAAAAAAAAATATTTCAGTAATCATGTTTGAATAATCCAATTTGCATTTTGTATCAGGACTCTTTTTGAAAAAAGATTTATTTATCTAGTAGAAACGATAAAAAACAAAAACTTTGGCTACATTCATTAAATGTTTCTGTATTCACTCCTAGAAATGAAAGTCGCACTTTTGATGTGAATCCTCTATCGTCAAACAAATTTCGTCCCTTTTTACAATTCTTTAATAGCGCTATCACGTGACATTAGACAATTCGCTTTCTTCTTCATAACTGCTTTTGGCCAAAGTAACAAAATTTCGTGTAGTTTTAGCATCAATTTCTAAAAGTGTTGAAATAAGTAACAACAGAATGTTTATATAAGCACCATTTTTTTTTAAGAAATCCCTGTCTCTGTTTACCACTGGGTATCACACAAGGCTTACAGAAATAAGTAAAAAACATTAATTAACAAAATAAAAAAAAGTAGAAGAATAGAATCCTTGTGACAAAATACAATACACATACAATTAAAATGCAAACACAAATAACAATGCTTCTTAAATTATTGTCCTAAATATGATACATCTCTAAATTTCGACCATTGACATTAAAATTTGACGGGAATTCGTTTGCAGCTCAGTTTGATTGCAAAACAAAGGTCGTATTAAAAGGGAGGGGGCTGGGGAGCCCAGTCGGTTAGGCACTCGCCTAGCATGCGAAGGGTCCCAGGTTCTTGTCCGGGCATCGCCAAAATAACTGCCGGCCTATAAATGGCTCGTGCAGCCAAAAATGTCCGACGAATAATACCCCGTGTAAGGGAGTGCACGTTAAATATCCTTCAAAGTCCTAACGCTGCGTTCGATGTCGCCCTAAACGGTTGCGTTGGGTGCATATTCAGGTGTTGGCTCATCACTTGACTGTGGTTCTAAAATACGACTCCCGTCGCCAATAGCCCTCGTGTAGCTCTAGTGTGACGATAATTCAAACCTAACTAACTAGCGTATTAAAAGGGCTGTTGTTCATTGCTATAACCTATGATAACAGCTCTTTTTTCACAAATGTTTATTGAGATATAGGACTTTATCAACCTATGCAATCTTTTATTTCCCCCAGGTGCAACTTAGCATCGCTTCAAAAGCGACATGTGGCCATTGCACGCTTGAAACATCCTGCGAACATGGGAAGAACGCTGCATGAAGTGCGATTCTTCATCTTAGTATTGACGCCCAGTAAAGAGGTAAGAGAATGCTTCTTTATTGTCATTGTGGATTTCAATAGGCATAATTTTTAGTTTCATTTAGTTATATTTTCTTTATGGAAAAGGCTATCAGTAATGAAAATATAGGGTAAAAAATATATTCAAAAATATTTTTTTTTTTAAATTATGAACCCTCTATACTTTTAACCCTCTCAGTCCCAAAATTTACTACACTACAGAAACATCTGATATTCACAAAATAAGCTTATTTTAGGTCAAATATACGAATTCCATAAGAAAAAAAATCCATTTAAATTTTTATATGGTTTTTGAAACAATACCAAAATTCTTTAACTGTGGAAAACAACAAAATAAAAAAATATATATTACCTAAAAACACTTCGAGTTATATCTTTTACGGTATCTGACCATTTTATTAAAAAAAATTTAGTAATTATTTTAACCGAAATAGTTTAAATTGTGTTTTAAATATGTGGAACTGAAGTGAACTTATCAAAAATCAGGAGAAACGCTTGTTGACTATTTTCTAAATAAAAAAAATCGTAGTTCTGACTTCTATTGAGATAAAAGTAAAATTTTGTCTGATAGAACAAAGTGTGAAGAATCGAATGATGTGTGTTTGGATGTCATAGCGGGACATAAACATTTTGAAAAAAATAGTGAAAGTGATGATGCCAAATGGCATCACTGGGACTGAAAGGGTTAAATCATTAACAATAGCCGAAACCCTGATGCTTTAAAAAAACTTTCAATTGGCTGTTTCAGTTGACGTAATCCTTTCCAGATTTAGTTCCTTGGCTTACTTTGATCGGTGCTCCGATTGGTGTTCAGTTCCCACGTAACATTGATTAACCAACCGGGGTTCAAGAAAAATGTATTTTCATTCAGCATTTCTATTTCGCTTAAAACCTGAAAATATGACAATTGATCATTTCGTATTTGATGACTATCATTGGCAAATTCAACTTCAACACTTTCATTAACAGTAGTAGCAGGAAACGTGATGAAATCAAAAACAGCCTAATTAATCGCGGGGTACTTAGTGACTGTTATTGTGCAAACTCAACATTAAAAACTTCCTTATACCTTCAAAAGAGAGAGGCGTCGATTTGTTTACGAAAATAGAAACTGTCTACGTCACTCGGCAGAATATCAGGTGACTTCCTGTTTCATATTATACTTGATAATTGCTATTTTTAAATTAAAATTACAGATTTATGAGTATGAGAAAGCAATTACAAAAAGCTTCAATAGAAAAACCGAATCGAGAACGCACAAGAAAATGCTCATATTTCAAGAAAACTTATCTTTAAATCTACTTTTGTGAAAGCCGCATCTTTTTTTAAACGAATGGGCATTTCAAAGAATAATAATCTTCTTTTCAAGGTGTTATATCTCCCTCAGAACTTTTGTGAGGAATTGAAGACACAAAATGTCTCAGTTAAAAACTACCCGATTCAGGTATTTTAGAAACTCTATAAACCATCACCATTTTAAAATTTAAATTAAAAATATATATTTAGACGGTATCTATACAGACTATATCTCTATTTAAAGCAAGGAAAAAACTTAAATTGCCTTCTGTTGCAAAACGAACATCCAAGCAGTTACACTATAGATAAGTTTTGAAATTACATCCCAGCTCGCTTCCTGAATCGGATTCTATTTTAAAATTTCAATAAAAAATTCAAGGGTTCTCAGAAAATGTGAAAATGAAGTTTTTTTACTATTTGAGACTATATGCAGTCAATTAAAAGCAAGAAAAACACTACATTTCCCTATTTTTGCAAA
Source organism: Hylyphantes graminicola (assembly GCA_023701765.1). Taxonomy (NCBI): domain Eukaryota; kingdom Metazoa; phylum Arthropoda; class Arachnida; order Araneae; family Linyphiidae; genus Hylyphantes; species Hylyphantes graminicola. The sequence goes on from CM043122.1 coordinate 14,485,242, forward strand.
AGAACAACCAATCAATTACACTGTTACACGAAAGATTACTTCTGAAATTTTATTCCAGAAAACTTGTTGTATTAAGATTTTGCAAAAGTTCTACATATAACATTGTAATTGGAACTTAGGAATTACTTGAACACTTGGATAATTAATTCCTTTGTTGAATACACATTTATATGTTTTACAATAATTTTCTATACCTCTTCATTTCTAGACTTTGTCGTGATCTTTTATTTGGATTAATTGAAAAATTTATGAAACTTTTAAGTGGTCAAAACTCTAAAAAAGTTTTTGATTTGTAGTATAAATAACAAAAAAATATACCTCCTTCATAACCTTTGTTAAGAACTGAAAACACAAAATGTTTAAGCTAAAAACTACCTAATTCAGTTATTTTTAGAAACTCCGCATAAATCATCACTTTTTTTTATAAATATAAGAAGAATGAGTTTATTAAAATGGAACTTCTAATCACGGATTAGATTGATATTAATAGATGCCATTTTTCTTAAAACTTCCACAGCTTATTAATATTCCATTGAATTCATGTTTTACTCAGAAATTCAAACAAAGATGGGGCCCACTCACAAAATGAGCGTTCTTGTTCGTCTGCTATGTTTTATTTTGGATTTCTTTAGTAAATTATTTAGAAGTTTTACGAAACTTGCTATTTTAAAATTGAAATTGAAATTTTAATAATTCTCAGAAAAAAATAAAGTTTTTTTACTGTTAAGGACTAGATGAAGCGTATTTAAAGCAAGAAAATTCTTTAATTCCCTATTGTATTAAACTAACATCCAAACAATCAGTCGAGAGATTAATTTTGAAATTATATCCAAGCAAACTTTCTCAATCGAGATTTATTTTAAAATTTAAATTAGAACTTGAAGAGTTCGCAGAAAAATGTGAAAATGAACTTTTTTCTACTATTTTGGATTATATATATATGCTGCAGTCGGTATAAAAGCAATAAGAATACTGTGATTTCCTTTGGTTTCAAAATGAACAACCAAACTGTTATTCAAAAGATTATTTTTGAAATTTTATTCCAGAAAACTTGTTGTATTAAGACTTTTCAAAGGTTTTCCATTTAATATTTTATTTGGTACTTTCGGATTACCATTTGCTACCTTTACTTGACTTGGATAATTGCTTCTTGGCCAGACTACAACTTTTTTTTTACAAATAACTTGCCATATATTCTAATTTCCAGACTTTGTCAGGATCTTTTATTTAGATAGAGTTAGAAAATTATTGAAAGTTTTAAGTAGTCTAAAGTCTTAAAATTTTTTGAATTGTAGTAAAAATATGTTAAGAATTTTTATCTCCTTAGAATTTTTGTGAGAAACAGAAGACAAGAAATGTTAAAGTTAAAAACTAACTGATTCAGTTATTTTTAGATACTCCATAAATCCTAGCTTCTAAATTTTTTTTATAAATCTAAGAACAATGTTTTTTAAATGATATTTTCAAATACGGATTAGATTGATATTAAAAAACAACATTTCTTAGAAGTTCCACAACTTATTAATTTTCCATTAACTTCATGCTTTACTTATAATTTTTTTAAAAAAACGCATCTTTATTTTAACGTTTAAAGTCAGATGAATACCTACGTGACCAATAAGTTTTAAATTATTTCAATAGTTTATCAGAATAAAAAAGAAAGGCGAACATTTCTTTCAAAAATATGGTATGAAAAGTAATTGTAAAAGCCTTAAAAGAAAAACCAAATATTGCACGCACAAGAAAGAGCTCATATTTCAAGAAAATTTATCTCCAAACCACCTTTCTTGAAAGATGATGTCTTTCTTAACGTAAAGGCATTTCAAAATTAAATATTCTTTTTTACAAGGTGTCAAATTATGAGGTTGTAGTGGATTGAGATTCCGTTGGTTGGTTGGTTGATATACATATATTTTCAGGCTTGTGTGCTTGCTCAGAGAGTTGCTTATAAACTTTCGTCAAGTAAGACAGTCACAACACACACACTCACATGCACACATACGTGACAGATGCTGCCAACTATCGCGCCACCTCCACAATTTAGACATGTCCCTGAACAGGAGGGAAATAGTCTCCAGGAACTTGTACCCTTGGGAAACTGCGCAATGACTACCCACAGGACTTTCGGACCCAACAGATTTAACGAGCACGTACTCGGTGGGTTTTCAGGGACCAGGACTCGATATCGATACCTTCCGATCCGTAGATCAAGACACTGACCACAGGGAGCCCCACAGCCCCTTGAGATTCCGTTGATATTTGATTTTTAACACTGTGCTAGGGGATACGAACATGCAAACCCGTCACTTGGCAATACGGTTGGGTAGGGTAATTAATCGATTCCGGGTGCCTATTTCTAGCCTCCTTTAGGAGCTTTAACACAGCCAATTATGCTTCGTAATTTAGAACCCTGGTCAAGTGACGAGGCCAACACCAGAGCGAGCACCCAACGGAACTTCCAGCGACATCGTAAGTTGACGCCGTCGGGACTTTGGACTCAACAGATTTAACGGGCACGTCTGTCCCAGTGTACTCGGGCCCATCCATCATGAGTTGGATTTTTATCCTCTTTTTCAGTACAGAGATACGATTTGTAGGATGACTGGCAGTAGGTGGGATTTGAACTCCCCGCACTCCTGAGAAGGTTGAATCCATAGGCTGATGCCTTAACCACTCGGCCACGGACGGGCCGTCCGGTTTCCAGCAACGCAATTTTTTTTTAATATATAAATTTTATAATTTTAATAAGTTTTAAAATTTGAATTGCATAAGATTTTTTTATAATCATTTGGTCAATTATATAATTAAAAGAATTAAACTTTCAATGAAAATTTTTGATTTTATTTTCACCCCGTGGAAACAAGTTTACACGCTACCCAATTTTCTTTTCTCTCAGAGAGTTTAAAAAAACCATATCCATTATTTTTTTTATTGTACAAAGTCATTATTCATAAATTGCATGCTAGACAGGATAATTTTTCTCAAAAACCCTTTTCATGGTTTGAAGATTTTAACAAAAAATATGGGAAAATTGATTGTCTGCTTGTTATATTTTATCAACTTTATGTTTATTCATAAAACACAAGAAAAATTTAACTTCGCTTTATTATGGCTGAAAGATAGTTTTCCCGTTAACTATCGCTGTTAATTTTGAATTATTAACTGAAAATATTCTGTTTCATTTAATTTAGTAAAATTAAATGAAAATTAAATGATTCAGATATTTTTAGAAACTCCATATATCTCAACTGTTTTTTTATATTAATCTAAGATTAATAAGCTTCTTAATAGAATTTTTAATTTTGGATTAAATTGATATTAAAAGATTTCGTTCTTTCGAGGTTCTAAAACTTTTTAATAGTCTATTGAATTCATATTTTACTTATAGAATTTAAACAAAAATGTGTGTGACTCTCAAAATGAGCGGGTTTTTTTTCGTCTGCTGAGCTTTATTTTAGAATTGTTCAGATTTTTTTAGAAACTTGCTATTTTAAATTTTAAACTAAAAGTTTGAGAGTTCTCAGAAACATGTGAAAAAAGAATTTTGCTATTTAGGACTATATGCAGTCGATTAAAAGCTAGAAAAATGCAGCAATTACCATAATGTTGCAGAATGATCAACCAATCAGTTACTCGAAAGATTACTTTTGAAATTTCATCCTAGAAAACTTCCTCTATCACGATTTTGCAAAAAAATATCCATTTAAATTTTTGATTGGTATTTAAAGATTACCATATGCTCTCCATATAAAAATTTAATTGGTACATTGTTATTACCATTGGTTTGTACTCAAACGGTACTTTTAAATTACTTCTTGTGGTGACTATAATTCTTAGTTTTTACAATAACTTGCTATACCTCTTAATTTTCAGACTTTATCATGATCTTTTATTTGGATTGATTGAAAAATTAAGGAAACTTTTAAGCCGTCAAAAATCTAAAAAGTTTTTATTTCGTAGTAAAAATAACTTAAAAAGTAAAGAAAATACTTCATATCTCCTTCAGAACCTTTGTGAGGAACTGAACACACAAAATATCTCAGCTAAAAACTAACTGATTCCTTTTATTTTTAGAAACTCATAAATCACTTTTTTTTCATAAATATCAGAATAATAAATTTGTAATGATTTTTCAAATGCATATTTGATTGATATTAAAATACATCATTTCATAAGAATTCCACTACTTATTAATTTTATTTTCTATTAACGTCATGCTTTACTCATAAAATTTTTAATAAAAACGTGGCTCCATTTATAAATTGGATATCTACGTGACCAATAATTTCCAAGTTTGAAATTATTCCAATAGTTCATCTAAATACGAATAATCACGAACATTTCTTCAAAAATTATGTAATGAAAAGCAATTATGAAAAGCCTTCAAAGAAAAACTAAACAAAGCACGCACATGAAAAAGCTCATATTTCAAGAAAAATTATCTCCCATCTCCTAACGGACTTTTTTAAAAAGCGCTTTTTCGTAACGTATGGACATTTCAAAGTGAAATATTCTTTATTTCAAGGCGTTAAATTATGATGTTGTAGTATATTGAGATTCCGTTGATATTTGATTTTTAAAAAATCCATACTCATTAATTTTTTTAGTGCACAAAGTCAAGTCGTTATTCGTAAATTGCACGCCTCCAGTCAGATAATTTTGTTCGTTTTTTTTTTTGTGATTGTGAAGCTTTTAATAAAAAAATTTTTGGGAAGATTGATTCTTTGTCGGTTATGCTTTATTGACTTAATGCTTATTCAATACATTTGGAAAAAGTTTTTTTAATTGTTTTATTATGTAAATGTATTTTCCCATTAATTAAGAAAACTGATATTTCCCCTGTTACACATGTGAATGAGCTTGTCCAGGCTTAAAAATCGTCCCTCAACAATTTCTACATTATAAGTCATTTCCCCTCTAAGATGGTATTTCATTCCCATAGAACCAATGCATTAGGTTCGAAATCACAACTTCGGTGCGAGTATTGCAATGTTAGACATTTTTCATCAGGTATGATAATAGTCATAAAAGAAAAATTAAACACATTTGAAACGAAAATATAATATGGTTATTTTTATTAATAATTTTTTATTTTAAATTACCCCCAGAGTCTTCTTAATATGGCTGCACTATTTTTTTTACTTAATCGATTCATTTTTAAAAATAACCGAACTCCATTTTCCTTTCAAATTTGTTTTATTTTGCTGTTATGAAGATTCTTATAGCTGATGAAAATGGCTATAACAACACAATACTTTCGCAGAGCTTGGGGCTTCAAAACTAGTGCATGTGGTACTGACCAACGACTGACCATCCCTCTTAATTCTTAGCTCCTCCCTGTATAGTTGTAGCCACATTGCATGCAGGGCCTGATATACCATAAGGCCTGCTAGGCCCGGGCCTAGGGCCCCTAAAGATTTGTTTTTTCTTATGTTAGCTTGGGGCTTCAAAACTAGTGTATGTGGTACTGACCAACGAGTCACCATCCCTCTTAACTCTTACCTCCTTCTTGTATAGTTCTTGCCACATTTGCATGAAAGGCCTGATCTACCATAAAGCCCATTATGCCCGGGCCTAGGGCCCCTAATATTAGCTTTTTCTTATGAAATGTCTACTTTCTAAATTAATTTCTTCATTACTTTCTAAATGCTGTTGATTTCCAAAAATTCTGCAACTTTAAAAAAAACTTCAAGATCCCACTCTGTTTTTAGATTAAATTTGACTCAAATAGGGACCTAAAATTTTATTGGTTTGATCAATATTATAAGAAAGCAGATTAAAATATTAGAAAAAACCATGATACATCAGCCAACTAGCAGAATCATCACGGGCCAAATCATGCTCAACTTTTTCCTTAAATTACCCCCAAGAATTTGTTCTGCCTAATGTAAAGTCTGATTCCTAGATCAGGCTCTGTTCTAGGACTGATCTAGGCTCTGACTGATCTTGGCTCTCTTTCCTAGTTCAGGCTCTGTTTGCATGCATCATTTATGGCAGGGGTTCCCAACCTTTTTGCATCTGCGTACCACTTGACTATTTGAGAAATTTTGGCGTACCGCCAGACTTAAATATTTTAATAAACGTATAATTTTTACTCTTCAAAAAGTGCCCAAAGGCTTTTTGAATTAAATTCCTGAGAATATTTAATTGTTATATATTCGTTTATTTATGACAAGCTCTTAATAAAGGAAAAATGAACAGATTAAATAGTATTAATTTGCAGTTTTATTTATTACCATAGGTCTAAAACAATAGAAATAAAAAATTAGTACAAACTCACCAAAAAATTCATTAGCATATTTTTACAGTCATACTATTTACAGACATACTTTTACAGTCTTTAGTGCGAAACTTGTTATTTGCCTGTTATCAAATTTAAGAGTGATGAAATTCATCTTCACTGTTAAGTCTTCTTAAACACTTATTCTGCTTCGATGTTTATTTTTTTTATCTACAAGGCTTCAGAAAATCCACTCTCACACAAGTAACTGGTAACAAGTGGCATCAAAAATAGCAGAACTTGCCGGAAAATCAAAGGGTTCTCTGGTTTTACATTTAATTCAGAAGTTAATTAATGATCCAATAAGTTAATTAAAAGCATCATGTTTCTCACGTTACTACCGCGTACCACCTGAAACTTTCCTGCGTACCACCGGTGGTACGCGCACCACCGGTTGGGAACCCCTGATTTATGGTACTAACTTCGTGTTTTGCGCGTTATAGAAAGGTACCAAAAATGCTCTGGAGACGGGCCGGACGTTTGCAACGATTTTTGCGGATATGGACTTCCGCCAGAGGCTGTTAGAAGTCCACGGTGAAGCCGAATTCAAAAACGTCCTGCTCAAGCATGCTCAGGATCTCGCGGCAGAGCAGAGCAACCCTTCCAAGAGGCTAGGCACGCACTCTGACCTGGACTTCGATGTAAGTAGGGTAAGTAGATTTTGATTTGAATATAGTTTGGTTGGTAAGAACCGCAGAAGTTGGATCACTTGGTTCCTTTGATTGCTTAGTATCGTAAGACGATTATATTATATTTTGATTCACATGTATCATAAAACTCGAATATTCTTTAATTCACGAGTGATGCGAGGTGACCGGTGTTGTTGTAGAGGAATAACGGTGAAGATGATCAGAAGGTTTTTAAAGACATTTAATTTGACTAACCACAGCACAAAACTACATAACATTGAATAACAAGTAAATCATGACTCAGGACATCACAGGTCCTTCTGGCCTGAGAGTAAGGAGCAAATGTCTTGTTCGGTTCGAATCTCACTGGGGATGAATTTGTCCGGCCTTTATGATGCAGGGCTTATTTAAAAGAATGTATAAGAATTTATACCATTGGGTGAGAAATTTGATTGACAGAACTTTAGTTTGATATCGTAATTTTGAAGGATTCGGGTGCAAAGATAAGTACCGTGTGCAAGGGTTTTATTTCCAGAAATGGGGCTCAAAATGGGATGCCGAAACAAAGAAAGTTAATAGAAAATAAATTAAATGAGATTTACGACACGTGTATCATAAGACTGGGATATTCTTTAATTCACATGTAACATAACACACGAATATTCTCTGATTCACATGTATCTTAACACTCGGATATTCTTTTATTCACATGTATCATAAGATTTAGATATCCTTTCAATCATACATATACAATATACTCTAACTCCTAAGTAAGATGATTCTTTAATTTATAAAATAGAGAGAAATATTTTATAACTATTTTATAATCTGGATTGCACTACTACAAATAAAGTGTAAAGGTCGTATTTTCAAAGTTTTCCTGATAGCTTTTAAATTAATCTATTTTATTCATTCTTGTTCTCTACCAAGAGAGTGGGCCATTTTGTTACTTGAACTTAAAAACTATAAAACGGTTTCGTCAGATTAATTTCTTTAACTAATTTGAAGAATTTATTATATTTTTGATTCGTTAGCCATCCTCTTTACAGCTACTAATTTTCTTGGTTCTACCATTAACTAGCCATGTTATTTGTTCATGGAACTGTAATAAAGATGAGTGATACACTGTTACCAAATTTAAGATAAACCAATACTTCTCCAAAAGACAGCCCTTTTTTTTATATTTTTCACAAACACCAAGTATATCTACAACTATCTATAAATTTATTTGTGCTGACCCGGCAACACAACGGTTAGGGAGCTAGCCTTTGGAGCTTCTGGGTTCGAATCCTGGTAAGGCATGGATGTTTGATAAATAACAGCATTTATTGACAAACACAATGTGTTTCTGTCGTCCTTTGTTTGTGTGTCTCCTGTGACTGTGTCACTTTTGGCCAGGGTAACGGCCTATAAAGCCTATGCTCCTCCCATCTAGAGGGAGCATTCATTGTCATATGTCATTTGTCATAACTATATTTTACAACACTTGAATTGAATGTGTGTGTTTTTTCACAGGAATCGCGTTGCAGACTGGCACAAGGCTTGTGGGATGACATACGAAGAAGGTCCTCACTGTATGTCAGTGACTTTATAGACGGTAAGTAATATTTTCACAAATATTTATTCATTTACCTATACATCAATTAAGAGGGACTGTCAGTCCCATAGAACCAATGCATTAGTTCTTGAATCACAATTTCCGCAGAAGTATTGCTTTGCCATGTAAGCCCTCTTTCTCCCCAGGTATGGGAATCAACATTACAACCAATGAAACAAATTTGAAACGAAAATTTTAGCTACTTATTTAATTATATATTTTTGAAGTTTTAAAATGCCCCAAATGCGCCAGCAGATGGCGACACTATTTTAAAACTTAATAATTATATAACGTTATTTTCTTTTCAATTTCGTTTTAAATTGATGTTATGATGATTCTCATGCCTGGTGAAAATGGGATAACATGGCAAAGCAATTCTTTTGCAAAATTTGTGATTTCAAAACTAATGCATTAGCTCGATGGGACTGACAGTTCCTCTTAAGCTTTTATAAATCGCCAAGTTTTTATTGAGGCTGCTTTCTCCAAAGGAAGTTCGATATAAACTTGCATTCCATGGAGAAAAGAAATCATTTAATCTTAAAATTTTATTCTTTTCTCTCAGGATTTGTGGGCCATAAGACAATCCATAAAACAATATCGACCATATTTTTCCTCTATTTCGCTTGCATTCTTCCGACCATCGCTTTTGGGGCACTGAATGATAACAACACTCAAGGACAGATTGGTAAGTTCCATATTTTACTATTCTGTGGACTCAAGTGTGAATATGCTACCGTTAAAACCCGAGATCAGCTGGAACTAGAATTCTAGTGAAAACTATTTTTAACTGATGTCAATAGTTAAAACTAGTTTTCACTAGCTAAAACCAGTTATTGCCAGTTAATAGTAATTTTGACGAAATATATTGGTTTAATATAGTTTTAACTATACTAAACCAATACACACAATATATATAAAACTAGAATTAACGGGAAATAGCACGATTTAGGATAATAGGTTTGGATTAGTTTAATTATTAGCTGAATTGCAATAAAAGCGTTTGGATATTGGAAGACACTCCATTTAGAACCTTACATCGAGTTAAGTTTTTTTAAGGTCTTTATTGTCGTATTAAGATTATAAAATTACCATTCATATCAAATAAAAAGTCAAACATTCGCAGTTAATTCTAGCTTTATCTAAAACATGTTATATTATTCTAGTTTTGGCTAATTACAACTAGTTTTAACCAATGCAATTGGTCAAAACCAGAATTAACCAGTGAGATCTAGTTTTAGACAGAGGAAACTATTTTCCACCAATGGCTTCAGTTAAAAATAGTTCTTACTAGTTAATTCTAGTTTAAGCTTATTCTGAGTTATAACGGTAACAAATATAAATATGTAGGATGATATTACAGGGATACATGCTTCAATATAAAAAATACTCTAAAATTTTCAGAAACATTTTTGCCTAACTGAAATGTTTATGAAAATATAAGATAATAGTCCTTCAAGTAATGGCATGTTTCCGATCATGTGGGAAACTTTTAATTCTTTTTAAAATTAATGTATCCGCATACGTTCGAGACATTTTTTTAAAAAAAAAAACGTTATTTATTAAGCATTTGAACATATTTTTAAGACTTATATGCATAAATTATAAAAAGTGAAAAATTCTAGAATATAAATTCTTTTTAATAAATTTTGAGCTATTTTGTTGTTAGATTAGTGAGTAAAATATTCATTTGCATAAAAACTACTAAAGATAACCAAATTTTATTTTGCTATGTTACAGTGCAAACCCTGCTAAAGGCAATGAACTAAAATTTAAGAGATATATTGAAAAGGGGAAAAGTTATTGTTCGTCGAAACACATTACTCAGGGTTTTCGTTAAAAATTGCATTTTCTTTTAGAATTGTTACTTTGAAATACCAGCTATAAAAATGAAATTAAATAAGTTAAGAAGCTAAATGTCTGCCGCATGCGCAAATGATTCCAACCCATACCATCATAGTATAACTGCCTTATACATTCAGAAACGTTTCTGCATTTATTTGATAGTATGGTTTTAAATATATGTATATTAAAAAATTATACCATATTTTCCTTATAACCAATAAACCAAATAAGATTTTTTTACCATCAAAATAACTAGACAAAATTCTATTGCCTAACGGCAAAAGAATACAGAAATATGGATTTTCTATACACTCGAAACATTTAAGGAAACCTTCAACCATCGACCTTTCTATACGTTTAAGGAACAGTTTCGGAAGGCATTACTTTTCTGTCGAAACAACCTTTAAAAAATTCATCGAAATTTTAAAGTACCTACGCAAGGACTTTCGTATTTCCTCCTTAAATCCGAATTGCATTCAAATAATTTTTTGTTTAAAGCGGATAATATTGTTTTGTATGAAAGTGTTACCTGAGAATATATTCAAAACATTTAAAATTTAGGTTCCGTTTTATTTTTCCAAAACTTTATTCAATACGAAGTTCCAAAAGTACTTATGTAAGCGTATCTTAGAGCAGATTTCTATTTTGATTTTTAAAGAGATTTGGAAAAAATATTAGAATTTTAGGTTTTCGTCTGTTAAGTAGATAGATGACAGCATTTGATTTGCGTAAAACCTAAATAGATCAATACTAATAGAAAAACATTTCGGGTAAAATGTTTTCAGATCTAATGCGTACGATTTAGCAAACAAAACTTGAATTAATATAAAAATATATAAATTGAAATCACGTTTCCTTTCTAGTTGGGTTCTACACTTAGAAAATGCTTGTGTTAAAACAACACAAGTATAACACGTGTATTGTGTAAAAATGTCAAACACAAAAATTACATTGATGAAGATACGAACACAACTTTTTAGTGTTCCAACACAACGTTCGCGAGATTAAACGATCATTATATCCATTCGCAACTAAACTGTAAACTATATTATTTAAGAAATACGTATAGCAAAATTATAACATTCATTTTAAGGTACTATATTACATATTTTTTAAGCTTTAGTACAGCTATTTTTTCGAAATATTAAATAGCAATTGCTGAAATACATTTCGTGAGAATACATGCTGCGAATTCAACATATTTTTTGTGCTAGCTATGCACTATTATTTGGTCGCAATGTATTTTTTGTTTTGTTTCAACAAAACTTGTAGCTGTTAAAAACTGAGGAAAACACAATTTTTCGTAATGAAAGTCAAAACAATTTTTTCCAATTTCGTTCCTGACTTCGCTTGCGTCAAGCCGTAATTATGTAATGTAATATTTTCTTTGCGTTCATTAAGTTGGAACAAAAAAGGGTTGTATTTTTCTCTTGTCCCCAATAAACAATTAATTGTTGAACGAGGATTGATTGCAGTTTTTTTCCCTTTTTGTATTTTTTAAAAATTTTGGAGAGTTTAAATTATGTCTTATCTCTATTTTCTTGGAGATGGGGGGCAGCTCATTTATATCTATCTCAGATGAAAAATTTGTCAAATCTTTGTTAAGGATGTATCGGGAGTTTTTATATTTTATAAAAAATTTTACAAGACTTGTTGTTCTATAATATACGCATTTTTCATCGGGAACTCCAAATTAATATTTTATATTTGGCGAACAAATAAAAGGAAATCTTGTAGAGAAGATCATTACATTTTTCAAAAGGCCTTAATACCTTTTTTTTCTTTGAATGTATTGTTGTTTAGTATATTATACTTGCTTCAGACACTCTAAATCTTTTCAATTTTTTCTCCTCTCTAATATGTGCAATACAATAAAATAATGAATTTTGCGAATTGTGTTTTTTTCTGTAGATGTTCGAAAGTCCATCATTGGTCAAACTCTAGGTGGCCTTATCTTTGCATTATGTGGAGGTCAGCCCCTTGTCATAGTCATGACAACCGCGCCATTAAGCCTCTATACGAAAGGCAAGTATACTTTATCTTTACAATTGGCAATGTAATGCACAAAATATGATTAAACTAAAGAATCGTGGCCGGATATTTTACGCCAAATCTGGGAACCCCGACTTATTGGTTTTATGGCAACCTATGGCGACATTAACAATGGGAAAGTTTTTTTATGATGTCACGTTTTCATACTGCGGTCATCAATTGGTTGTCTCGGCACTAGCCGGGGTTTGTTGCCATTCGACCTGGCGATATTTTTGAAAAGTCGCCAAATCCGGCCATGATTCTTTAGTTTAACCCAAAATATATTTAATTATTTTATTAGTTACATTAATAACGAGGTGGGGTATAAATAAAGTTGGGATCTAAAATGTGTGGAAAAAGAATATGAAAGTATGGTAAAAAAAATTGAAAAAAAATACTGAAGGAGCAATAATATGTTATTTTGATGAATTAAGGGAATAATAATTTAGCTATTGAGTGATAGAATAAAGCTGTAAGTAGATTGTGTCGTGACCTGACCAGGAAAGCACTTTGTCCCATATGAATCCATGTGTACGCTCTCCTTTACTTGTACGTTATAACGTTATCTATAGGTAAATTGCATACCTTATTCCAATATTTCATAGATTTTTGCAAATAAATCCAATTGCCCGTAGAGTTCTCGCGTAAAAAATCTCATCTTTCAGACCATTAGTTCTCCCTTATGGTAACAGCTTTAAGAAACAGCTAAAGAAACTTATGGAACAGCTATAAAGAAATATAAAATCTTATATTTTTACAAATGTAACACACAAATATATGTATGATGAATAAACAAGTTCTATGCACCAAATCCCCATTTAAAAAATTCATAAATGGTAGCCAAGAAACAGAGAATATATTTCAAACAATTTCTTCTCTGCCAAATAACTCAAACATTATATTTTTTCTATTTTATATCCGTAATAATATAATTTAAAAACTCTTTTATGATAACAGTCGTAAAGATAAAGTCTATTAATGCACGTCTATTTGAAACAAATGTAGACTATTTTACTTCAGATTTGTGCATTATGAAATGCATTAACTGAATGCGTTTTATTTAAAAAGAATTGTATTAACAATCTTATAACAAAATTTACTATATAAAAGCACATAGTATACTTCGATTTATCATAACTGTGTAAATCATTTATCCTTGAATGCTTATTTTTTGAAAATATATTTTGGGCATCTAAATTGGTTCTGTGTATTTATTGAAAATTCAAAGACTTCTGAGTTTTACAAATACTGCTTCGTTTCATAATCTAATCTAAATAATATTGTAAAATTCAAACGAAAGTCTTTTATATAACCTAATTACATCAGAATGACAAAACTCGCAAGGAAAGTAAATTTAATTTATCATTTTTCGAAAGTTTTTTTTCATTGTTATTACTTCTGATATTGGGATCTAAAGAATGTGTAACAGAAATATAGAAAATATTTATTTGGTTTCGTTTATTTTCATGAAATTTGTAATTTAAAACATTGTTAACACATCAAAGTCTTTTATAAAAAGAGATTATGCAATATAAAATATACTCTTTTTTTAACATTATTCTTATATATTTATATTTTTTTAGAAAAACGTACTTTAAAATTAAATTTTTTCATAAGAATCCGTCAGGGTTTACATATTATTGAAAGTAATTAGCTTTTGAAAAAAAATAATAGAAAAATGCATGGTGTCATTAAAATTAAAACGTTTAAAAAAAACTTTTAAGAAATGAAAGAGGTAAAAAATACTTTTAATCAAAAATACTTCATTTTCCCCTTAAGTAAATGCATAATATTCACTCGAAGAGTATTTAAAATTTTAATCATTTTCTTATTTAGTCTTTTTTGAAAGTGTATTCTTTAAATATTTAAATAAAAACATTCATTATAATGTTAGAGACAATTACTGAAATCCTAAAAGAAATAAAAAAACATGATTATACACATGATTGAAAATGATACTGAAAAAAGAAAATTTCCCTTTCATTAAAAATGTATTTCCTAGGAAACAAGTATTTAAAGTAAATTTAATTTGCTGTCTGGTAACGAGCTGAACACGAACTGCGTTTTTTTAAAACTAAACCAAATAAAAATAATTATTGCTGGCATTTATATCTATATTACAATTAAGTTAAGATAATTTGCTTAATTTTTTCAGCAGATTTTTTTGATTCCGTCAATTGAATAGAAAAAGAAGCACTAAACATGAAATACTTAATTTGAATAGAAGTATTCGAAACGACAAAACTAAAAGAAGTTAAATCTCGAATAAATAAATTCATACATGCATTTTGAAAGTATAATACTTTATGCCTTATACACTTGATAAAAAAGAGAACAACAATTACGATTAACAATAAATAAAGTTTGAAAAATTACACAAACTAAATCCTACAATGAACAAAGCGATGTTACATTAAACAAAACCAATCAGTATGAAATTATGGCCATAATAAATAAAATTACAAGCATTAAAAATAAGGTCAAGGCCGTAAATACAATGTATTACAACGGAATTCACAACCATTTCGAAATGCAACAAAACGTTTATCTTTGATCCTAGATCATAAATATCTTAAAAGCAGAAATATATAACTTGAAAATATATCTCCAATCGCAATGCGTGATGCATTTTCTATTCTTCAATATCTAGATAGGATCCCTTACAATACATTGAACTTTTTGGATATGAAATGGGTCGGATAAAGTTTGCTTGAACATAGATATATTTCAGGGATAATTTATCAATAGTTTGAAGAAGGAAATAAGTAGAATACTTTTTCTGTGAAAAGATTTGCTTACTTGAAACTGATGACTCAATTGTCAGGAATATTTGGTAGTGATTTATTATTAGGAAAAAATATTTCACAACAAAAACCGAGTTACGGTCTTTTATTGTAAACCAATATCTTATTTTTGAGGAATTCATATACTTTTAGAAACATTTTCTCTCTTCTCAATGGAAACATTTTAAAGTTCAGTTAAGTATTTACTCAAGTCGTAAGAAAATTTTATTTCGAAACATTCTGTAGAATTTTTTTTATTTAAATCAGCAAAATTAATGTGTGTGTTTTTTAATAAATACATTAAAATGCTTTAAGAAGGGGTCAAGCTTAATATAACCAGATCTCACGTAAAGGGGGAGGGTCTCGTCAAATAACATTTAAAATTGTGAGAAAATATAGTTCAATTCCAGTAAATATTTTTTTCGACCCATATTTGGCAAAAATTCTTGCATAATAATATTTATCGTGGCTTTCCGAACCCTATTTAAAACCGTTGGAGCTGTAAACAACTATTTAAAATTCACCAAATCAGAAATCAAATAAAAAATACGAATTTTTAAGAGTGGCTCTTGTTTTTAGAGGAAGGAGCGGGTGGTCAAGCATAATATCGTGAAATCTCGCCGAGGGGGTCAAAAAATTGGCAAAATCACATCATGTGATTACTGGATGCCCCCTATATTTTTAAAAGGTTCAAATGTATTTTGAATGGCATATGGATATTGGATAGTGTGGATATGTGGTGACATCTCGTCAATAACCTTCTCTTTTCCCCGCAGTGATCTTCAATATCTGTCAGGACTTCCAGTTAAACTTCCACGCCATGTATGCGTGTGTCGGATTATGGAATTCGTTCTTCCTTATCATTTTTTCCATCTTTGACGTCAGTCGTATTATGAAATGGTCGACTAGGTAAGTGAAACGCCTTCATTTTTAAACCTTTAAAAAGTTAATAACAAACAATCAATTAACAAAGCAATAAAAATTTATGTAATACAATAATATAATTAGTATAATACAATAATATAATTAATATAACACAAAAATAAAAATTCATATAACACAATAATAAAAAATAATATAATACAATAATATAATTTATATAACACAATAATAAAAATTAATTATAAAAATTAACACCTAATAGAAAAATTAGAACTTACATAATAGAAAAATTAAAACTTAATACAAAAATTAAAACTTAATATGAAAATTAAAACTCAATACAAAAATTAAATCTTAAGTACCGATATATTGGGCCAATTTCTGCATTTATTGATAGCTCGACTACATTCTATTCGCCTGTAAAAAAATTTGGTAAAAGTTTGCACCGGAAACCTGGAACTTTCTAGATACCACAAATAGTTGGAGCGTTAATTTACCAATTTTGGGTAAATTTATTGGCCTACAAGACACCTTTAAAACAATGAAACACAACCATAAACGTCAAAAGTTATAGTTATTAAACAAGTCCAGCAAAATTGATGTCATTTAAAATAGAAAAAATTATATTATTTAGATATTCTAAAAAAGTATTTTATTCCCAAAAAATCTACAAGTTAAATAACAATATCCTTTTATGTTAAAAAAAACTTTACTACTAATAAGGTGCAAAATAAAGAGATTATTTTCTAGTAATCAAATAAAGGCATAAGTATAAAATACTTTAAATTATAAATTCAATTTCTTATGAAGATGTTTTGTGCCGATTTTACTTTCTTGTATCCCAAAAATAATTCTTTAAGTCTTTTGGTTGACTGTTTGCTGCCAGATAACAGCCAATCAAACGTCTTAAAGAATTATTTTCGGGAAAGAATATTGCCAAATTTCTAAAATTAATAAAAGTCATAAAGCTACACTCCTTGCCAAGCTAAGTTGGGTAAATAGAAATATGCTGTGGAGAAGTTCCATCCACTGATGAGTTCCATAAACTATTTGTGAATCCATCCAGAAAACATGTTTAAAACATTAATTTAATTTAAGGTCTTACAGATTTGAAAATTATTTGAGAAAATTTTGCAATTTTTCATCAGAAGGAAAAGGGTATTTTGGTTAAATTGTAATCGGATCATTTTGAATGTAAATATTACCTCACAAGAATTTCCAACTGACGGACCAATCGCGCTTTTCCCTCTGCCTTTTCACTCTTTGTTTTTACCCAAGTTAGGTTGGCAAGGACTCTAAAAACATATCCCCAAACACAAGTTTAAAACTTATTTTAAACGTTTCAATGCTTTCAAAATTTGGCTCTTGAATTTATTTAATAAAATAATGCCCATAAGATAACTTTTATGCGGCGAATTAGAATTGAACTTATCCTTGAGTAATTTACTTTCAATTAAGATTTCCTTAACTAGAAAAGTTAGTTTAAAGCTTTTAACTACTCCACCATTCAATTGCCTTTAAACCTCTTAATGCACCGATAAAATTTCAGTAAGTAGTCTTAATTGCGTTGAAACTTTAAGTATTTGTCACAATGATTGCACTTACAAGCTAATATTGTGTTGAATACTTCTAAGTCACCGATAATTTGCTTAAAAGTTCTCATGTTAAGTGTTCAATAACTCTAGCTAAGTTCTCAACTTAATCTAGCCTTCGAAAAATATTACGATATTCTTATTTCAAGAAGATGTTTATTTCATCTAGGGTCAAGTGGGGTAAGTGTGATAGGGTTTCTGCATTTTTCATTAAGAAAATTCGTTCTCTGCTTCAAGTAAATTCCAAATCCTAAAATTGGTAGTGAATTATTATAAGAAATATACATATGTAGAAAAAAAATTATATGTTTGAATTCCAATTTTAAGTGTACGAAATTTGCATTTCAAAATCCATTGCTGTTTTATCACACTTACCCCACATAGGAAAACCCACATAAAAAGAAGACAGTTGCACTTAAATTCAAAAGCTCAAAACTTTCTTTAAACAAAAAATAAGGTCAATATTTCTTTTTAGTTTAATTATAAGTGGTCTAATGTTATATATTGCAAACTTTCAGATTTTTAGAATGATTTCCAAAGTTACAAGAGCTGTTTATCACACTTACCCCCAATCACACTTACCCCACTTGACCCTATTTAAGTTAATACGATTTCAGGATTTGGATTTTAAAATAGTAAAATTATTTAAAATAATTTTTATAAATATCAGTTGCATATTCTACACTGTTAAAAATGAGCTCTCAAATTTAAGAATAATGTTCTCATTTTGGAGAACATTAGTGGTTTATAATAGATCCGAATACATTATTCTCACATATGAAATCATGTATATGTTCTTATTTTTGAGAAAGATTGAAGGAAAATGATCCGATGGGAGCAGGGGTAATGTAAAAGGAGAATATCATAGAACTTAATTATGAGACTTACATATGTAACGGTTCTCAAATTTGAGATTTCAATAAAATTACTTCTTAGAACATTGTCCTCAAAATAAAATGACACAATCCTATCACTAATTTTTGAGAACTTCATTTTTTACACACAATTTAGTAAATCCATTTCATAAAAACTTTTTTTCTTAAGAAGGCAGTAATGTTCAGTAGTAAAAAAATTAAATTATTTTAACGTTACACTCAATCTTTTAAGTTACGGTCCTCAAATTTGAGATTTCACTGGATTTTCTTCTTAGAATATTATTCTCACAATAAAATGAGACAATCCAATCATTAATTTTTGAAAGCTTCATTTTTTACAATTTAGTAAATCCATTTGATAAGAAAAAAATTTCTTGAGAAGGCAGTAATGTTCAGTAGTAAAAAATTGAATTATATTCACTCAATCTTTAAGGTTAAGGTGCATAGTCGAAATAATAGTTAAAATGATTAAAAAATATGAAACTATGAATTTTCAACCTCGCTATATTAAAAATCTTCAAATTAAAACAAATGTAATAACAGTAAATAAAAATATGTAGAATTTTTTGACACTTTGCATGTTATTTGTGTTAGCTAAAATACTGTCGCATAATTAGTTTTTATCTGGATACTATTTTAAAATATAAATATTCAGACCCCGCTTCAATGCTGATTGCAATATATTCAATATTACTACTATAACATTATTAACGTTAGTCTAAGTAGTCTAATATTAGTCTAAGTAGTGCTATTTGAACACTCTAAAAACAATTTCTTTCCTCAAAATAACATTGAAATTACTTTTCAACTATAAATTTACATAAAAATGAAAGAAATTTCAATACTTACGCATACACTCTTGGTTATTAAATATATAATAATATTTTTATTTTTTGTTTAGAAAAACTGCAAACTTTACTTGAAAGTATATTTTTAAAATATCGCAACCTTCACAACTTTCACTGAATTAATACTTAAAAGTTGCTACCTATGTAATTAAGGGAATATGAGATGCTGAAAATTTGAGAAACTTTTGGATTCATTTAATAACCTAGAACTTTTATAGTTGTAATTAAATTTACGAGTATCAGTAATTTAATAAACTAAGTCTCAATTGGATCAGCTTTAAGTGTGAAGATTCTTTAAGAAGTTCTAAATATTTTGTTTTTTACGGATCGAAATAATTCAGTATTCAATAGTTTCAAAGGCGCGTAATAGCGTATCTTATAAAAGTATATAAAATTTATATTTAAAATTATATTTGTACCTGAATATTTTTTTGATTATACAAACAAATTTAATTTAATGATTCTATTTATAAAAGTCTCGTTTTTAACTATTTAATAGTTATCATAGTAGAAATAAAGGTTTTGAGTATAACATTTGAATTTAAAGTCTAATACAAAAAAATGGTATTTTGATGAAGAATGTGTATTGAGGATTAAAAATAATGAAATTGTTACCTGAAGTCGTTTTTGCACAAAATTATTAAACTCTGTTTCAGCTTTTAATTATTTTAAATTAAAAATATAGTAAACCGAAGCATTGTAAATACACCAAATTTCTATCTCAAAACATTGATCTTATACTTGAAGTTGAATGTAATTTCACTGAATCATAAAGTGTTTAACAGTAATAACAGTAACATAATAAACAGTAAAATTAGACAATTGCTGATTTACTTGTATGAAATTAATCTGTTTTCCATTTCAGAATGTTATGGGTTTAAAAAATTGCTAAAACAAGCCATTCGACTTTTTAATATAGAAAACAAATATCCAAATAAATCATGTCATGCCAAATTTTCTTTACGAGTACAGTTTATGCAATGCTTACCTTAGAAATTTAAGGAATTTTAGAGGTTTAAGATACTCCTTAAAACTTCAAGAAAATAAAATGCTGTCTGTGCGAAACTTAAAATTTCTTAATTTCAATGTACACAAAACAAACGAACGCATAGTAAGAGCATACTGGTAATACATATTTTTAATTTTGGGCCAAATTTGACCAAGATCCTTTCCGAAGATTCTACCCTTCTTTCCGAAGACAGTCGTTATTAACTTCTACGAAAGTGTTTATGCCTATAAGTAAGAATGTATCTATAAAAAATATTTTTGCTATTAAAATTATTATAACTATCAATTAGTCAAATACTGAATTGCCTGATAAAATTATGCCTTACTGTATCTCAAGTTCTTTTAAATTTATTAAATCAATCTTAAATTGATGGTGTGTTTTCTATAAGAAAGGCAGTTGCAAAACCCACATTCTCTGGTATAACTAAGATGTAGGACCCGGTCCGTTCATTGTCGACTTCGCCCATTTCAATTTACGATTGACAAAAGTCGCCAATGAATGAACCGGGCCCTATTTCTTAGTTATACTTTGGAGAATGTGGGTTATGCAACGAAACATTTCCCATCGAAATATCTGTGTAAAAATATGAATTTAATTACTGCAAGCTAAAAAAATAATTCAAAATTTTTGGTTATTTATCCTATTATCTGGATATTATATTACAAAGGCATTTGATTCACACTTATCCAGTTAATTAGAACGCGCTGCTGCATCTATAATCTAATGCGTTTATAATGTAAACTATTCACTGTACTTATAGCCAAATACCACTCTATACAACACCATAAACAGAAAAGTGGCATATCTCCTATTGAGTAAACATAGCGGAAATGCCACTTCTTCTCTTAGAGTGAGGGTAGCTCGACACTCTATCAAAGGAATTCAGTTACTCAATCTGCTAGTTATTAATCAGGAATATGAGTTTGGAGGTTTTGAAATATGGGCGAAATTGCTCTGAACACCCCTGGAAATTAATTTTCACTGGCATGTAATGGAGAGCTATTGGAAGCTTTAATTCCTTGATAAACGATGATTGAGAAATATCCTATCATATCTGTATTTCAAGATTATTCCGAAGTGATTTAAAATAAGGACTTAATGTAGAATGTTGGGAATGAAGTCCAGAGTCCAGACACACCAAATGATATTGAAATGTCAACTTTAAAAATAATTGTTGTATATTTATTGTTTTTAGGAAATATACTGTGTTTTAGATGAATTTCAACGTACCAACTATCTTATATAGCCAATTTCATCCAATGCTGTTGTAACATCTGTGTTTTAAATATGTTTAGAGAATTTTACTAACTTTTTATTTGTATAAAACATCATTTTCAACTATTCGTTACGGCAAAGACAATTGGCAAATTTGTAAGTGTATGATTCAGATGTTTTTAAGAGCAAAGAATTTGCATTTTATATTTCAAACACTGTATATTTTTGGTGTTTGCAGCGTTTTTTTTTAACTAAAAAAATTGTATTATTATTTTACTTCATATATTTTGTATGCTAAATTGAACTTTTGTTGCAAAATATTTTGAAAATATTAATTATATGTTCAATTGAGAGTCTAGTGGTTTGCAAAGTATACGCCTGCATTCAACATAACGATTCAATTTTTAAAAATTATGTCACATGAACATTATTGGAGAAAAAAATTTGAGCATTAGTTTGGTTTATATTTAAAGAAAGTATCTAGTTCATTAATTCACTAAAATCTTATTTTTATATTCGTAAAAGATTATTTAAATATATATGTCTTTAAAAAATAAAAATAAATAATATCCTTACACAATAGTTTTCTATTTGATAGTTCTATAATAATGGGGTTTGTTAACTTCATAATATAATAATACTAATATGTAATTTTTAAATGCTTTTGATAACTTGTATTGAAAAAAAATACGAACTAATATTTTTAGTTAAAAAATTTAACAACAATTGAGAATGAATCGGTGAGTGCAGAAACCACTTCAGTAAAAGAAAATCCGAAAACTGGTTTTCAATGAAAATGAGCGTAGATAGGCAAGATGCGTGTTGGGTGCAAAAACTACGTTAGTCTGTTGAGTAGTTCCGTAAGTACAGGACTGTTGTTTCGAGTGTTGAATGCAGAAATAGAGGAGGGGTTATACCGTTTTTTGTCCCTCCTGAAAAATTTAAAAATTGTGACTGACGTTGTTTCTGCACTCGCCGATTCAATTGCAGTAACCACACCAAGGAATCGGACCATTTTTGCACTGAAATAATCAGTGATTCAGTAAGCTTTCCCATAGGTTACAGTTGTTAAAAGCTTACAACAATGGTCCAAGTCATTCGTATCGATACTGCTGAACCCCAATACTTGCACCGCATGCAGCGCCATCTATCATTCAAAACTATAACTATTTGTTAACCTTAATTTATGTGCAACTAATTTTGTGAAAGCTAGCTTACCTTGTCTTTAAATGCATTTATATTTAAGAAATTGCTTAAATATTGTATTTAAGTGATGAAAACTGAATATACAAATTTATTTTTGAATTCGTTCCTGTAAATAGTGGAAAGCTGGAAGATTTACTAACGAAAACTTCCAATTAATTTTTAAAAAGTCATTTACTTGATAACTTAAACTGTTGATAATTTCATATCGTAGTTATAATTTTGCATAATTAAACACTAAAAAGCAAAAAAAAAATATTTATAACTATTAATATATTTTGAAATCTCTTATTGTTGTACGATCATACCTTTAA
The DNA here is from genome assembly GCA_023701765.1 of Hylyphantes graminicola. Taxonomy (NCBI): domain Eukaryota; kingdom Metazoa; phylum Arthropoda; class Arachnida; order Araneae; family Linyphiidae; genus Hylyphantes; species Hylyphantes graminicola. The sequence goes on from CM043122.1 coordinate 14,508,342, forward strand.
CCCTTTCAGTCCCAAAGATAATTTGGCATTATCATTTTAGAAATTTGTTTCTGATCGTTTATAGCCATTTATGATATCAAAAAGCAAATCACTCGATTCTTCAAACTTTTCTTATTAGAAAATATTTTTTTATAAATCCCAATAGATGTCATCCCTATTATTTTTTTAATTATGATCAGAAAAGTTGTGATGCCAAATGCCAACACTGGGACTGAAAGGGTTAAAAAATAATCTTTTTTTTTTATCTTGTATTGATCGAACGTTCATGATCGTGAAATATCGGTTTTAAAAGATTATTAAGAACGAAAATACTTTTTATTTTTATGAAAATTTTATAATGATGTGGGCAATTATTTTTGTATGACCATTTATAACCTAAACTTCTTTTAAACAACTTACATTGGTGTTTTGCACTTATTATATCTATTATATAATGCTATATTAAAATGTGCTTTTGGTTCCTTTTCATTGATGTATTTATTTCATTAGGTTTTCTATTAAATTAATAGGCAACAATAAGTCACTTTACTGTAAGTTAGAGAATAATTGATTAATTTAGGCTACTGTGTAAAGTGAAGTGTAAAAAATGCTTAATGCATAACGTCATTATAAGACATTTTGGAATTCAAGAAGTCATCGGGGAAATTGTGTTGTATATGCTATTTAGAAAATAGAATCTAAAACTGCCTGGTATATGGAGTAGCAGAGGCGAGAAGACAAGTGTCAAATATTTTGTATATAATGTAGTGCAAAAAATGTATATGTAACTTCAGTACTACACAGTTACATATGATAATTTACTATTCAAGAAGTCATAGTGGGTTTTTTTTGCAATTGATTGTTTATGGGTTTATGCAATTTGGAAAACGGAAGGTGAAAAGAAGAACTATTTTGTGTATAATGTAGCGTAAAAAATGTATATATAACTTCAGTACTACGCAGTTCATATGATACTTGATATGATATATGATATTTTACTATTCAGGAAGTCATAGTTTATTTTGCAATGGATTATATATGCAATTCGGAAAACTGAAGCAGAAAAGAAGCAACTATTTTGTGTATAATGTAGCGTAAAAATGTATATATATAACTTCAGTACTACACAGTTACAAATGATATTTTACTTTTCAAGAAGTCATAGTTTTTTTTGCAATTGTTGGTATATGCAATTAGAAGATAGAAGCTGAAAATGCCCTTGGTATGGAGTATCAGAGGCCTGAAGACAACCAAGTGGGTATAATATGGAAAAACAAATATATGGTGTGTATTTAGGGGTAAGTTTTTCTATTATTAGAAAAATAGTATACTCATCCAAAAGATTAGCAGAAACAGGTGAGTATACCAGACAATATCATTTCCTGAGAGAAAATATAAGTCATATCAGAAAGGTATGATGCTGGAAACTGAACATGTAGTTTATCTTGCAATTACAATCAGGATTTCATATTGAATTATTATTTATTTCCCTTTAAAAAAATCCAGTATTGACTCATAACAAACCAATCATCCATAAATATAACATTGCTAAAGATTTTTCTTAAATATTGTAATGATTTCTTATAGAGTCGAAGAGAATCTTGTGAAGTTTTTAATTGAAAATGTTTTTTTTTTGCATAAAAATTAAAATTTTACCGACTCTAAAATCCGATTAAAAGAACCAAAATAAACATACAAAAATTTTACAAACTTAATTAATTTTTAAAAAAAAATATTTCGTATAAAAATGGTTATTTTGATTATCATTTTATTTAGATTTTTTTTTCTTTCATGAAAATGCTATTAGTTTTTCTAGCATTAAGAAGTGCAAATAAAGTCATTATTATAAAAAATTATATGTGTTAGACAACCTTTTTATGATTTTTCTTTTATTATTTGAGTCAGCAGATGTTGAATAACGACTAAAATTTGCCTGTGATCTTTATAGAGTCTTTAGAGTCTTCTTCGGTCTCTCAAATATTTTCGTAAAAAAAAATCAAATCCAAGTGTTCCAATAAAAATTTCTTTTAACAATTAAGTTTATATAAAATTTTATATTTAAACGTATAATATGCGCGCGTATTTTTTTAAAAAGTAAATTATTCTAACAACGAGATACACTTCATGTTTCTATGGTGGCGCCATCTTTTAGTTTAAAACGCAGCGAAAAGTAACATTAATATTCATTAACAAACTCGTACAATTATATCGTATCCACGATAATACCTACATTTAAATTGGTCATTTAAAGATACTTTTTGAAACCCATCTTGCCACTTAGATTACTAGAATTTATAATTTTTAAATGACAAAAAAAGTGTATGTATGGACTCTAATAAGCAAAATAATCTTAATTTGTGAAGTATGCGATAACAACCTATCTACATCTACCAATGATCTATTTATTAAATATGAGTATTAATGACTGATTATCTTTATTATTGTTCTTAATTTTTTGTGTAAGGCTATAATTGTGTTAATTACTTTTATTTAATTACACTTGATGTATGTTGCAATGTAATCAATGTTTTATGTTTATTTAAAGTTTTACCTAAACATCAAATATTAAAAATTGTTTGCAAATAATAATCTTTATAATGTGTGTTGCATATTAATATCAATAATACATGTTTGTAAAAAATTTGTATTGTTAGGATATGTGGATATAAACTATATTAAATAATGTATGTTGTTAATATAATTTTTTAACGTTTATATAAAAAGTTTAAACATTGATAATAATTTAAATTGCATAAAATTATCAATTGTTTTCAATATTAATCTATAATTATATTTTATTTTTAAAAAAATTTATGCGTATAGATGTAATATATTTGAATACTTTATTATGTATTTAACATAGATTTATGTCCCCATATTCATTATCATCAGTAACTAGTGTATCATCAATATATTCATAAATCATGTTATTAATTTAGGTTAGATTGTTATTATAAAACATACATTTATAAATGACTTAAATCTTTTCATTTTAATTTGCAGTATAAATGTGTGCGATTTTTTTGTCGAAGTGTGTGCTCTACATTGATGATATTGAAATATTACTTTCAGATATGAAAACCGTTACAACTTCAGTATAGAAATCGATGAAAACAAGGATTTGCTTGTTCACAGTAATATAACGACCGAATAGATTTTACAAAAGTTGGGAAATCTTACTTTTTTTTTGCTTGAAGATCTAATTTTATCTATCCAATACTTTAGTATTATAAAGCGAACTATGCAATCTTTTTATTTTCATTTCAACACCATTTAATAATTTTGTGCTTTCACAACTGCATGATTTATAATATATGAAAGTTTGACATACAAACATTAATAAATACTATCGTCGGACCTCATGACAGACTACACTCTTAAAACAAAAGAGTGATATCCACTCCAGTTGGAGAAGTGCATTTTCGACACTGGAAAGTAGTGAATATTAACTCCGACTGAGTTAAAATCACTCGTTTGGAGTGATCCTGTTGGAGGTTTAACACACAAAGGATCCACTCCTCCAGGAGAAGTGCATTTTCCAGACTGAAGGAGTGAAATTAACTCAGACTGAGTTAAAATCGCTCGTTCGTTTTAAGAGTGTATAAAGCGAACTATGCAATCTTTTTATTTTCATTTCAACACATTATAATAACTTTGTGCTTCACAACTGCTTGACTTAAAATATATAAAAGTTCGACATACTAACATTAATAAATACCATCGTCGGACCTCATGACAGACTACATTTCTTTATACAGAAGAAAATCAGAAGTCTCGTACAACAAAAATGACAAAACGCACTTCTATATTTATTACATATGTTGTATTTTTGCAGATCTACGGAAGAAATATTCTCTTTATTCATCAGCATAGCATTTATAGTAGATGCGGGGCGAGATATGTATAAAAGTAAGTAATACAGAGTGGGCGTAAAAAGTGCAAGAATGTATGGTGCTCTTCTATGGCACTTTCTTTTCAATGTATTCGTGAAGCTTTTTTTTTATTGTGTTAAAGTTGTAGATCCTTTAACAATTTATGCATACATATGTGAATTGTTGAAGTAATTTTGGAAGGAAAAAATTAATTCATAAAGAAAAAGGGCTTTCTTTAACCTTTCTTATATAGTTTTCTTAAAAAATTATTTGCATTGAGTAACGACATAAAATGAAAAAGTGTGCCTTTTCTTATTCAAAGGTTAAACTGTTAGGCATTCTGAAGTGAAGGATTTTAACTAGAACATGTACTATTTGAAAAAAATATTTCTAAGATTATCTAAAACATATCCGTATACATTGCAGTTCAAATTACTCAATAGAACTATGAAATTAAAGATTCTATTGATGCAATTATGTACATTTTTTGTTAAGGTCATATCTTGTTAAAAATCAGTTGTGTAAACTTTTAATGTTATTTGACTTCACTGAAGTTATTATCTAAACTGTATAGAAGACTGTAGCATCCCATTTTCGTTCGTAATAAGACTTTTAACTTTTTTTATTCAAATACAATTTGTTACATTAATTTCTATTTAGATGCTGCATGATATTTATGATTTTTTCAAAATGTATAAGTTGTTTTGGACAGTATAGAAACATTGCTCAATACATGCAATATCTTACGATATCGTAACAGCGACAGATATGTTCAAATTGAATTTAAAAAGTATCAACTATTCTGAATTGAGATTAAGTTTCATGAAATAATGAAAAGGCACTATACTTTATTACACTCTTTTACCCCACTCTGTAGATATATTATGCCACATTTATAAAAGGTTAAAGATTTTCTAACCGCTGATGAACTCTCAAAAGTTATACAGTAACCCATCGTTACATCGCACATTCGGATCGGCATTTTCTAAATTCTTGTTTGGTTTTTAAGGGGGGATCATAGTTAGCGACAGCAAAAATGACCGATTCTTGGTAATGATTTCGAAAGGCTCTAAATCATTTAAAAATTATGGTACAATAAAAAAAAATTGTACCAAATTACAAATTGTACTTTTATTATAATATTTGCACCTAAGAATTTTATTTTTAAAAATTATTATTTTTGAAAAAAGCCATCTTTTGAAACATACAATTACGAATTTTCAAAAATACAAGTATTTTTTCGGTACACTTTTCTCCAAATCTATTAAATATTTCTTAATAAATTCTTTTGTGTGTTATACAACCATTTTAGATCTAATCAAGTTACCTATTTTTTTTGCCTAAAATAATTTTTAAATTCTATTTTTAAAACATTATATTCTACATTCATAAAAATTCTGATTTTCAACGAAGAAAAGTGTAAAATAATAAATTATTTTTTTTAATTTGTAAGACTAAATTAGGTGACTTAAATAGATCTAAAATGGTTTTATAACACACAAAAAAAAGTATTGAAAAATATTTAATAGATTTGGAGAAAAGTGTACCTAAGTGTTGAAAATTATAGTTTTGAGAAAAACGCGAAAAACAATTGCAGTCGATCCCGTTAACACGAATTCGAAATGACCACCAAAACATTTCTTGTTAACCGAATTTCACGTAAATCGTCAGGAATTTTTTTTTTACATTGAGCCAGTGAATAGTTTTCAAATATTAATACAAAAAATTCAGATTTTATAATGTAATACATAAATAATACAAGCATACAATTAGTAATTCAAAGGAGGCGTGGCACATTTGTTTATTTTTATAATTTTATTTTTTTATAAGAAATAATTAACCGATCGATACAAAATTGGTCTTATTCGATAGATTGGGCTTCCATCTATCAGAAAATACTGGTTTCAAAAATTCGATTTTTTGGTTTTTGTTAACTATGATCCCCCCTTAAATTATTATTTTTTAAGTGAAACGACATATTTTTTACCTACAAAACATAAATAATATTAAAAAGAAAAACAAAGCAAGATAGTTATTGTCAAATCCTTCCAGCGGTTTTTAGAAACCAATTTCTTAAATACGTATAAAAAAAATTAGACTTTGAGATATGTATAAGCGTTTAAAGTAAATAATATGACTGGAATTTACCTAAAATACGTTTGTTTAAGGTATCCGACTACGTTTGACACTTATTTTTTTAATTAACTTTTAATACTTATATTTTATGTATTTTTTTTTGTTCACCAACACAACTAATAATAATAAGTCAAAACTTATATTTTAAATAAATATATTTTGTGTAATTTAAGATTTTGTAAGTAAATTTTGATGTTTTTTGCCTTTACTATAAAATTTATAACTAAAAAAATATTTAGGATTTTTTTAAAATAATAATAAATTAATAAATCTTAATTTGATACCTAGGGAATGGACTACAATCTTAGATATTTATTGCACCAATAAAAAGTTATAAGTTGTCGAAGCTAAGTTAAAGATTTTTATGTACTTTTTTTCTACCATTTATGATATTAAGTGCTATAATTTTTATAATATTGCTTGAAATTACTAGTCCGTAGTCTATTCCCTAGATAATAGTATGACAAATATGCACACAAAATTTGAAAACATTCGGTTAAGTACTTTTTGAGAAATATGGTTTGTCTAGAAGAAAATTTTCAAAACTTTCATTTTGCAGAAAATCAATTTAAAGTTTGAGGTTACATTCAAATAGCAGGAAAGCCTTCTTTTTGGTACATAAGACATTCTTCATCTTCAAGTTTCATATTTTTAATTATTCTTGTAGATCGCAATTTTCTACTGGTGATCTTTTCTAAGGGATTTGAATGCCGTTTTCGTATAATGGAGTATTAATGGAGTACCAATGGAGTTATAAAATATTTGCCGCACAAACAAAATAAAGAGAGTTTTAGAATCTTAAAGAGTGGTGCTCTATTTTAAGATTATAAAAAAAAATCTGTTTTTTGCCGAAAAATACGATTTCAACGTAGTCGGATACCTTAAAAAAATATTAAGAATACTTCCAGCACTAGAAACTTCTACTGTACACTCTTAAATCAAACGAGCGAATTTAACTCAATCTGGGTAATTTTCACTCCTCCAGTCTTGAAAATGCACTTCTCCGAAAGGAGTGGATCCTTTGTGTGTTAAACCTCCAACAGGATCACTCCAAACGAGTGATTTTAAGTCAGAGTTAATATTTACTATCTTCCAGTGCCGAAAATGCACTTCTCCAACTGGAGTGGATTTCACTCTTTTGATTTAAGAGTGTAAGATATCGTTGAAAAGCTAAGATTTGGTTTTTTAAGAAACACTAAAAACATTAAAATGTCATTTTTAATTTTTGAGGTTCAGGTCCCCCTTAAAATAGAGAAGAGTAAAATAAAGGGCAATAAATAGCGTGCATGCGGCTTCTTCCATATACTGAGTGTCTTTCGTTTTTTAGATTTTAATCATAACTACTTCTCTGCTGCCTGTATGGATGATGCAAACAGTGCGTCTGTGGAATTTCCCTTCTGGATGACCAATTCCAGCATCAACGAAACTCAAGGGGAAGTTTCTATGCCTCAGCCGTGTAAGCGTGAAAATAGCTTACTATTCCTCCTACTCATGTGCGGAACCGTGTGGCTTGCCGTCTCCCTTTATAATTTTAATAAAACGTAAGTAATCCTTTATTATTTTGATCGGTTCAAAAGTACACTGCTCAAAACAATTAGGGTTGCACTTTGCGTACTCTTATAGACCCTTGCAATTACAACTTTTTATTTTTGTTCTAAAAATCTAAAATTTTTGAAATAGATTCACTATGCATCCGGAATGAAATGGTAAAAAACACTGGGGGAAAATCTGAATTTTTTAACTAAAATTTAAGTGGAAAAAATTTGAATCATAATTTTTGAATAAATTATAGCCATAATTTCTTCAAAAAAAAAATTTTTTTTAAGTTAAAATTAATTTTTAAACATCTAAGAATGCATGCATGAGGAATTTACGGTCAATTTATGTCATAAAATTGTTTGAGAGTGAATTTTATTTTACCATTGTTTTCATATTTTCATTTAATTAAAACAAACATTTTTAAATTCTTCAAAAGACATGATTCTTCGATCTAACGATACATAAGTTTGAGTTCAACTTGGTGAGAAAAAATCGCCACCTGATGATTAAAAATGAAATCATTTGGGGGGGGGTGAAAGGGTTTGAACCATGCGCTCCCCTAATTGTTTTGAGCAGTGTACGTGTAAAAGGGAATGTCAGTCCCATAGAGCTAATGCATTAGTGTTGAAATCACAACTTCTGCAAAGGTATTGCTTTGGCATGGTATCCCTTTTTCACCAGGCATGGGAATCATCATGACACCAATTTAAAACAAAATTGAAAAGAATATAGCATTCGGTTATTTAATTGGTAATTAATAAAGTTTTAAAATAGTGTCGCCATCTGCTGTATATTTTTGTCATTCTAAAAATTCAAAAATATACAATTAAATAACTATATAACATTTTCGCTTCAAACTTTCTTTCATTTCGATGTTAAGTTGATTACCATACCTAAGGAAAAAGGTCTAACAGGGCAAAGCAATACTTCTACGGAAGTTGTGATTCCAAAACTAATTCATTATCTTTTTGGGGCTGACAATCCCTCTTAACGGTCTCGTTGTGTGCCAGCTCAGGTGTCTGCTCGTCTCTTAAATGTTGTCTAAATAATTACAACGCCCTTAGAAACTAGCACAAGTGTAGCTCTAGTGTGTGATATTTCAAACTTACCTAACCTTACTAAAATTACATATTTGACAAGTTTGATTGTGGTTGAGTTAAAATTACTAAAATATCCAAACTTTCAAGATCTCTCGGTTAAAGCAAGTCGTTACAAAAGCTCAATAAAATAAAATTCAATTCAATAGAAAAATTCTGAAGATGTCAAGTGAAAAGTGTCAACCTATTGATCGGATGCGTTAATCTTTATAGATAGCTTTGACAAGCTGTCGATAAATTTATATTGGAAAATACCGCTTTCTATATTTCTGTGTTTCGGAATCAGAAAGGTATGTCTCGCGTTATTATAACATAGATGATATTTCATATTTAATAAAAGATTTTAAAAAATATGCCGACAAGTATTTCATTTAAAACAAAAGTATTTCAAAAGTGTCACACACAAAATTAAAACCTTTTCAATATTAGGTTGTGGATTTTTTATTATTATAACATGGATTTTAGACAAAATGGTGTTAAAAAGGTTTCCACTCAAATATTCCTTAGTAGCTTTAAAAACAAAAGTTAAAATAATTTTCAAATAAGTTGATGTCAGATGAAATCCATTTTGAACAAGATAATTATTAGACACTACAGTGGTGGACATAATTATAAGACACCTATCAAATTTGACAAATAATGAACAAAAAGATCCAGACCTTAAAAATGTCTTATCGAATACGTCAAAAATATAAATTTATTCTGCTATCATATATAATTATTTTATAATAATGATATTTTCTTACAATTTAATGAAAAAACTTAAAAACATAATGGACAAAATTATAAGACACCCGATTTTTTTTCCAAATACAAATGTAAACATAGTTTGCCGACACTAATGTTTTAAAAGAAAATAATCTAACAAGGTTATTCGATAGTTGGTGGAGTCTCCATTTTATAACATGAAACATGCGATTTAGTATCGAATAAATTGATTCTTACTAATACGGCAAGACAGTTCTTCCCAAGTACATTTTTAATGTCTTCAACACATGCAAACTTCCAACAAATTTCGGTAAACTGCAAGAGCCAAGATCTCTTACAAGTTTTCGATGAGATTTAAGTCTGGGGAAGGGAGAAGGCCACGGATGAACATTGATGCTTTGCTCTGAAATCCACTTCTTTGTTTCCTTTGATGTATAAATTACGTATTATTGTGCTGGAAAGTGTAGTTTTCGCTGCAAAGAAGTTCACCGTATATTGCTAGTTGATCTTTAAAAAGATTTTTATACGCTTCGGAATTCATTCTTGAACGGACAAAAACAATATATGCTTTCCCTTGAGTCAAAAAACCAGCCCAAGCCATTACTGAGTCTCCACCCATTTGGTGGCTCGTTGGTACATAATTAGACTTCCGTAAATCATGCCAATAATAGTGAAATCTGTCAGTGCCATCCAGGTTAAACTTTTTTCTTCCGAAAATAGCAAAGAGTTCCATTTAGCAGTCCAGGCCATAGTTTGTTTCGCGAAGTTTAGAAGGTCCATTATGTGCCACCTTAGAAGAGGTGTTTTTACCCCCATTTTTAAATTTACGCATAGGAAGCATTGTGCAACATCCTGCGAATGATTGCCTTGATCAATTCAGTTTCAAAGCATTTTTAATGGCTATAGAGGTCATCTGATTCTGTGTTGCGAGCGAAAGCATATGGAGTCTGTCTCTCGGGGACAAGCAAGGAGTGCGCCCAGATCTTTTAATCACCAATTAATTAATACCTCTTTTCAAAAGATGTTTAACTGCACATCTAGAGTGCTTAACAACTTTTGAAATATTATTAATTTAAGTACCAATTCCGTTTAATCTCCAAAATTTAGGAAAATTTCATTTTCTTTTAATTCTGTATCTCGTGGGATGTCGGGATGTTTGCAAATGCCTGAAGACTGTTATTGGCTGCTTTAGTTAACTGCTGACGTTATAACAGCGCAGCAGAATATTTGCATATTGAAAATTATTTAGGGTGTCTTATAATTTTGTCCACGGTATTTTTTAATTTTTTTATTAAAATCTATAAAATATCATTTCTGTAATACAATTATGGATGATAACAGAATAAATTTTAATTCTTTATCATATTTGACGAAGAATTTAATGATTTAAATCTTTTATTTCAGTGTATTGTCAAATTAGGTAGGTGTCTTATAATTATGATCACCACTGTAGTAACTTTTTTAGCACTTGATGCTTACTACATGTATACTACAGCACTTGATACTACTATACCTTACTTCAAGAAACTATGAACTTTCCATTCAATTACTTAAGATCGTGCAGAAAATCTACTTTGCAAAGTTGTTGCTTCCACTACTACTTTATGGCGCTTTTAAGAGCATCAGTCACTATCGTAACCATTCAGCTAACAAACTCTCAAGTTTTCTCAAAATAAGAGCTTCTTACCATGAGTCAATAATAGTTAATACGTAGTTATTCATTTTGTATATTTTAGTTATGAAATTCCCCCTTGTTCTCTGCATAAAAACCTTCCAAAAGATTTTTTTTATCTAGGTTACTTTTATGTTATCTTATCTGTTTACAAACAGTATAAAAACACTGTAAAACCTGGGTGCAACATTACTCTAACTTCATGGAGTGACGCTATATCGGATTTATGGAGTTATCGTTACACAAATAAGTTTGCTCCTTAAAAATCTATATCAGCAAGTGCTGCCTCCAGTTCACGATGTAACGTTACTTTAAATTTAGGAAGTAACATTACACCGCCAAATAGGTGTAATATTAAACTCCTTAAATGTGCAGTAACTTAACTCCGTGTAAAAGCGGAGAAAGCTAGGGTTCCAACGACATTACAACGAAAACCTTCCTAAAGATTTTTTTATCTAGGTTACTTTTATATGTTATATGTTTACAAACAGAATAAAAAAACACTGTAAAACATGGGTGCAACATTACTCAAACTTCACGGAGTAACGTTAAATCAGATTTACGGAGTTATCGTTACACAAATAAGGAGTTTGCTCCTTAAAAATCTATATCAGCAAGTGCTGCCTCGGTTCACGATGAAACGTTACTTTAAATTTAGGAAGTAACATTACACCGCCAAATAGGTGTAATATTAAACTCCTTAAATTTACAGTAACTTGACTCCGTGTGAAAGCGAGAAAGCTAGGCTTCCAACGATTTTACAGAGGAACGTTACACATCACGATTTTACAGTTAACTTTTATTGTATTTTTATTATCTTTAATTTATTTCGAATTTAAAAAGGGAAGTGTCTTAGTAAGTCTATTTAGAATGTAAGCTTGGAATTCCTCCCCCATCCACGAGTGCGGTTTTCTTGGAAACGGGGTGATTTATAGCTGATTCGGGTTTTTTTCCACCCTACATGGGGATATACTAACTGTTTTGATTGTAAATCTCAAGAGCGCTAGGATTAGATAAGCGATGTTCCCCCTTTCTCCTAGAAAACCCAGTGAAGGGATGAGGGAAGAGAGTCTTTTCGAAGCTTACATTCTGGCTAGAAATGGTATAATCAATGTTATGCCAGTTTTACTGAGAATATGATTTATTCTTTTTTTTTTTTTTTTTGTTAATCATAAGAAAAGTTGTATCTTTTCTTGGAATTGGAGTTCTGTTTTTCGCATGAAACTGAAATGCATGAAATAGAATAACATCTACTTCATAGTTATTTAAATTAATTTCAGAAAATGTTTTTATTATTTCATATTGAATATTTAAAGTATTTAAATGTAAGGCTTTACGGCTAGCAGAGAGCCAAAGCACAGAGAACCTCACATCTCGAGGTCTAATTAAGAAGTGGTGGTATTTTTAATGATTGTGAGAAGAGTGGAGAATACAAAACAAATTCTGCTGCGTCAGCAATTTCTATGGAAAAGACTGTATCGACGCCAATTAAAACGTGGGAACTGTTTTATGGATCTGAAAGACATTAACTGAGAGTTATGAGAGTTATTAAGAAAGAACAGTTATTTGTGTGGTTAATATTATAATTTTACAGATATTTTTGCGATATATCACATGCATGTGAAACTGTGTCTTCTAGGCCGTATCTTCAGGCCAGCAAACGTGAGATCCTGGCCGACTACGCCTTGCCTGTAGCAGTTATCTCGATGAGCTTCCTAGGATCGTTTGTATTCAGGGATGTGGCCAGTAAGTACTTCAATAACTTGCGCTTAAATTACAATTGAAGAGCTTAGTAGAAGAAAGTGATAAGTGACATTTTTGAAAAATTTAAGATTTTTATGTCAATGAATTTATTATTAACTTCTTTAACAATAACAAGTTTCCCCTTTTTTCAAAAAATTTAAATTTAGTATATTTTTAACGCTTTACAAGCACCGTTTACGACAGATCCGAGTGTAAACGAAAAACTTTAAAGCTCATTTTCTCATTTTCACCTTTTTGTTACTTAGCACGTTCTTCCACTAAGCTCTTCAATTGAAGATCTTAGTAGAAAAACGTGATAAGTGACATTTTGGAAAAAGTTTAAGATTTTTGTGTTCAATGAACATACTATTCCATTCTTAAAAGATAACAAGTATCCCCTTTTTCATAAACAGAAAGTTTCGTATATTTTTTACCGTTAAGTACCGTTTTTAATGGATTTAAGTGCAATCTAAAAACTTTCAAGCTCATTTTCTCGTTTTCATCTTTTTTGTCACTTTGCACGTGCTTCCACTGAGCTCTTCTATTGCTAACTGTTTTAAGGGGGGGGATTGCAATGGGGGGGGGGGGCATCGTGAAGTTTAACAGGAAGTTTTGAAGTACTATCGTTATAAGGATTTCAAAAGAGGCAAGAGTTGAGAATGCAAAATAATTTTTAAGAGAGCTTTTTTTTATTTGTAAAACAAACTAACATTGCTTTCGAGTTCACCTTTGACTGAAATCTTTGATTTTTAAAACATTCAAACTAAAAAATTAACACGTTTTTAATTTATTGCAAGAGCTTTAAATGTTTGACCTGGGATAAGCGACTCTCTTCCAAACTATGAATATCCAGCCAAAGCTTTAAATAAAATCTATTATATAACCTGTTACCTTTTTTAGCTAGGATAAACGTTCATAAGAAGAAACACTAAAAACATAAAGATTTAATTTTGGCAAAAGTATTGGAATAAAATATTATTTTGATTTTGAAAAAAGCAAAAAAAAATTATCTGTTATCCCGGGCATCAGATCTAAAAGGGTTAAAACGTGGGAAGTTAACAGAAAATAATTTTTAAAAAATTTAAAATTGCATAAATCATTAATACCGTGGCGTGGTTACACTACCTTAGACGTCAACCAAGTCAGTGACCAAGGCAATGTAACCGCGAAAACCAAGCTGGCACTCAAGTTGGCGCTCACGGCCACGAACCCATCTAGCTTGTTTTTTTGTTTTTTTTACCTTGGCAAAACCAGGGTCACGCTGAAATCGCTGCCCAAGTTAGCGCTCAAGGTAGTGTAACAGCGGTATAAGTACAGAGTGATTATAAAATAACGCTCGCTATTCGAAGTGGTCTGTAGCTTGATTGAATAATCCAAATGCATCAAAAATTGAGACACTTACTAATCAAGAAGGGGAAAAAAGAATGGAATCATAAAAAAGATAGAATCCTAAAAAATGATCATAAAAAAGAATAATCATAAAAACAAACTCGTCTCTTGACAGGGTTCTAAATTACGAGGCGTCGTCAATTATGGCCAATTACGGCCAACACAGCTAATTGCGCCTCGTAGTTTAGAACCCTGGTCAAGAGACGAGTTTCTTTTTTTCGAAAAGGAATGGAATCATAAAAAGAAACGCGTCTCTTGACCAAAGTTCTAAATTACGAGGCATAGCCAATTATGGCTAATTACGACCGACACATCCAATTACGCCTCGTTATTTAGAACCCTGGTCAAGTGACGAGTTTGTTTTTTATGATTCCATTCTTTCTTCCCCTTCTTGATTAGTAAGTGGCTCAAAGTTTTTTGCATTTGGATTATTCATTAGAGCTACAGACCACTCCAAATAGCGAGCGTTATTTTATAACCACCCTGTTATGTATTTATTTTTATTGGATTACTAACATCGATTGTGTTTTAGCGGACCAATTCCGTTACAATGTCAATTATCCACTAAATCGAGCTCCAGTGGAAGAGCTCCCTTGGACGGCAGCTTTAGCATCGCTTGGCATGGGGTTTGCCCTGTCGTTGCTGTTTTTTATGGACCAGAATATTTCGGCGGCTATGGTCAATAATCCATGTAATAAGTAAGTTTGTGTTTTTCTTGTAGTACTATTTATAGGTACAAATTGCTTATTCCATTGAGTTTAAAGGTCTTAATTTACACTCTTACAAGCATCAAAGTCTTATATTTGATGGTTTAGCAATCCTTAAGCTTTTTTTTTATTACTTAATCAAGCCCTATTTAAACCTTTCAGTCCCAGTGATGCCATTTGGTATCATCATGTTTCTGATCATAACTTTAAAAAATAATGGGGCTGACATCTATTGGGACTAATAAAAATATTTTCTAATAGAAAAAGTTTAAAAAATCGAATAATGTGCTTTTTGATTTCATAAATAGCTATAAACGATCAGAAAAAAATTCTAAAAGCATGATGCCAAATTGTCATTGGAACTAAAAGGGCTAATACTCAAAAATATTAGGAAATCAATAAGAAATATTATCTAATTTGGTAAATCTAAGTAACTGAATATAAATGAAAGTATTATTTATTTTCAATGTTGACGAAAACTGTTTTCTGTAAAAACTAATTTCACAGTTGGACTAAATGTTCCATCAAAGCATTTCCAATTCGTCAAAAACGTGGAAACTATATAATACACTCTTAGAACAAACGAGCGAATTTAACTCAATCTGAGTAATTTTCACTCCTCCAGTCTTGAAAATGCACTTCTCCGAAAGGAGTGGATCCTTTGTGTGTTAAACCTCTAACAGGATCACTCCAAACGAGTGATTTTAACTCAGTCTGAGTTAATATTCACTCTTTTCCAGTGTTGAAAATGCGCTTCTCCAACTGGAGTGGATTTCACTCTTTTGGTTTAAGAGTGTATATTTCTGATAGAGTATAATCATGTTCGTTTTCTTCAACAGGCTAAAGAAAGGCCCTGCCTACCATTTAGACTTGTTCGTGGTGGCCGTAGTGAATGGCTTTCTGTCTTTGTACGGACTGCCATGGATGCACGGAGTCCTGCCACACTCTCCGTTGCATGTACGCAGCCTTGCAGACGTCGAGGAACGAGTGGAGCAAGGGCACGTCTATGAGATGTAAGTAAAAAGTCTGCATACCATTGCATGACTATGGATCCAGGGACGGATCTTCCATAAGGCCAATTAGGCCCAGATAGAGCCCCCAAATTTTAGTTTCTGCTGTGGACAAGCAAAATTTTAGTTGATTTTAGAATTTTGTATGCCTCCCTTTTATTTTAGCTTACGGCTTTGACTTATACATTGACTCAACATAATTGGTCTCATCAATGTAATAAGAATGATGATCGAGAAAAACATACATCAGCCAATTAGTACTCTAACTATAGTTCATCATACACGAAAATAATACTATAACTAAAGGTCATCAGAAACAAACCAATACAGGCCTTATTCTAAACCAAGTGATTTCGTTACCCCATTCATACAAGATACCATTATATCCAATTACCTTATAACTAATTCTTGTAATCTTTTGCAGTATCGTGAAGGTTCGTGAAACACGTGTGACAGGAATCGTGTCTCACATCCTGATTGGCCTGTCTATCTTCCTGTTGCCCTACCCTATGGCTTATATTCCAACTGCCGTGTTGGATGGTCTGTTCTTGTACATGGCTATCACTTCGCTCAACGGGAACCAGATGTTTGAACGGATTACGCTGCTCTTCATGGAACAAGTACACGATTAACTAATATATATTTGTTGCTGCTCTAATATCTATCTAAAATGCTTAGTTTCTTAGAAACTCTAAATTTATTATAACGATCAAAATTAGATTATATATATGAATTAGATTTTATTTTACTGCATACACTCTCAGAAATAACACTTTCATTTTTGACGATTCATGAATCCTCAAGCCTCATTTCGTTAGTTTTGAGGATTGCTTCGTCAAACTATCACGTGACTTTTGAGCAAACGCGAATCCTCACTTTTACGATCTTGATTTGACGATTCTGTATCTTGATTTTGAGGAAGCTGAATCTCATTTTTGTACTCACATGCTCAAAAATGACGAAATATTTCTTTAGATTAGACGACATTCAAATCCTCATAAAAATGACGATTCAGATTTCCTCACTTTGAGGTAAAGAAAACTCGGAGCATTTGCCAGTAAACGGGATCGTCAAAATTAAGGAAAATTTCGTCGTTTTTGAGCATTCATTTTTGAGAGTGAAATTAGAGTTTATAAATACCGTAAGAAAGGAAAAAATAACGACAAGCAAAGAAAATTCCTTTTTACAAACCATGTACGAATAACTAACCGAAACCAAACGAGATACGTTTTTATAACAGCTATATTTCATTACATTTCTACATTAACTTTGTTCTGGATTAAAATATTTAAATTTTTTTTTGTCTTTTTCGCGATACATCAAAAGATGCTCATTGCTCAAGTTCCCGGTTTTATTTTGGATTATATTACTTCAAAAATTCATGTCAATGGTAACCAAAGACTTTTGGGATTATGAATTATTGTGCACTATTTAGATTTGAACCACATACGTTTTTGTGCTGATGATGGTTTTAGAAACTTTGACTTTGCTGGATAATACAGGGTGTCCGTAAAAGAATGTCCGAGTTTTAATGGTATTTAACAGGAGTTTATTTTATACTAAATATAACAAATTATACATGAAATTGAAGGATAATTCCCCTAGTTTTGCCTATAAGTGCTCAATGTGTGCGGCACATATCCAAACGAAAATGCAATTCCTCCCATACTGTCTGCAGCAAGTCTGGAGTAATGGAAGCTACTGCCTGTGCAACTGTGAAAACAATGTAGAGGTACAAGAGCATGAGCTTATCTGAAACTGTTGAAGTTACTCTTTATTCGTCACCTTCAACCACAACTGTCGAACAATTACAGCTGATACTATTACAATTTGAAAATGGGGCTGGGGAGCCCAATCGGTTAAGCACTCGCTTAGCATGCGGAAGGCCCCTGGTTCGGGTTTCGGGTCCGGGCATCGCCAAAATAGCTTCCGACCTATAAACGGCCCGTGCAGCCAAAAATGTCCGACGAATGTCCGAAATGTCCGACGAACCCCGTGTAATAGTCCAGTCAAATGGGGAAAAATAGGGGAAAGTTTTGGTGTAGTTTTTTTTTAAATTTTATTATATGTTTTCGAGGTCGCTGATCACGAATCTGAACTTTTCCACCTCGTATCTTTTCCGGAAATTGAGTTATAAGCATAAAACATGAAAAAAATCGGACTTTTTTCAGTTTTTTCATTGTAACGCAAAAACTATCAATTTTAGAGAAAAAAAAGTTAATTATGAATTTGAAGAAAATAAAATTTTCTATAACTTTTGTACATACGACATCTTTGTAAGAGTAATAGTTAAATGGCTAGCACGCGCCAAAAAGCAGGCAAAAAGACGCACCCCGATGCGACCTTGATCAATGATCATTCACCCTAGGAATGGATCTTAACCTCCTCACAGCTATTTCTGCTACCTGGAAGTTTATTTTATTTCAGATTTTCTCACCAAAAAGATGCAATTTACACCAATTATAATTTAATTTAATTAGAAAAAAGTACAATATCAGTAATTGTTGAATAATACATTTATTTTTTAAACAATAAGTTTTTTTACAATTACAATACAAATATACAAGAGGTTAAATTCTGTTACGTCTTTTTCTTAAGGACCAGAGTTATCGATGAATTACGCCCGTTCTATGATAAAAAAAAATAGTTTGAGTCATGCGTTTCCTTACTTTAAAAAATAAATTTGAGTTAAAAAGTAATAGTACTTACCTGTTAAAAAGCTGGATCACGGAACGTAGAATCCAGTTGTTCTTCCTCAATTTCTGATTCCATGTGATCTTCATACACAGTTTTGAAATTTTCAAACACTTTCGCAGTTCAAGCACAAGTTGGAACATTTAAGACCTGCCTTTCTGCACCCACAATTTTTTCTGCAGCCTTTTTTGCATGTGCAGAAAACCAACTTTAGAACAGCTGCAGGTGCCGGAGGAAGTAAAGTTGTTACTGGAACAAGACCATTCTTTGTCCTTCTCCATCCCCATTCCTCTGGATTTAGTTCAATGCCACGCCACTGCTGAACTTGATAATATACTCGTAAAGAGTGTTGCCTTGCTGCTGCGGCGGATGGCGGAAGAGCAGCAATGTTGGTCTTGGTTTTAAATGCGGCTTTTATGTAATAAATGTACCTCAAGTGATTGAGAGAAGGTGCTTTTTTACCATTGTATCCATATACGGAGACCAGAAAACGCTCACCAGCATCAGCAACCATGTCTTGAGTAGAGTTGGAGGCGTAAAATATTTGGCTGGTATCTGAAAGATCAGGATTCTTAGTAAGAGTCTTGAAGAATTTTAATTTTCCTTTCATGTAAAGAGATGACGTGGTATCACAACCACTCATTGCATGAAGGAAGCGAATATTTTCTGCAACTTTATTCTCTGCTGCATCTGTTGAGGAAAAGGCTACTGATGGTGATTGGCCCTTTCCTGGCTTTAAAAGGAACACATTGTCAAACTTACAGCGGCCTACCAAGATCACTAATAAATCCACATCTTCACCAACCATAACAACAGTCTCTTGTTTTGGAGCTAAAGATATGGCGGTGTTCACAATTAGTGTATCTGCATCTTCTTTAGCTTGCTTGCAGATCATTCCTGCTGCAGAAATTTTTGTCATCAATAAATCAATTAAACGGAGTTTGTTTCTTGGATTAGAAAGGAAATTTTCTTTAGTCATTGTTGGTACCATTTTTTCTTCAAATATGATGTCAGCGGAAGAAAGTTTTCTGGCCCTTTTTATTCGCTCAGCACTTTTGGTTCCACCTTCTGCCAAATCTGGATAGCCATCAAACACAACTACATCATGTGATTGATAGTTTGATCTGACATATTCTATGTAGTTTCCACAGATAGCAGGGCCTGCTCTTGGAAATCTAAGACTATAGGCACAACCTATTTTGGGGGCCCCTTAACGGAAAATATTATGCATGATTACATGATTTCCAATAATAATGGTACTATATGACCCATGTATAAAATTTTTGCTACAATTTTCTAGGCTTCCTTACAAACATTGATCAAAACAATAACGTTAGGTCAATTACTCACTTAAAATTGAGCAAAAAACAAAGTGGAGTATCTGAATTTTTTTTAGTTTACTAATATTTTGGGGATTTACAGCATTTAGCATAATAGAAACTGAAATTTAGGGGCCCCTAAAATTTGGGGGCCCTAGGCCCGGGCCTAACAGGCCTTATGGAAGAGCAGGCCCTGACAGATAGCATCAAACGATTGATCTACGGGCCAGGCTACTCTGTGTAATAAAAATCCACCATCAATGACGTATTGAAATTTTTCATTGAACTTCATATTTTCAATGTGTTTAAATGTTTTGTACAAAGTGGATTTTTGTCCTTTTCTTAAACAACCATTGTCGAATAGGGATATAGAGTAAGGTCCTAAGTCGTACTTAAGGTATTCTTCCAACTCTTCATCCGATTGTTTTGCAATGCTGATCCTCTGGAACAGTGTAGTTGGGTTCCGTTTGTAAATGGGAATATAATATCTTATTATCGCTTATCAGCTCAGAACCGATAAACGTAGCGTCAACTAAACTACTTATATACTCACTGGTTAATTGAAACAGGTACATAGGGTAACACCAATTTTTAAAGCGTGTGATTTATTTTGGTGCCCTTCAGAGAAAAACATGTGTTACTAATACCGTCGCGCCTCATTTCCTCTGTCGAAAACCGAATACATTGACCGAAATTGGTCTTTTAAAGACTGAAATACAGAAATTTCGTTATTTAAGTGTAAATTGTACAGCAAATGCCCGTTATTAAGTATACCATTGACACCGATAGATATTATAAGTATAAAGCGGCATTAAAGTGAAAAAGGAATAATGGAATGGACAATGTTTGGTGTCAAGTCCAGATAGCTAGGGGGGGCGCGATATTTTACCTGTTTTTGACGCGCCCTAGCTGCTAAACTATTCATCTTAGAACTAGCTTGTATTTACAAAAATTATAGGAAATTTTATTGTCTTCAAATTCATAATTGACTTTTTTTCTCTAAAATTGACAGTTTTTGCGTTATAATGAAAAAACTTAAAAAAGTCCGATTTTTTTCATGTTTTTTGCTTATAACTCAATTTCCGGAAAAGATACGAGGTGGAAAAGTTCAGATTCGTGATCAGCGACCTCGAAAACATAAAGTAAAACTTTAAAAAAAACTACACCAAAACTTTCCCAAATCAGCCCCTTTTATGGACGAATTGACTGGCCTATAAGGGAGTGCACGTTAAATATCCTTCAAAGTTATAACGCTGCGTTCGATGTCGCCCTTAACGGTTGCTTTGGGTGGCCAATATGATTCAGGTGTTGGCTCGTCACCTGACTGTGGTTCTAAATTAGGACGCTCGTCGCCAATAGCCCTCGTGTATCTCTAGTGCGACGATAATTAAAAAAATAAAAATTTGAAACTCGGACATTCTTTTACGGACCCTGTATTATAAATACGATTGCTGTGAACAGTGAATGTTTGTGTTTCAGGCTGCTTATCCTCCGAACCATTATATACGCCGCTGCCCCCAACGTAAGATCCACATCTTTACGATGTGCCAAGTGTTTCAGTTGGCCATCATGTGCTTCTTTGGCTTCTCTCCATGGTCGTACGTTAAGATGGTCTTCCCAGTTATAATTTTTTTACTACTTCCATTCAGGTACTACTTTTTCAATGTGAATCTCTAACTTAAATTTGAAGAGTACAGGGGAAGAACCGCTTGATTTCGTAGAGAACTTTCCTCAGCAGGCCACTTTGGCGACGATAGCGAGTAATCGCCTAAACTGGTGTAAGGAAACCAGTTTGTACCTACCTAGATGGACGCGATGCACGGTTCCGAAGCTTGGACCAAGCGAAGAAGAAAGAGAGAAACCAGTTTTCTGTCGCCAAGCAGACGCATTTATGGTATGACTCCTAATAAATCAAGCGGTTCTTCCCCTGTACTCTTAACATTTGTTTTAAATTTATCTTAATGGGAAATTCACGAAATATTCCTCTTGTTTTTCTAAATCCCATCCATGTCTACGAATGAATTCGTTGGTAAAAAATCATAGAACAAAAAATATATTTACATGCATGTCAATTACGCGCTTGAAAGTTACAGCAAATTTAAAGGCATAAGAATACGACATCCGTGCTAGTAAACGTGACTGAAAAGTTTTTACAGTGAAAATTTTAACAGACCAACTTTTATGGCTATTTTTTTTTTCGAATATGTCTGCATATATTTTTTTTGTAATGAGTAAGCTAAGCAGACTTAGTAATACATGTACTTATAAGCAATCAATTTTAACCAAAACAGATTCTTTAGGAAGAATAATAACTCATAAGGTTTCTTAAATGTACAATTCAAATCTAACTAATTTTTTTTCTAGGCACAAGATAGTACCGTGTCTTGTGGATGGCAAGTACTTAGAAGCTTTGGATGGCGAGCATCAATGAGAAGATCTTTCTTTAGCTCCTTTACTTTATTCATTATATACTGGATACTGGTGCCTCCGAGGTTTCCTGGCCCTCAGGCAAGAGTGCCTAGACAGTCCTGTGAATACGAAACCTCAATGCAAACCACTAAAAGGATCTTGCCATGTCAGTTGACCCAGAATAAAGACGATCGTGGAGGACGCTCGTCAACACATTTAGCACTCAAATTCGCGTCGAAAACTGACAAAGAGGACATGTTTGTGAAATGAATTTATTTCTGTTGAGGACCAGGAACTGTGATCTTGAAAGGCAACCAAATATTTTCCTTCTGTTCATCACACAGCATCGAGCACTGTCCAGAACCTTTTTAACCTACTTGTATTGAAGTAGATCGTTTCAGTTGATAAACTATGAAAAAGGTGACAATCTAGAGTTGGATATACCTTAGGTCAAGCACTGAGTTATAGGAAGGCTGCGACTGAATCCACTACGATGTCTCTTAAACTATATTAACTAACTCCACAAAATTAGTTATCGATTGGTTCACTTTATCTCGTTAAAAATTCTAAATGTACTATTTTTCTAAATTATTATTCTTGTATACATTGCTC
The DNA here is from genome assembly GCA_023701765.1 of Hylyphantes graminicola. NCBI lineage: Eukaryota > Metazoa > Arthropoda > Arachnida > Araneae > Linyphiidae > Hylyphantes > Hylyphantes graminicola. Next base: position 14,531,228 of record CM043122.1, read on the forward strand.
GTATTTTTAACAAACGTGTATGTTTAAAAACAACATTCGCACATCCTATAGTTTCGATTTTTTTTCTTTGTGACTGCTGCCGTATCTAATTTTAAATTATGTGTCAATGAGGCTTGCTTACGATTTTTAAACAATTTTCATAAAACTAAGAAATATTTTCCCTCTTGAATAATATATTTTCTTCAGGAGGTATTCCTGAATTCTATAATATGTCCTATAATATGTCATCATTTATTTAGCTTATTATTGCGCCAAATAATTCGTTCATTATTCTCCGAAAAAATGGCCTCCAAAAATTAAATAAAACAAGAATTTGTTAATTGACACATTGAAATCACGGTTTTTTTTATGATTGTGTCATTAAAGTAAATGTATGACTATCATTGATTTGCAGTAGTTTCAAATCGGGAAAAAATCATCCAAATTTTACAAAAACTGTTATTAAATAATGAAAAACGCGTTTAAAAACAAACGATAGACAAGTGATTTTGCAGCTTGTATACATCCTAAAGTAAACATTGGAATTTGCTTATAACGCATCTAAAACTAATCCTTATAATGTACTTAAAAATTTATACTGCGACATTTTATTTCTAAAATATGTTACTGTTACCTTGTAAAAATGATAAGTATTAAATTATAAATATTATGCAATTTTAACGGAATTCTATACGATTTTAACGAACAAATTTATCTTTGATTTTTTTTCGTTAAATGCAATTTTCCAATTTGAATGTGCAAATGTATGCTTACTGTAATTGAAATATGTTGTTCGAAAAACGAATTTTCTTATGAAATAGGAGAAGTGCTTGAACTACTCAAATAATAACCTTTCTATATTTAGACGAAATGATCCCGATATTTATTTCCATTCACGAATCGGTTTCTATAGATGTATTTTTATAAAACGCAAAGCAGTGTTCACATTTAAACTCTTTCTATGAAAGAATACTGCAAAAGGAAGACAAACGACTTCAATATTAAAGGAGCCTCCTTTTAAGTGTAGATACTTGTCCCGGTATTTTAATGATGAAGATCCCTGATATACGTTCGAGAAGATAACTGCTATGGGTAAGGTGTTGTCGGTCAGAATTCATGACGAAACTTCAACGGCCAAACTATTTCTTTTTGTTTTCCTATGAGTCGCTCATATCAGGAAAGCCAGAAACATTCGCGGAACCAGACAAAGGCCAGTTCCAATCTACACTTGAAGCAATTCTGTCTCCTATTATATTGATTCAAGCAAATTCACAACGTAAAGTGCTGGATCGGCGTTTTTCTTAGTTTTCCATCGATTTCAAAATGCGATGAAGAAGGACAGATATTTTTGTAATATCTCTTCAGTGCCAAGATAGAATATCCTATGAACACACAAATAGATAATACAAACACTTGAAAGACTTCTAAATGGAAAGTAGCTGATTTAGACCTAGCGTGAATTCCTAGTTTAAAACCTGCATTATCAGTGTTTTAAAACATCTAGATTTGTGTTTCACTTTTAGACGGTACAGTCGACGACATGCTACTCGGCTGTTTGCTTCTTAGGATGCTCTTCCAAATTCTGTTGGACTATTTGTAAGTGCATGTGCTGTATATAAAGATGCGTGCCTTGGAAAAATGAGCGGAAAGTAACTAAAGAGATCAGAACCACTGCACAGCGAAAGAACTTTACCAATCAAACAGCAAGTCTCTGTAGCAGGAGATGATATTGTGCACTCTGTTGCATACGCACGTATGCAGATACATAGTGTTCACTCACAATCAGAAGAACAAACTAGACAATTTGTTTCAGAAAAGTTTTTCGTTTTCCGGAGCCGAAAGATTCAACGATCGTTTTTGTTTCACCCATTCAAGAGGAATGTTGTGCTTAGTAATGGCTCTAGCTACTGTGCTCTTTAAAAAAAATATTCATAAATAACGCAAGTGATTAAAAGCTTTTGATGAATATCAAAAAAGGAAATTACCTTATTTTTGTAACATACACTTTGAATACTACAACAAAGGTTATATAAAATTGCAGATTGATCAGTGTGCCAGAATACTTGAATGTCCATTGCTAGGACTGTAGCGTAATCGCGAATTGGTTGCCAAAGAGAACCTCTTGAAAAACTTCAACACAGAACAAATTTTAGTAGAGATGCTAGTTTCAAAGTAAGTGTGGCATCACTATGTGTCCAATTTCAATATATATAAATATATATATACATATAAATATATATGCATGTTCATACTTCAACCAGTTACTGGGGACAATGGTCCCGAATGGTCTTTCTAAAAAATCTGTTTTTTAAAGAATCAATTTATTGAAAAAAAGTTACTCTGTACTCCATGGACTAAATTTTTGTTTGCGTTCATCTTTTACAATATTGGAATGATCAAGAAATTCGCCGCTCACAATGAGTGGGGAAGAGCAACGTTGACTTTTAATAATGTGTGATATTTAGAGAAATATATTTTTATTGTATTATTTGATTGAATTGCATATATTTTTTTGTAGGTAGAACTGTCTTTGTTTCACTTAATTTGAATCCAAAATTACTCGTTACTTCTAGCGAGGAAGGCTAACTTTAACTATAGTACTTACGTAGAGAGTATCTCTTATTCTATTGAGAATATAAAAGAATAAGAATGTAGATGTATAGAACGGAACAGCTCAAAAAATACTGAATCGAACTTCTGCCAATTAACATTAATCAAATGTCATAGAAATTTATATTTTGTAAATTTCCTTGTTTGAGTGCGTTGTTATGTGAGCTGACAAGTTTAGGAAGTGTTGTGTTTTGAAATAATATGCTGTAACTGTTGTACTGTGCAAGAATTTATATAAAAGAAATTGTAGAATATACATTATTAGGTTATCAATTAATATCTATTTGTGTGATATTCGCGTTTCAACATTGAATAACCCTGAACTGACTATCTTTTGTGTACATCTAAATGTATCAAACTTAAACTAGAATAAACTACATTTATTATTAGGAAAATTTTTGAAAAGGGAATCAAATAACCTAAATATAATTATTGAAACATTATTTTTTAATTATTCAATTAATAAGTTTTAGTAATATTACTTGTTAAGTTTTAACAAAATTTCTAAAAACACTAAATAAATTATCGCAAGTAAGATTGCTTTTTTCAATTAACGTCGTAATAGAGCTACTCGAGGGTTATTATAAATTATCTTTAAAAGTAGTGAGTAAAATTTTTTAACATCTGTTTCATTTAAAAATTATGAATGCAATATTTCTCATAATTTTAACTTGGGTAACTATAATGTCAATTGTTTTCAATCCGATGCTTTATAATCTATATGCTATGATATCTATATTTGATGGGATAATTTTAATAATATTACAATAGATAAACCATTTTTGTAGCCAATATTTTTATTTAAAAAAAGATTCTGTAAAGTAATATTTTTCATAAAAAAATATTATATTAATGCCTTCTTAACACAAATATTGGTGCTCCTATATTATAAATTTTAATAAGAAATATTTAGTATAAAACACAAATTATTAATATATGAAGTTTAAGCTGTACTTACGATGCCAAATTATTGGTACATTTGCTTAATGTACATGCATTTGAAAAGATCTCTGAATCTCTTTTCTGATTTTTTTTCAAATTTTAAAAAATGCATCACTACTTACAATAATATTCAGATAAATGCTTGTTAAGTTTTGACATATCTATCACAATTTATAATAAACGGGTAACTTCATCAAATTCAAAGTTAAATACTTCTAAATAATCCTTTGTATTTAAAAAAAAGACTGATGCTCATTAATATGTTATTGCACATTTGGCCATTGTACTGTAAAGATACAGAATAATGTCTCAAAAAAATTGGGCGTACACAAAAGATTGTCGTGAAAAATAATGTAAAGACGTTATTATTTTGCATACAATACACTGTTATTTAAAAAAAATCATTTCTATGGTTTTGAAGAAAATGTTCCGGAGCGAAACTACTTGAAAATTTTAACGTATTTTGTTGGCTTTCTATTTAAGCTAACTTCATAGAGAGAAATCGTAAATTTTTCGTTTAGAAATGGCTTCATTTATGTAAAGAAAGAACTTTTAAAGTATGTTTTAAAAATCTATAAAAGTTATCACAGTAATGTTGCATAGAAAATCAATTTGGTATTTACATGGGCACGTAATGCACAAATTTAATGCCATTCTAATTGAAAATTAGTCAATTAAATGTTAAATAGACGAATATGCAAATCTAACAAAGTTTATAGTAAAATCAAAAAGTAATAATAAATAAGTAACAAAACAAATGTATTTAATTTTGTAAATAATTATTTTAAGCTACGGAATAATCTTAGATTTAAACATGAAGATTAAATTTTAGCAGATTTTAGGACATACCTTAGCTAATTATTGCATCTAATTCACTTTTGACTCTAAAAATAATAGTTAAAGAATAATAAATTTAAAACAAGTCGTAACTATTCACACACAAATTATTATAAACTCGGAAAGTTTAAATTGTTTTGAATTTTAAATGAAAAATGTTTTTTAAACGGTGAAAAATGGAAGCGAAAACAATCATTCTAAATATAATTTTTTTTATGTAAAATAACAAATAATTCCGTATAAAATAGAAATAAAACCTTGGTTCTTCTAAAAACTCAGTTCTATAGACGCATAATTTTATGCAGTTTTGTCTCTTGAAGTCATTTCGATTCGAAAACTAGATGGTTAGGAAAGTAGCATTGGCTGCTAATATTGCATGCATCTAGATAGATTTGGGTTCTTTCATATTGACTAGTTTATGAACACAGTTATTTCAGTACAACATGGGTGAAGAGTACCAAATACAACTTCAAAATCTTTCTAAGATATCTTTGAAAAAGTCAGTTATTTGCACCTTACATTAGTGGACTGTACACTTTTCCAGGAAAAAGTACTGAAAGGACACCTTGAGACTATCGAGCAATGTTAATTTTTAGTTCTGTAGCTACTGTATCTCACAAGCCAGACCTAATCATTTCAACGATGGTTTTGTATCTTGATTTGCTTCTCGACTGTGTAGCATCTCTTTGCATTTCAGTGTTCCTATGCTTTTCAAGACATACAGATTCCTAACCCAGTAGTGCATTGACTTATCTGTAGGAAGGAACCCTCTTTTTTGTATTAACTTTTAGAGTTAAATGACAGTAAGTGTATATAACTGTACTTGATATCCCATTGTAACAGCAATTTGTTTAAATGTAGTTTCCTTGTGGGTAGAGAACTTTTAAAACAGAATGTTGATAGCAAATGATTGATGTTAACGAGTGATCGGTGGCATTATCTAAGATAATAGATCAATAACATAATTGAATAAAATAAAATGTCTTATTAAATTTTGTCTTTGTCTTTCTATATTAAGCACGAACATTTAGTTTCAATAGTTTATCAGTTCTAGTAGTATCTACATTGCTATATTAACCTCTTGTGACCTGGCTTCCCCATTTGGGGACATTTTTTTAAACCTCCCCACAAACAATTTATATTTTAATTAATTCCGAAATTTTGGTCTTGTAGAAGAACATTCAAATATAAGTTTTTAGCCTTTGGTTACAGGTATAAGTCATTTATTTCTATATAAAGGAAGTTGAACGAGGGTCAATACGATATTAGAGTTCTTAAAAAAATATTTTTAATTTTTCTTCAAACTTTTCAAAAAGTTGTTTTAGTAGTTACTTTTAAAGGCATTTTGTATTAAGAACAATGCTAAAATAAACTGTTAACTATGAACAAGTGATACGGCTTTTTGTTTTGCATTTATAGCACAAAAATGTGTAATTATGGCGCTTAAGGCGTGTCTCTCAGTAACTATTAAATATAACTTTTTTTAATTAATTTTCAAGACATACTTTTTAGCATATATTTGTATGAAAAGTACGTTTATATTAAGAATAAACTTGTAGGATTTTGCTCGGGTCTTGAAAGTCATTTATAAGTATAGTATATTAAATTTTTACAGTTTAATTTAACAAGCTTAAATTTTATCTATCAATACAATTTGAATTCCAAAAACTTCCTGTAACAAATGTGGTCCAACTTAGTTCCATAATAACTTCTCACTAATACATCTTTAAAAGATTGTACTAGTAGCACTTTTACCAATTATTTTTAGGCCAACTGTTATTGGTTTCATTTTTTGTGGGTATTTTTTGGTTTTGGCTGAATAAACGAGGTGCACGAGAGCTATTATTTGAGTAAACTTGTTTCAAAACCAGAAAGGTCTACATTTGACTTAAACCGCTTTTGTACTGAAACCTCAACACATAGGATTTAAGCTAACAAATAAAAGTGGTTCAAATGAAACGTGGACTTATCTTGTTTTGATGACTGAAATGGTTAGTTACATACATATTTTGATAATAAAACGTAGACACCATTTTTTATAGGGTAGACTAACCAGTAAAGACGTCACGTTTGCCAGTGAATGAACACCAGGATATAATGACCAGGGCCATTGTCAGATAGCTTCCTACTACATGGGAGGAAGTCAGTGTTGCCAATCCATATAGTGGAATGATTTTCAATCCTTATTTTTTTTAATTATATTTACCAAATGTTCATTCACTGGGGCCTGTTCACTCACTGTGGTCAGTCTACCCTATCCCACCATTTTAATATAAATTGGAACAAACATTTAAATCATAATTTTTTTTTTACAAGTTTACCTTTTTTGTCGATTTAGGTGAGTTCATTTCATTAAAAAGAGGGAATAAAAAGCGCGCAAGTGGACAACTAGAACGGCCGCGCCTATGGTGACGTCACAGCTACATCAAACATTGTCTCATATCCCACAAACAAATTACTGGGCAGCTTAGACTATTTTGAGATTTTTTTAATACAAATACTTCGATTTTTTATGTTTCCTTGAATTAAGCAATGATATCAATAAAGATTTTTAAAAAAACAAAAAAAAATCACCAATTAAAATTGCTAGAGTTGCTCTACAAATTTAAAAGAGACTCAGACAAAAAAAAAATATTTGGTTGTAATGATATTATTTACGGAAAGGTGTCGTTTTATTGATTTTTTTTATTTATTTCAAACGAGGTTATAGCACAGTTGTATTTTCTATAAATAATAGTTCTCGTTCCAAGAGCAGGATTTTATTTGCCGAAGTTTGGATAAAGACCTTGTGAAATATTGTTTAAAATTCAAATACTCATAGGTTATTTGAAAATAATTTGATCTTTTATTTTCATGCTGCCATCTATTGGAATGCTATAAAATCAAACTATGACTGTTGAAAATATGTAAAATAGAATGTTTTGTGTTTCCTTGAGTTGTAATTAGATTAAGTATCTTCATAGCAACTAAAAACATAACTCGATATTCATAACCAAGAGACGCTCCTGTAACTAATTTAAACGAAATTAAATGTACAAATAATTTCATAGAAAACTTAGAAATCATAAAATAATACTACTAATACAGATTTAATTTCTGAAATCTATCAGTTTGTCTTGGGGGGGGGGGGGGTTAAGTTAAGGAAATTCAAACCTAAAATATAAATTATTATATGAGATAAAAAAAAGTATGTAGAATATAACTACATTTTTAATTACACTACCTTTTATTTGATGAGGAATACGTATGCAAAGGAATACTTAGTTATATCTATAAAGTGCAATTTTTAAACACATTTACATTGTTAGCGAAATTGAAAGTAGTTAAGATATGAAATTCCACTTCTTTTATAAACATGACTGTCAACATATTTCTATGATAGAAGCAAAATTATCCAGCTTTCAATCAATTTTAGAAATTACCAAATTAAAAAGACACAATTCCAGATTTTCCAATCGAGTTAAAATATCACGATAATGACGAACGAAATAAAAATTTCATCCTAAATTTTTTTTATGTGATTAGTTTCGGAATCTATAGTAATTAACCCAGACATGAATCATGGGAAAAACTAGCTCTTGGTAATTTCATAGTTTTAAATTAAACATCATTGAACTGTTGAATTCCTAGATAGTTAAAATATAAATTAGTTAGTAATATAATTAAAAAATAATAACTATAAAAATAAAACAATAAACTGATGTTACATTTTGAGATACTGCTCAAATGTAATAAATATAGGTTCAGCATTTTAGAAATTTTCTGTCAAATCAAAATGATTTTTAATAAAATAAATTATTGATTGACTTTTCTTTAAATTAAATTTTTTATTTTATTAATTTTTAAAGTACTGAGAAGTGGAAATCAATGCGCTACCTCAAAAATAATAACATTAAAAAACTTGCATAGAAAAGTCATGTGTTGAACATTTCGATTTTTAATTCACGCAGAGAAAAATACAATCAATTTTTATGCATTTGCTTGTCCAACCGAAGGTTAACAACATTATGGCTTTGACCGGAGAAAAAGAGTAGATTTTAACAATTTCAGTCCCAAAAATGTACTACACTACAGAAACATCTGATATACGCAAAATAAGCTTATTTTCGGTCAAAAATAAGAGTTCCATTAGAAAAAAAATCATTTTAATTATTTATATGGTTTTTGAAGTAATGCTAAAAATTTTTAACTGTGGAAAACAACAAAATAAAAATATATATATTACCTAAAAACACTTCGAGTTATATATTTTAAGATGTCTGACCATACTATTGAAAAACATTAGTAATTATTTTAACCGAAATAGTTTAAATTGTGTTTTAAATATGTGGAACTGAAGTGAACTTTCCAAAAATCAGGTGAAACGCTTGTTAGCTATTTTCTAAGTAAAAAAAATAGTAGTTCTGCTTCTATTTAGATTAATGTAAAATATTGTCGAATAGAACAAAGTGTGAAGAATCGAATGATGTGTGTTTGGATGTCGTACCGGGACATAAACATTTGAAAAAAAAATTGAAAGTGATGATGCTAAATGGCATCACTGGGACTGAAAGGGTTAAATAGGTACTTTTGCACTTATTTAAAATCTAAACAAAAAAGTTAAAACTTATTTAAAATCCACTGTTTGTAACAGTAGCTGTCACCTAGAACCGCTTCCACCGGCAATTCAAAACCTTAGAAACAGAATTGCAGCATTTAGTTCTGATTTAAACTTTTAGTTGCCAAATTTGCCTATTTCATTAACTTTCTTTCGTAAGTTCAATTATTATTATTTATCGTTTGCTAAGTAAATTTGCAGTTCGACGAATTATAATATACTAAGACTAGTTGATCTAAAAATAGAAGCGAAACTTATCTAAAAAATATGATTTAACTTTAGTTTTCAAATAAGGATTTATAATTTGAGTTTTGACGTTTTCATACAAAGTGCTTGTTTCAGGTGACGAAATTCCTTAAAGCTTCCTTCAATCGGTGTTCCGATTGGTGTCCTGTTTCAACGTGACACTCATTTACCAATCGAGTAGAGTGATAAATTATTTTCATTCAGCACTTCTGTGGCCACTCAAGACTTAAACATGTCCATTTACCCATTAAAGACGACTTTGTGAATACCATTATCACCTTCATTTCTGAATAAAATCGCTAATTTTTAAGTTTTTTAAATTCGTTTTTCTTGTAACTTTTGATTTGTACTACATAAATTGTCCAGGACTATGGTTTCCATGTATCTTCTATTTTGTTTATTTAGATAAAAACTTAAGCAGAATTTCGTAGGACAAATTGTCTTGCTGATAGGGTAGACTAACCAGTGAATGAACGCTTAAGACGTCACGTTTGCCAGTGAATGAACACCAGGATATAATGACCAGGACACACAACCAACCATTGTCAGATAGCTTCCTACTACATGGGAGGAAGTCAGTGTTGCCAATCCGTATAGTTTAATGATTTTCAATCCATATTTTTTAAATTATATTTACCAAATGTTCATTCACTGGGGCCTGTTCACTCACTGGTCCGTCTACCCTAATGCCGTAAATAGCTTAGTTAAATGAGAAGAAATTTTTTTTAAAAAAAATTCAATGTGTTAGATTTTAGTTCCTAATATTCCTCACAATAATAATGACAATAATTGAAGATATAGAGTGAAATAGTGCCGTCATTTCGGGGCTCTATACCTTGTCTATTTACTAGCCAAGCTTCGAAAACACTTTCTTCCCCCATCCCTTCCTTTGGTTTTCTAGGAAACGGGGGGAGAGCCGTTTCTCTAAACCACGCTTTTGAGGTTCTGCTGTGAGTTTGACAGTTCAAACTTAAGTAGGGTGGGGGAAAACAAGCTCACGCCATTTCGAAGAAAACCACATGAGGGGTGGAAGAATGCTTTCGAAGCTTACATTCAGGATATACCGAGTATAATGTCTTAAAACCAATTCCAGGATGTTTTAGGTTTTAGCTCAGGTGTAGCCCTCGTCATTTAACATTAGTTTGGAAACACCCCACATCAACACGAATCATCCCTACAACATTCATTGACAAACATCCACATGCTAATAATGCATAAAAACACTCATCTAGAATTTTAATTTCATTCATCACCCAACTATAAGCTCACACACAAAAAAAAATCTATGAAAATTGAGTTACGTCATGCCGTTTTGACTGGGGGATATCACGCTATTTCTGTTTAAAGCGGTCGCTTTGCAGTTGGGATTTCCATGACTAACCATCCAGCCTCACAATTTGTTTTATCGCCCTTTTCCGTTCGGGGAATTCTCCCCCACCGACGACGTTGGCGGAAAACATATTTGTTATTTTATATCTAATATTTTGAAGAACAATGAAGTTTCGGGTATTTGGTTTAAAATGTAACTTGCTCATTTTGGAAAACGCATGGGAGACGCTTAAAAAAAGTTTTTAATGTTGTATTTTTGTTAGAAGATGCATACAATTTTGAGTATAAGAATTTTTTAATCATTGTTGTTGTTGTTTTAAGGATGTGAACTGTGAATAACGCATAAGAAACTCAATCTAAATATAAATTCATAATTTCTCTTTAAGTTTTCAAATGAAATGCGAGCTTTTTTTAAAGTCTTTTCATCAACATACTTAGTTCATAAAATGCTTTTAAAGGTAATAAATTTCAAAGTAATTAAACGCATGAAATATAACAAATAATTATGTTTTTTAGTTTTTAAAGCATTGAAAACTGTTGAAAAAAGCATTATTCTATTCAACTGACAATATGTGGATGAACTTATTTGCTAAATTAAAAATATTACTTTTGACCTATTGGTAAGTCTCCCCTAATAAAATGTTTTACATAACTTCCATTCCGGTTATTTCTTTTTTTTTTCTAAAAAGTTCTTTCTAGTTTCCAAGATCTTATTATAAATTTGATTAAGGTTCAAAACCGCATCTCAAAATTATATTCAGTTAGGTAAATAATCAATTATTTTTGCTTTATGTTGATTCTTTAAAAATTTTATTTTGTTTTAATTATTTGTATTGTTTAATATGCTACAACATTTCAGTATATATTTAAAAAAAATAATTATAACCCCTATTCAGCTATACAATTAAATCATGTTATGCAATTTGATGTTCACTATTCAAAACATTTAGATATTATAATCTAAATAAGTATTTGACACTGCTGGCTTTTATAGGGAAAATATACTTTCGTTTTACTGCAAATGTAAATTTAATAGTTGGGGCAATAATGGTATGTGTTTACATATTTATAACAGCTAGTATCTCTATTTCAATACACAGGTTTTATTTGCACTTTCACTATTGCTTTATTAAACTATTTTTACTCAAAGAGACAAAAAATTCAAATGAAATTAAATTTAAATCAGATTTAACCAAAGCAATATTAAATTAAAAAGACATTACATTTAAATTATATCAAATTAAAATGATGTTTAATTCGAATGACATTTAATTAAAATGACATTAAATTAATATGACATTAAATTAACATGACATTAAATTAACACGACATTAAATTAAAATGACATTTAATTTAAATGACGTTTAAGCAAAATGACATTAAATTAAAATAACATAAAATTAAAGTTATATCAACTTTAATTTCATTAAATAATCTCTATACGAACAAATCCCCAACAAACTCCCACTTCAAAAACCTAAAAACCCAATTAACTGCTCTCCTAAAACTACCCTCAACTCGACGACTTCTCGCCAAGGCTTGGCGACCCCCTCGCTCAGTGGCAGCCGCCATTTCCCCGCCGCCATTGCTCCGGGATCGATCGTCTGCTCCCCCTGCTCCCAAGCATCGCTCCTCTTCTCTCTTCTCAGGTAAGCACACCCACAGCATCCCTGAAAAATAGGCTTAGGCTATTTTAAAAGAGACAGGGTTGGGTTACGAAGCTTGCAAGGGATGGTACTTAAATAGTTATTGAATATAGTTTTATTTTTTATGTGTGTTAAGGATTAGTGTTTTTAGTGTATATTGAGTGTTTTTAACCTTAACAGTTTCGTTTGGTTTCGGTGATAGTTTAAACATTAAAGCAATAAGAGAAAAAGGATTAGTGTTTTTAGTGTATATTGAGTGTCTTTAACCTTAACAGTTTCGTTTGGTTTCGATGATAGTTTAAACATTAAAGCAATAAGAGAAAAAGGATTAGTGTTTTTAGTGTATATCGAGTGTCTTTAACCTTAACAGTTTCGTTTGGTTTCGGTGATAGTTTAAACATTAAAGCAATAAGAGAAAAGGGATTAGTGTTTTTAGTGTATATTGAGTGTCTTTAACCTTAACAGTTTCGTTTGGTTTCGGTGATAGTTTAAACATTAAAGCAATAAGAGAAAAGGGATTAGTGTTTTTAGTGTATATTGAGTGTCTTTAACCTTAACAGTTTCGTTTGGTTTCGATGATAGTTTAAACATTAAAGCAATAAGAGAAAAAGGATTAGTGTTTTTAGTGTATATTGAGTGTCTTTAACCTTAACAGTTTCGTTTGGTTTCGGTGATAGTTTAAACATTAAAGCAATAAGAGAAAAAGGATTAGTGTTTTTAGTGTATATTGAGTGTCTTTAACCTCAACAGTTTTGTTAATTTTTGGTGATAGTTTAAAGAGAAAAGCAATAAGAGAAGAGGAACACTATTGGCAGATGGGTTAATTATGGTTTAATTTTTTGCCTTCTTAAGGGGAAATACTGAAGCAGTGCTTTGTAATTTGAAATAAAAACAAGTTGAGAAGTGAAACTCATAGATGAACAAAAGCAAAGGAAACAGCAATGGTTTTAAACATGCGCTGTTCGAATCTGGCAAGTGGTTAAAGGGATGGGGCAGAATTATGTAGACTTGAAAAAGGTTAAAAAAATGAATGCGTAATATTATTAGTAAAAATTGGAATCAAAATAATTATATTGAAATGTAAAAATAGCAGTGGTAAATGTATAAGAGCAATTACTTTTAAGAGAATATTTACTTTATCCATTGATACAATAAAGTAAAATTACTCTATCAGTGATTACTCTAATTACTATATCGTTTTTTACTTTAACTCTATCGTTGATAGAGTAAAGTAAAAAATAAAATTATTTCTTCTGCTAAGGAGTTTCATTAATAGGTAATTTTCTATCCCAGTTTTAATTAGATAGTCGGTTTAATAAAGCAATAATAATTTTTAAAAAAAACTATTGATAAATGTTCTATTACAACTGTTAACTATAACTTCCATAATTTATTCTTTTATGTGCCTGTCATATAAAAAAGTTTTTAGGTATTTCTTAAATAACAGTAAAAGGAAACAGATGCTACGGATGACAGTTACAAGTGCCTAGCTCTCCACTGCGTTTTTGCGAAAGATATTTAATCTAACTATGGTTGTATAATCTAACCAGAATTAATGTTTAAAATATGCATAAGTAGCTGTAGTTTTAAAGTATCCCTTGACATTTTTTTACCATTGTCACATTGAATTCGATTCTTTAATAATTTATTGCGGCATAAACGAAAATCTATACTGTCAATTTCTGCCGTAATGTTTTTATGAAACATGTTATGTAATATGATAGCTTTAAGCTATTGTAAAAATATCATTATAGTTTAATTTTGTCGTATTTTCTAAATTATGCATAAAACACGAAATTGCCATCCTCCACAATAGCAGGTATCGATGGTCTACAATCCCCATCAAAAGCATTCTTATTTTAGTTTAGTCTGCTGACTATTCGCCCAAAATTTGACACATTATTAGAGAATGTAACGCGATTTTTAACGATTTATTTTATAACAAAATATCATTTTTAGCGCAAGGTTTTTGAAGTTTTCGAAAATATATAATTAAATGTCGGGGGGGGGGTGCCTTTTTTTAGTCTAATAAGCCAAGTTAAACCCGGAGCAAAAAAAAAACTGAACCACTCTAAAAACAGAAATAAATAAATCAATATGTGATATGTACTGATGCATTCAAGAGTAATTTTAACTGTTTTTGATGTGTTTCTAAGTCTAAGTTGGTTTATTTCGAAATTAAAAGCAAAACATGTTCAAACAGTTTTTTATTGTATTTAATTCGATCAAAATTGCAACGATACCAGGCAACTGGTAGAAGGACTTATTGAAATATAAACCTTTGCTTTACCAATCTCTTCTTTGCTGAAATCGGTAATATTTCACTAGGCTCAATTAAATTATAGAATGTTTGACAACTAAATAAAAAAAAACTTTACTAAAAGATTTGAACGCTCTTTAATTTTAATAGAGCTGCTATAAAATTCCGGTATCAAATTTCTAAAAGCACATTTTCTTTAGTTCGTTAGCTTTTTGATGTTTTTCTTTTGTTTAGCATACGCATACACTCTTGTTACGTGACAAAATTCACTCGAAACGGTTATTCAACTTTTGGTATTCCGAAAGACTGGGTAGATGTTTAGTAAGCATACTTCATGTTTTACAACCGCATTTTTTGACTTAATAAAAAGGAAAGCTTTGTTCTTTGTGTCTTTAAACCAAATATTGTTTTTGATATGGTAACTTTAATATAACTTTACTGATTCATTGTTGCAGACAACATATTACACAATCAGTGAATCACGAAGATATAATTTAAATGACATACAATTAACAAATATCATATTAAGGTATAATTAGATAATTTTTTTTAAAAAACATTGAAATTACGTAATTACATCATATACCCTATTAGCACACAATATTATATGAAAATCCCTAAATGTCAACGTGATATCACAAAGGCATGATTATATAGAAAAATATCGGAATGATATCGTACGATATATTTGGTTCTACTATACAGCCAACTTGATAATTTTCCATGAGAATTTCATTTATTTATTTATTTATTTATTTATTTATTTATTTATTTATTTATTTATTTATTTATTTATTTATTTATTTATTTATTTATTTATTTATTATTTATTTATTTATTTATTTATTTATTTATTTATTTATTTATTTATTTATTTATTTATTTATTTATTTATTTATTTATTTATTTATTTATTTATTTATTTATTTATTTATTTATTTATTTATTTATTTATTTATTATTTATTTATTTAATGTTAATCATATGTTTTTTAATATCTACCGTAATTTTATTATTTTGTACTTCATAAATAAGCATATTTATTCAATATTTATCAAAGTAGCATTTCCTTTTTTTATTTAATATGTTATAAAATTAATTTAATTTACGGTACATAAGAAGTGGTTCTTATAAAAATGTCTTCAGAAATATATATAAAAAAAAGAGTCCAGTTGAAGCATTTGTTGTGATAAGCAAACAAAAGATAAACTCCTTCTCTTTTCGAAGCAAAACAAAAGCATCTTTGTTTGTTTTCAAGGACTACTTGGAGAGAAAGAACTCTCTCTCTCCGTTTGTCGGAAGCTATTGTGTTTGAGTAACAGCTTAATTATCTCCAGAATTAAAAGAAGCAGTAATCTAATTTGATTGGGATTGGCAGCTACATCAATACTTATTTAAAAATAACTGCTATAAAATATCGCTTAACCAGACAACCTTTAATTATTCTGGGTTAGATGTATTTATTTGATTCTTATTTCGTTCCATATAATTTCGCTGAAAGAATTGGTGTTTGTTTTATAAAAACTATTTTTTTGCAGTTTTTAGGGGTAAGGGGCTCATTGGGTGTGTTGCATATTATAAGCGTTGTGTGAATCTATATTACTGTCATACTCAGTAAATATGTCAGTAGTTTTTGTTTTGAAGGAAATCCATTTAACTGGTATTCAAAATTTCTAATTATATTATGCAAATCTAATTTGTATAATTGATTTTTTTATATTAATTGTAGTTAGACCGAAGTAAAAAGAACTAAAAGGGCACTATTTTAAACAACGCGTATATGTTAACATTGTAGTTGATTACTCGATTGAGTTGATTAATTATTCTTTTTATTTGATTCTTAAAACACAATACTTATTTCTTTTAAAAAAATTTAATTTAGATGCACTTGAGTAAGCAAATATTAAATTTTCTTAGTTCCCATTACTGCCATTTACTTCAGTACAACTTTTAAGCAATTTAGTCACACTCACAAATAGGTATAAGCATTTTTAAATTAAGCAACTAGTGTCATTTAACTGGTAAACAAAGAAAAACAGATCATTAATAGATTTAAGCATATATAAAGCAAATGAAAATACTTTAACTGCTATACTGTTCTAAGAAACTAATACAACAGCATTCAAATTCTTTGAACGCGTCAACTGTAGCTTTATATCTACAAAAATAGTTTCGAACTTTTTTAAACAGTCTATAATCACATGCAATAAGAATTGAAGACTTGTCCATTTCATTTTAGCTACGGTGGTTGACCTGCCTAGGCAGTATGGCAATATATTAGATAACTTTATATTTAAAAACCATATTCTGGTGATTTAGAGGCATTGGCGTAAGAGATTGAGGGGAAAGCTACTTGAATTTGAAAACCTTCAGTTTCTTAGACGAACATTTCACGGAAACAGAAATATATTTAACTCTCGCTTTTTAATGCCTTTTGCTTTTTAAACACAAACATTAAAAAAATACATTCCAGTGAGAAAGGGGCATTTGTGTATAAGATTGAGTGGAAAGTGACTTGAATTTCAAAATCTTCGGTCTCTCAGGCGAATAAAACTTCACGGAAACAGAAATATATTTAACTCTCGCTTTTTAACGCCTTTTGCTTTTTAAAAACAAACATTAAAAATACATTCTAGTGAGAAAAGGGCATCGGTGTATAAGATTTTGGGGAAAGTGACTTGAATTTCAAAATCTTCACTCTCTTGGTAAGAAAATTTCACGGAAATAGAAATATCCAGCTTTTTAACGCCTTTTGCTTTTTAAACACAAGCATTGATGACAGACAAAGAATAAAGGCAAATATTAAAAAAATACATTCCAGTGAGAAAGGGGCATTTGTGTATAAGATTGAGTGGAAAGTGACTTGAATTTTAAAATCTTCACTCTCTTGGAAGAAAATTCCACGGAAATAGAAATATCCAGCTTTTTAACGCTTTTTGCTTTTTAACGCCTTTTGCTTTTTAAACACAAGCATTGATGACAGACAAAGAATAAAGGCAAGCCTCGAAACACAAACTACGGAAAGTCCCTCCAAGCTTTCCATTGAGGTGATGAGCCATTCTGTGGATATGCTTATTACGCTTTCCACCCATCCCGCCCACACAAAAGCGGGTCCCAAAATACACTCTTCCTGGTTCGCCAAAGTCTTTCACCACATTTAATGCGATCTCTGGCAGTTGGTAGGGTTCCATGAAATAGAATGCATATTTATTTTTGCTCATTTGATTTCACATTTAGTTGCATGGCAAGCGCTTAAGAAGTAATTTAGATTTTAATTTTATTTTCTGGGGTCTGGGATGGCCTTGCCACTTCAACAGGCACGCCTAACAGCTGGGTGAAAAGAGAAAACGAATTTATTTAATTTCGCGTGTGTATTATTCTGAATAAAAACACTTTTCATGGGAAAAAATGGTTGATTTATGTGCATTATTTAAAAGTTAAAATAAATTAATTAGTTTAAATATTTTTTCTTAACATAATCCAAAGCATGTAATACAATGCGTTATGTAACGTGTAGTAGTTAAATGAAGCTTTAATGTTTTAGTGTTTCGGAAATTTTGGATTGCAGTTTTATGCAATCGAAAATTATAAATAAATTTCGAAGACGTGCCTTCATAATAATTGTTCATAACCATAATCAGCTTATTTGTCATATTTATTATCAAGTCATGTTTATGACATCCCCACCTTAGAGTTGTTGTTGCAAACAAAATAGAAGAGCTTAATGGAAGAACGTGCAAAGTGACATTTTTGTAAAAATTGATATATTTATGTCGATGAACGTATTACTAACGTCTTTTACGATAACAAGTTTCCCCTTTTTCATAAGCTTTAAGTTTAGTATATTTTTTATACAGTTTGCAAGTACTGTTTTTAAAATATCTGAATACAAGCTGAAAACTTTAAAGTTCATTTTCCCGTTGTCACCTTTTTGTCACTGAGCACGTTCTTCCGGTAAGCTCCTTCAATTATAATTTAATAGTATTATAAAAATGTATTTGGCTCTTATTTGGTTAGTTTTATAATGACTATCCCCAAAACTGAAGCTTAGTAAATGATAATGTCGTGTTAACAACAAGTTGTTTAAGATCATGTGCACTCTTTAAACAAACGAGCGATTTTAACTCAGTCTGAGTTAATTTTCAGTTCTCCAGTGTCGAAAATGCACTTCTCCTACAGGAGTGGATCCTTTGTATGATAAACCTGCGACAAGATCACTCCAAACGAGTGATTTTAACTCAGTCTGAGTTAATATTCACTCCTTTCCTGTGTCGAAAATGCACTTCTCCTACAGGAGTGGATTTCACTCCTTTGTTTTAAAAGTGTACTTTTTTTTCTTTATCCAGCCCATCCATTGCTCACCATGTCTAGTCCAACCAAAGAAGAACTTCCAAAGGTTTCCAACGAATTCAAAAATGAACTGGAGAAATTTGATTCTGCTAAAATGAAGAAAACCGATACCAAAGAGAAGAATCCCTTACCATCAAAAGAAGGTTAAGTTCGCTTTCATATTTTTTATTAAATAATTGTTTATATCATGGACGTAATTATATTTTATTTACAAAATTATATTTTAACTATAGCTTAAAATATATAATAACTATAAAACCAACTTTGTCCAAAAATTGTTTTTAACAAAGTTTTTCTTTTTAATATTTTAATACATAAGTTTTATTAAATAGGGGAGACCGGGGCTAGTTTTCGATGTTTTCTCTTTTTTGATTGTATATTTTTTACTTTTATTTGTTTTGAAGTAAACAAGGCGCCATTGTCTTCCACAATTAGCATTACTAGTTTTGCAAAATATTAATACACTTTTTGGCAGCAAGCAATTAAGTGCTAGCAGTTGATCTGGAAAACGTGCCTCGTATGAGGAGTAAATTTTCCCAGACTGCCAAAAAAAGATTGGGTAAGTTTTCCAACTATTTTTTTTAAAGTTTTAACACATTTGAAAAACATTTTATACTTTTTTACGTAGATTTATTTTAAACTATGGCAGAAAACTTACCCCATGGGAAAACTAGACCCGGTTCCCCCTATAATGAACTTTTTTACAGTTTTGTGTGTTCAGAAATTTTTTTCAACAACAACTTAAAAATAAAATAATATATTATTCACAGCATAAAATGTTGATTTAACATTTAACAAAGACATTTTCTCAAAATATATAAAACTAAAATAATATTATTTTTCAACCAAACTGTTTTTAGACATTTTAGAACTTAAAAGTGTTTGTAGATGTTTGAATAATTTTATTTTACTGTCACATAGTACCGAATCTGTCACGTAGAACTGGATATTGAATCTTCATAATTTTAAGTAGTAAAAAATGAATTTTTCTGTCTTAATATGTAGTTTTAAAAATTGACCTGAATTAATCTTTTGTTTATAAAGATTTTAATGAAAATAATAGGTAAACATTTAATTTGAAAGACTCATTAAAACTTTATTTCTGTGTATGTTTTTTACTTCAATTCGTGTTTAACATATCCATCTAAATTTCCATTTAAATTTAAAATTTTACTTGCTCTTGTATCAGATCTGAAACAAGAGAAGCAACAACATGAATTGGTAACAGGCGTTTCAACATTCAACAAAGCTAAATTGAAACGCACCAACACTATAGAGAAGATAGTTTTACCGACCAAAGAAGGTTTCTTTCTTAAAAACATTTGCTTGCAAATAGAAGTACTAACGTGACTAGTGACGCTCTACTATGGCGCAAATAGAAGTACTAACACGTGGCTAGTTTCGCTCCATTATTACGCTTCTTTGTTTGATTTTCTCTTTATGTAATTGGTACTCTATTAACTATCGAGTGCATATAACACAAAAGCTTCTAACCTAAAATGCTTCCATAGAAAAAGGACTTTGATATTTTACGAACGTTTAACAGTGCATAAAAAAATTACGATATAGCGCATAGTTGAAGTTTAATTCGTTATCGGATTAAAGTATCATAGTATGCTTAATCATATGTCTTTCACAAAAATATTTATTAACATGCATATTTTGTTAATTGACCTGTGTTTTCTTTTACATTGCTTTAATGAATGTGCTTCTAAAACAATTGTTTATTGTAGTTATATTTTATTTGTATACAGAGCATAATGTAAGGAAACAATATCTAAATGAGATATAGAATACAGAGAATATAACCATTATTTTTTTTAAAAAATTCGATCATATGTATATATTTGTAATCGGAGTCTGATTTATTTTATAAGAAGAATTATTAAGTGAAGCTATGTTAAATATGTTTGTTTGCCTGCTATTGTTCTGTCTTATTTTTAGATGTTACGAGTTGTTATTTTGAGAGTTGGTAAGTGTGTTGTCAAAAGTAGCTAGTTGCTATTTTTGGTATAATAACTCTTTCCTACAAAATCAATTCAATGGTTAAAATGTAGTCAATAATTTATAATTTAGAGACAATTTCCAAGTTATTAAGAATAAAACTTGGAAAAGTGTCTCAATTGGAGATTATCTGTCCAGTACAAGCTAATTTTTCTAAATATCATATTCTTTTCAAATAAATATAAGTTCATAAAATTAGACGAATTTAATGCTAAATCGAAATCAAGAGTCTAATATTTGTCGTCTTAAAAAAATACTATTTTACAAATTTTAATCAAAATTAGCAACAGTTTAGCTAAAATGTCTTGTAATTATTTATAGTTTTCATTTTAATAACATTTAAGTTGTTACAGTTATTTTCATAAATTTTATTTAACAGAAATGTGAATTATTATTTTAACAAAATACGTAGTCCATATTTGTTTCTCGCATGGCTTATTTTAATGTTAACTATTTCATATAGTATGCAGTATTTTGTGTAGTTTGTAGTAGTACTATGTATCACATAAATATAGTGTTTAATCAAATCTTATCTGCTAGTACTGACACAAGAGAAAGTTTACGAACGAAAGCAAGTAGTTCTTCAAGGATTAACAGGCTTCGACAGAAGTAAACTGAGAAAAACAGTTACGGTGGAGAAAAACTTTATTCCAACTAAAGAAGGTTTCTTTATATTTGCCATTTAGCATGAAGCTTGGTTTGTTACTAACATGTAGAGAATGTGGTAACTAAAACTGTATTATCAAGGGACTTGCTTATGAATGCTGCAAAGTGAAATAACATTTAAATTGATTAGACTTAAAACATTATATATTGTAAAACGTTTAAGATTTGTGAAAGTGTTGCCATTGATTGATTTTTGCACTTTAACTTCGCATGTATTTTACAAAAAGAATGGTAAATTACTACATTTTGGTTCATTTAACAACAAAATAATTTAGATTAATCAACATGTAATCTAAATAACTATATTAGTTAACGATAAAGCTATCGATACGCATTTTCTTTCAGATGTAACTAATTATATTTCAGGTTACAAGCTTCATTATCAGTCTCGTGAACAAATGGCAGGAATTAATTAAGTTCCAGAAAAAATCCTTCAATTAAAAAGCATATTTTTTTATTTTAGTAATTGATCAAGAAAAAGGCAGCAAAGCCTATGGTACTATTCTACAGGGCATAGAATCATTTGACCCTTCTAAATTGAAACCAACGGACACTCAGGAGAAGAATCCCTTACCAACAAAAGAAGGTAGACACGTCTCTAACAGATATTTTGAAAAGAGAAGTCAATGAATTATAAATTGGTTATAGTTTATCAAAGAATTACTCACTTTTTTACCAAAAACGCAGTCGTGTTACGCATTATTTCAATTCATGAAAAAAATCTCATCAAAATATAAAGAGGTATTCCAGATTTTAAAAAAAAACGTTTTTGTATTAATAATTAGTACTATAATAATAGGGGAGATGCTTGTACCTGTGGGTTAGATTCTTCAAATCCCTACAACACAACTGGGCTTATTTAAAAATTTTAAATTTCAAACAGGTATCATTAGACCGAACACTTCCTATTGAAACTATTTTATGTACCTAAAATACTAAACATGAGGAAATATAATACTTTATAATAATCTCATAAGTTAGTCTAGGTACAAATCTGGCATTGTACACAGTTGTACACATCTTTTGTATGCAGGACCATCCTCAAAAATTTACTTTTAACTCTACAATGAGTAAAATACAAACATAATAATTAGGTTTTCTTAAATCAGGGATTAATTATTTACTCATAAGCAATGAAATATCAAAAAATTTCAATTATTAATTAAAAACATTATTTAAAATAAACTTATGTGAAACTAATTACTTAAAAGCTGCGTGTATTGTCTTTCAAAATTAACAAAAATATTAGTTCAGACAATTTAAATAAAATTTAATTTATCATTTAGACATGATACAACATTTTTCAATACACACCTTTTATTATGTTCGACGACACTATAATTTTGTTTTTTTATTGTAAATGAACACGACAGCAACCTTCATACCACAGTAAATGTTAGGCTAAAAATGGAAAGAAAAGTAAGATAAAATCCATCATTACATATGTGTGATTTAATACAATTTCTTCCCCAAAGATAAGCAACTTTTTTCATCTTCAATGTTCAAAGGAATATCAAGTGGAAAGAAAATTATGTAATTTAGCACATTGTTTTTCACTAATCCCACTAACTGCCACATATGAGTGTCTGCATGCTTGATTTATTTTCTTTGCCCGAAAGTATAGTTTAGAGCTCTTAACAATTAATGACATTATGTATATTTGAATGTGAATAACAAAATTGCTATTACTGCATATAATATTGAGTGGGGTTTTGTTGCAGTTATATTATCTAACAAGTCGAAATTAAAGCTTTGACTCTAAAGAGATTTTTTAACATAATAATAAATAAATATTAAGTTTTGTGCATGTATTGTCAAAATTTTAAATTAAAAATTGAATGATAAAGGAATCTATATTTTGAAGTTGTCAAAATAGCAGTTTTATCTAGTCTAGAAAATCAAGTAAGCATAAATCGCTGCTACCATCAGTTTCAAAATTCATTTGTAAATATCTAAATAGTTATAATTCCTTAAAGCTTAAATTTATAAAGAGATGTAAAAGTTTAAATAAAATCTAAAATAAATAGGATTAAGATTTGTTCCTTAATCATGTATTCTCTATTTTATGATATATCAAAAAAATAAATAACTTGGATTTTTAATTGTATTTAATTTGTAAAGCAATATTAAAACAGTAATTCATTTGTATTTTAATTAGAACTTAGAGAGCCCTGATTTAATTTTTAGTAACTTGAAATTTCTTTTTCTTTTCAGTAATTGAACAAGAAAAAAGTGGTGCTGCCTAAATGGGAAATTATCATTATTCATAAATGTGATTTATACTTAATATATGGCTTTATTTATTGTCAATATTTTTCATCTAGCTATAAGATGGAAACGTTTTTGTCGCTAACATTTTCTAAGATTTTGTGAAAATGCTGATTTACTTATTTCACTTTTTATGTCTTGAAACTTACAGCTGACAACTGCTTCAAAGTTCATGTGCTAAGTCATATCACAGTAGTATCAGTAAAACTTTTATAAAAACATGTATTCCTAAAACTTGTTATCTGTTTTTATAAACATTTATTTACAAATTTAAAATAATACTGTCCATTTTGGTAATAAAAAGGTTCATAATAATTGAATTTATATTTGCCATATTCAACTTAGAAAAAAATTTAAAATGCGTTTACAATTTGGCTTAAAATGCCCTAGGCAACTGGAATCTTTTATACGGTGATTTTTACACTGTTTTCACTTTTGGTACATCAACAGTGGAAGGTCCAAAGTACTACAATTGTCCAAATATTGCGTTTCGACATAGAACATGATAATAAGTAAATTTGAAACAGAATATTAGTGATCAGATCTCAAAGACACTTAGCTCCTAATACTTTCAAATGAAATTGGATTTTTTTTTTTTAAATAAGAGTCAGTAGTAACCAAGATTTTTTTTTTCTTCTGGTGCTGATTATAGATAAATTTAAACATTAGTTATAGTTATCAATATAAAACATTTATAACAGTAATTTTATTTCGTTTAATTACATATCTATTCATGTAAGCAGCATTTGTAAATTATTTCTCAAATTCTTTTGTACCTACTTTTTAAAATTTCTCATGTTGGGCTTCTATTGCTTGAATTTGTAACAGTTTAATTTCATACAATTCTGTATTAAAAAATAAAACTTTGAACTCAGTTTAAGTTTCATTTATTTTCTTATCATAAAATTATTGTAATAAGGTTGGTCAGAGTAATTTCTGAGCAAAAATCAAACTTTTGACTATTTGGTTAAGATAGGTGAAAGTTTACTTTTGTAAATGTTTTCGAATGCTTGTCAACCCTTTTGCTGCTAAAATATAGTTTTATTTTTACATTTATCATGATTAAATACTCCTTGCAGAGTAAAAAAAAAAGTATCATAACTCCGTTTACTGAGTGAGGTAATTGTGATACACTCATATTATATTTTACCATAAAGAAAAATATGTCTAAGTAAATAAAATATTACACGTGTAATCGGAATG
This sequence comes from Hylyphantes graminicola, assembly GCA_023701765.1. Taxonomy (NCBI): domain Eukaryota; kingdom Metazoa; phylum Arthropoda; class Arachnida; order Araneae; family Linyphiidae; genus Hylyphantes; species Hylyphantes graminicola. The sequence goes on from CM043122.1 coordinate 14,556,165, forward strand.
CTGTCAAGATATTACAACTAGTTTTGAGATAAACTTCTTTTGATGAAAAGTACTGCCTAAAAATTAGTTTAAAACAAATCAATTGAAAACTTCCATTAAACGGTTGGTTAGAGCTCCTGCAAAGAGGTAATGACACATATTTTCTTAATATTATTCAAATTAAATGCAATCACTACAAATAGAAAGTTCAATCGTTGCCAGCCAAAGTTTTCAATATTTATAAAACTAAAAACCAATGTATTCTTTTTAATTTTAAAGGGTTTTTACTGTCACTTCTATAATACGAGTCCTAATTTGAAGATTTATGATTGATTTTGAGTTCAGCAAATGTATTCCAGTAGTGATTAGAAGGCTGTCTAATAATTGCCCCACAGACAACAGTTTAGAAATTACACCAACAAGCTCCTATATGTTTTTTTAATTAAAAAAAAGTAGTGGAAAAAAGTCCAGAAGGGTATCAACTCAGGAGTTATGAACGTACTTGTATTATTATAGTAAAGTGTGCCTTGTAAGTATTCTCCACCAAGAGAAGGGGTTATTATTAATATCAATAAAGGGAAAGGAGCTGCAATCTCATCCCCAAGAGCAGCAATTAGATCAACATTAAACTTTTAAAGATCAGAATTAAATGAACTACTTGTCATCGAAAATTCAATAATTATTACTAATAATAAATGCTTAAATAAAAATGAGAAATTACTTTTGCTTTTTTAAAATTCTAAACCTAGAACGCCTTGTGCCTCTGTCTAAACAAACTAACAAAGAACCTTATTGTGACAGATATTATGACGTCATTAAACTGATTTTTATATAACAAAAATAACTTTCTGTTAAATCTCTATTAAACATAAAGTTTTCGCGCGATTGTTGTCAGGAATAATTCAAGTAACCCCATGCATAGAAACCTATAACTATTCTGCCTATGTGACTTTTAAAACAAACTAAACAAAACAAAATTTATAGGTTATTTAATTTAAACAATTGTAAAGCCAGTAATCACTTGTTACCCAATAGAAATCCATGAGTAAAGAATTTAAATTTAAATGTTTAAAAGTACAGTAAAGAGCTTTGGGCAAACAAAGTTTTTTTTAATATTAAAATAATGCTTAGATAGAAAGAAAAATTAAATATTCTACTTTTTTTGTAATGTCATAATAATGCATTTATAATATAAGTATAATTGTTATGGTTCATAATATAAAGTTTGTGATAAAATAAATTCTAAAAAATCTTTCTACTACATTCTTTATTAGACCAGTTGAAAGTTTAAAACATTTCACATAGTAATAATAAAGATTAAATATTAAAATATTATAAAATTTGGATCACATAAATTGATATTTATAATTTATTACAAATTTGAAAATTAAACTCTTAGAATTATGGTGTTTAGTAAAAAATCGTTTATCTTCAAATCACATCAAAGACAAGTTTTTATAACTACTACTTTTTTTTCTAAAAAAATGATTTTCTAAATATATACAAATGAAAATAAAAAGCATCTCAGATCAATATATTCATAAAACATGCAAGAAATGCATTACATTAAAATGATAACAAGTTTTTTTTTTTAAATATTGCACTACAAAATCCCCCCAAAAATAAACATTAAAAAAATAGTATACATATGCAATAAAACTTAACAAATTTCAGGATAAAAAATAGTAATAAAATGTTGAATTTCGTATAAAAATATCACACAATTTCCGACTATGAGAGCAATTTAGTAAAGGGTTTTAAGAAACATTATGGTAAACTAAGTTACACTCACTCAACTTCAATGACAGTAAATATAAAAATACGTCAATTTAGATTAATCATTTTAGCTACATATGTGTTTGAAATCTAAAAGAATTTATATTTCCTTTAAAATGTTAAATTTTCAATGACAATATATATGTATAACAATTATAAATGTTTGTAAACTAAAAAGATAAACACATTTAAACAACAAATATTTTCATTAATTGTAAATTTGATATAAACATTTATAAAGCTTAAAATTAAAAATTAGAAAGCCTTAAAAGTACCTCAATAAACAAAATGTGCACAACATAAGTTTTCCCCCCAAATTATAAAACTTATTTTAAATGAAATAAATCCGCATTGAAATTATTCCAAATATATATGCTGAAAAGTAATTTCAAATGCTTAAATAATAATGGCTACCATAATTTGCAAGTACTTTATACTGCATGGTATTACAACATGAAAACATTTTATATAAAATGGAAACGCAAATAGTTATACATCAAAGACAAGTGCTACTTAAAACATAACATGACTACTCTGTTGAAAACATTGACATTTGAAAATAAAATTCTTCTTAAATAGTAAGATAATAAATAAAAGGACCAATTGCACATAAATAAATTTGAAATACATCTTCCAAATAAATACTTTTACATATTCTGCCTTCTTCGAGCCTCCTTTTCATACTTCTCATGAAGAATAAGCTTGTAAGACCTTTGGTCCTTCCACAACTGGGCAGCATGGATATTGAGAGGGCTGTCTACATTCGGTTCTATAATTAAAAAAAAAACACAAATAAAATAATTCAATTGGAATTAACAGTTGATTCATGATACATTAGATTGCAAAATGTTGACTAGTTTACCTCCTAACAAAGACTGGAGAGACAGCAAAATTGTTCTAACATCATACAAGGCGGTCCACTTCTCCTTCAATATATCCAGGCAAATATTGCCCTGATCATCAACATTTGGGTGGAAACAAGGAGTCGTAAAAGTGACATTTGGAGCACTGTAAGGATAATTATTCGGGAACACCATCTTCAGCTTATAAACCAGGCCCTCATAAACCTATGAAATTATAAAATGTTGTACTCACCAGCTAAAAACTCAATATATAATGCATGATACATTCGAAACAATGTTCTGTTACACATTTACAACCTTTATCATTACAAGTTTTTTTCTTATATGTTTTTTTCATAAATTACTATGAGGGCAATTAATTAAAATAAACAAATAAATTTTATTATTTTATTGACGAATAACTTTTCATTTATAACTTTAATCTATCGAGTTTCAGTGATGTGTCGTTCATGCATACTTCTAGCAATTCATACAAATTGATTAGTACAAATTTAATATTATAAATATATGGGTAATTCCACGTCAGAAGAGACCACGACTGCAAAAAATAAATATTTTTTTCTACAGTTGTAAGTTTTATATTTGCTTTAGAAAGCTTTGAACTTTATTTTTTCGTATCAACAACTATTATAGTTTCATCTTTGGCAACACATCAGCTTCGAAATGGCTGCTTTGTTTGGAAAGCATTGTCTCGTGTTTTTTCATCATTTTGAACAAATTAATTTTAAGGTAAGAAGCACATGTTATCAGATTTTTTAGTAAAATTATTAAAATACACTATCAGAACTACCTTAAAAACACATTATTCATTAGTATTTATAACTAAATGATGTTTAATTAGGAAGATAAAAATCTCCTTTTTGACTGTAGTGTCAGTCACGAAAAGATAGAGAAGTTTCTAAAACTTTTAAAATAAGGCTTTACTTTAAATTTTTTAAGATATTTTCTTACTATAGTAACCTCTGTGTAAATCCACACCTTTTTAATTTTAAAATAAAAAGCATTTTCTCTATTTATAAATTATAACACATTTTAGCTTTGTAGTGTCAGTCACAACTTCTTTTTGATCTAGATGTTTTAGATTAGCTATAATATTTGTAGATTTCGTATATTTTGATAATTTTGATTTAAGATGGCTATATCATTAGCCAAAAGAAAAAAGAGAGCAAAGGGGATGTTTTTAAGATGGGATATATTCCAAAATTTAAAGAAAATGAAAGCAAAACCCACGGTCATCTTTGCCTTCAGTCATGGTAAAGGACCAATTGATGGACTTCGTGATACAGTGAGGAGAGGATAAAAGAAGTCACTCTTTCCATGAAAATTGACCCACATTTTGCTAAATATTTTTCACTTTGCATAAGAAGTCTGCCCAAACATATCACTATTATACAATTCTGACAACTGTGTAAAGGGTAAAGTAGTTTAATTAAATGATATTTGCCTATCAAAGGAAGATAAATATTTCCGATTCATGACATTCAAAAATTGCTCCGTTTTTTTTTTTAAATTAAACAAATACCTACTTAAAACAACTGCCAATGTTTCATTAAATTCCCCAAAATACTACACGGCTAAGAAAACAAATTTAAATGTTGTAAAAAGAAATACCTCTCAACAAAATTCTGAAAATGAACTTGATGCTGGAAAAAGAGCTTTATTTCCTTTTGTAGTTAAACTATCGTTAAATATTTTGTGGGCAAATGTTAAGTAAGGATGCTTATTCAATAAAACTGAAACATCTGCAATGATCGGGAAGTCTTTTTGCGTGGCCTGAGAAGGAAGGTTTTCCAGAAAATGCTATTGAAGAAAGAAGTAAGAAACTACCAAAAAACCAACTTTAGGTGACGTTGTGTAACTTTTTCTAACTATATTTTTGCCATGTACGCAATTTTTAACTTACCATGTTCAAAACTATTTACATATGTTATGTTATTATTGCCTAAATTTCCATTTCTGTGATACAATTCACATGAAGTAGTGTGTCACAAGTTGAATGTAGTGTAAGTCACGCACAAAAGTGTTAATAAATTATTTCCTGTGATATTTCAATACTTTTTTGCAAATAAATGATTTAGCTTTAAACCTTATACTTAAAATAAGCACTGGTAGAATGTTGATTTACTGCATTTTGAAGAAGAAATTAGAGTTTACGAAATTACCTGAAACCTACTTTAGGGGATATTGTATAACTTTCTCTAACCATAATTTTACCATTTATGCAATTTTTAACTTATCATGTTCAAAATTATTTACATATGTAGTGTTATTATTGCTTAAAATTCCATATCTGTGATACAATGTAGTGTCAGTCACGAATTGAATGTAGTGTCAATCACGCACAAAAATTTTAATTATTTCCTATGGTATTTCAAAACTTTTTTGCAGTTAATATATTTAGCCTCGAACCTTATACTTAAAATAAGCAGTTACTGCAAAATCAGAAGAAATTAGAATTTTTATGATAGCCAAAAATCTACGAACTTTCGTGTAGTGTCAGTCACATCAGGACATTTTTATTATTTTTTAGTTAAATATTAAATTTGAAAAAGTTTTTACTGATTGCTAAAAATACTATATGCTCAAGGGTATACTGACATGCAATATTTTTTTTAATAAATGGAAAATAATTATGAACTATGCAAACGAAATTGGTTAAATCGTTCAGATGTAGTGTCAGTCACGCATGGAAATGCCCATATGTTTACAAAATTTCTTAAAAACTTAATACAATTGAAAAATATATATATACCGTTCCTTGGGCTCCATTTATAGTTCCAATCCAATTAAACATATTTTCATCAGAAGGAAAAGCAGAAATTCCTCTGTCTCCAGACAACTAAAAGTGTAAAATTACAATAAATAAAAGTACCTCACACTCCAAATTTTAAAGATTTATATTAAATTAAAAAATTTGTAGAATTGTTTAGATAGCAGAATATGATCTTAACATACGACAAAACAAATATAATGCGTATCTTTAATTACTAGTCTCCATTTTTTTTTATAAGTATCTTTTGTCAAAATATTATGAAGAAAATTAAATGTAGTCAATGATCACTTGTAATCTTCAGACAATAACCAGTTTGATTCATATGATATTTTGTACTTTATAAAAAAAACTTTGAATGAAAAAACACAATTACAACAAACCATCATTCAATTTGTTTATACAAAAACAAAGCATAGGTACTGACCATTAAATCCATTAACTCTTGCTGCAAACTGAAAGAAAATAATAAATAGTTAAAACAATAAAAAATAATAAATACAATGAAAATAATTTTTTTACAAATAAATTCATATCAAATCACATTGTTCAATCGTTATATAGAAAAGAAAGTGAGTAAATTAACTATGTAAAAGGTTTTTAAAAAAAATGTTTAACTTTAGAAATAAGTTTAAAACTATTTTTGGGTTTTTCTTTACAAAACGTCCAGTAAGTACCAGTAAGATATTCACTTGTTAGATAGTTACGCTTCCACATGAATTTACGACATTTAATAATGAATATTTTATCTACCTACTAATGCTTAAATCATAAAATAATTAAATTTTTTAATGCAAAAAAATTGAGTCCACAGACTATGACAAATCATGTTCGTGAGCCATTTCACCGTCATGTTCGTGGAGTCTTTTGGTTAGTTAATCCCAATCAAATCATAATTTTTATAATTAATGTGGTTTTTTAATTGAATCACCATTACTAGACAATACTGAACACAAAATATATAACCATTAACCATCGTAAGGAATATAAATCCATAAATTGTATGAAAATAAACTGCATTCAGATTTTTGTTATGTCCAAGTACAATGTATTCTTTAGTATGCATAATAATCTAGAGAGGCAACAAATACTCTTTTTCAGTCTCATTATTGTATTCAATCATAAACATTAAACATTGTGTCACACAGATAAGTTGAATTCTGCAATTAAAAGAATTTTGAAGTTAAAATAGGAAGACTGACAAGATCATAGGGTAATTTCAAGAAGGTTAATCAATTACTGTAGCATTTTTTAGAATGAGAAAGTTGTGAAATACCTAAATCTAAAAGCTGTGACACAAGACTTGGGGAGACATTTGCGATTGCAGCATCTTTGTTTGTTGTGTAATTTTGTTTGCAAATTTGATTTTAGACTAACTTTTTGTTCCAAAATACAATGCAAAATAGAAAAAATTGCTGAACTTCCTCTTTAGTGAATTAATGTCAAGTGGATAAAGAGTACTGATTGTGGCGGTTACCACACACGCAACCTCAATATTCCATCAACGACTAGGTGGCGCTGATTTACCGCCTATGTTCCTACCACTATTTCAATTTACAACGTTAATAGTAGTATATAAGCAGAGATAACTCATCTCCTCCTTGAGGATCCTTTTGGAAGATTGTGAGTTATCGAAGCCGCTACACTGATTAAAAGAAAGGCAGGAATGAAAGCTGGAAGGAACTATGTCACAATCCAATCTTAAAATTGTTTTCACCGCATTAGAATTATAGTTTACTCATTATTTCTTTATCTTTAAAAAAAATTTAATTAATAGATAAAGTTAAATTATTTTTAATTATATGCGTTGCTGAAAAAACTGATACATTATTAGTTTTATACATCAGTACTGCTATGGACAGGTAAACTGCAATAATTAGCCTAGTGACTTGGGTCATTACTTTAAGCACTCAATTACTCCAACTTACAATAAAACATACGGAAAGAGACTAAATATATAGGAGCAAAAACGGTTCAATTCATTGTTGAGGTTACTGCAGTTTACCGGTATGCCGCAGATGCGCACAAAACAATACGATTAGTTTTTTGCTATTGAAATCGATGAGCAACCTTTTTGCAAGCCTGAAGATGAAAAAAATCCATTAACTACTTTATTTTAATCCATTTTTTCAGAACCAATATGAATTAAAAGCTTTCTATTACGCCATATGGTTTAAAACAAAAACTGATTGATAATGTGATTGATAATTTGATGCCGACAGAGCAAAGATTGCAAATAAGTATTCGCTGCGATCTTTTAAGATTATAAAATATCAAAGGGTGTTAAAACCTTTTTGATTATCAAAAACATTTAAGAAAAAAATATTGCAATACCGCTTCTTAACAGAGTGAGAACTTGGATCATGCTTGACTTCTACTTTCTTTGGTGCTTGATTAAATCGATAGTTGCGGTTAGCCATTTTGTTAATTCAAAGATAAGGTAAAATAATATTTAACAAGATTTTTAAATGAAAGAAATCTACTACAAAATAAGCAAAGGATCGAAGAAATCTAGCGAAACCTGCAATGCAAAACACAAAAGCTCGTCTCCTGTTGCCAGTTACCGATTGAGATGAGAATCAGAAACTAAGACCATTTTCTATTTATGGTGTTTTTAAAGATTTCTGCATGTGAATAGCAAGATTCACCATTGGCAACCATAAACTAGCCAAACATCGTTACAACTTATGACCCAAGTCACCTGGGCTTGGCGCCATACTTGGCATGTTTTAAGGTTTCAAGTAAAAATAGATTTTTTTATAACTGGTTTTCAGAAATATTCCATTTTATTGTATTTATTTTTCAAAGTGAGTCTATGTTGCTTTTAATACTCGCTTTAAGTATGTCTAAAAAATTACTGTAAGAATAAGTAATATTTTAAATGATACTATCAATGATGTTAAATATATTTGATATTAATGATAACTAGAGTTTCAAAGATTAAACTTTAAAAAAATTTTAGTCAAGAATGAAAAAAATCAATATAGATAATTTTTTTAATCCGCACCTAGAAAAAAATAATTGCATTCAAACTTATTGCAACAACTACTTATAAATTACTTGCATATACATTAATATTAGTTTACACAAATTATTCCTTTTATTGTGTAAGTATAATAAACTGTATATAATCGCATTAATCAATAAAATTTAAAAAAATATCGCATTAATTAATAAAATAAAGTCTATTAAGCGCATTAATTAATAATTTGAGTTGTATTAATTACATTAAATATTCATTTAAATTGCATTAGTTAATCGTTGTAACTGTATTATTATTTTTTTAAATTGTATTAGATTATAATTGTATAAACTAGATGAATTTATTGCATTAAATACATCAATAGCTTTTGCTTTATTAATATAATTTTTATCAAATGTGTGTATTAATTAAACCATTATTGTATTAATCAATGGCCACTTTTAATGAATTACATGAATTATGTTATAATCATTATCTTTGAAAAATTTGCATCCCCCTACCCCAGACAATTTTTTTAGTTGCTCCTCAGATGGTAACAGGTATGGGGTATTTTAAAAGAAAATAAATTATTAGATTGATGCCAAGAGTAGCGACAATATGCCAGAAACATCGACCCAGCTTACCAGACATACCCAACCTGATCAGAAAATGCTCTGAAAATGAATGAATGATTTCACACGTCGTTGATTACTTTCGGTTTTGTTTTTATTAAAATCTAAAAAAAATACAGAATCTACGCCAATAGTTTTAAAGTAACTGCAAAGCAGTTTTTTTTAAAAAGTTATTTTTAGAGGGAGGGGGGGGATTTTGATCTTGATATAATTTTGGCTTTGCCAACAGCAGGATGTAAGCCACTTGTACGTTTTTTAACATTTCGAATGGCAGTAGTATATTGGCAGACAAAAATAATCACAAAAAGGGCTGTAAAGAGCCTAGTGGTCAGGATCTCAGACTCAAGATCGGAAGGTTGAGAGTTCGAGAAACGGTACCACTGAAGACTTACCGAGTATATGCGGAGTACGTGCTCGTAAAATCTGTTGGGTCCGAAAGTCCTGTGGTCGGTCATTGCGCAGTTCATCATGGGTACAGGTTCCTGGAGAAAATTTCCCTCCCCTTCAGGGACATGTCTAAATTGTGGAGGTGGCGACAGATGGCAACATCTGTCATATGTGTTTGTTTGTGTCTTGAGTTTTCCTACTTGACGATGGTTTATAAGCGAGTCCTTGCGACCAAGCACACAAACCTGAAAATATATGTCAACCAACCAACCAACCTAATCACAAAAAATTTATCTTTTTTCGTCGTTTTTAATTAATTATAATTTTTTTTCTGATTAAAAATTTAAACAGATTTTTGCGGTATGTTTTTTTATTCGTCTTTACTTCTTGATTTTTTTTTGTTGCAGTACAATAGTAATATAAAGTTTTCCCAGTTTGTTATTAATAGAGCAATTAGAATCACACCTTCTTCCTCTCTTCTTAATTCCTTCCTGTAATATCAACCGTATTTTTTTTTCAGACATACCATGATTTCTCTAATAGAATCTGAAATTCCAGATGGGCAACAAAGCCTGAAAGATAGCCACACCAACTTGGAGAAGGTTGCTGAATACTGCGAAGTTAATTATTTTGAGGTATCAATGAAATTAAAGTTTAACAAATTTGGCATTAAAAAATTTCCTCCATCCATCTAAGACCATTTTTCTTTCAGGCTGAGCAGAAACGAGCTGCCCTAGAAGAAACCAAAACTTACACTACCCAGTCCTTAGCTTCTGTGGCCTATCAAATAAACACTTTAGCTTTCAATCTTCTTAATCTATTAGAACTTCAAACAAACCAGCTTGCTGAGATGGAAAGTGAAATCAATCATATTAATCATGTAAGAATATTTTTTTTACTTTTCCGTTAAACCTGCACCACCATTCAATAACCAAAAATTGCGAAGTAAAGGATGAGACGCCATTATGGCACCTGTCCTCCGAATAAGTAGGTTGTGTAATTTTGTTGCCCTACATTATAGCACCCTAGATCCCACTTAAGAGAAGAAGAAGAGATACTATTCAAAATTTGATAACTTCAAACATGGTCTTACCAATATCTTGAAATTAGGGCATTTTGAAAGGCAAATTGTGTTATTTGTAGGGAATTAGTCATAGGAGTAAGTTGCCTTATTTTAAAATGCTATAATCCTGTATTTGTGGGCCTGAGATGTTTTTTCAAGGTAAATAGAACTGCTAAGTTGCCACATTTTTAAATGTCATAATCCTGTACTAGGGTGGTCAGTGATGTTTTTTCTATAGTAAATTAGGCGATGAGTTACTCCATTAAAAAAAATTTGACTAAGGGTGTACTTAAAACTTATACATACTTTTTAGTATATTGATAGAACTGTACACATGTTTTAAAACTTTATAAATGCTTTCTACTTATTCGAATTTCTTTTTGTTTTTAAATAGATTGTAATGATTCATAAAGAGAAAATTGCACGTAGAGAAATTGGGATTTTGACTACCAGTAAAAACACGACCCGAATGCACAAAATATTGGCCCCAAGTAACCAAGAAAAACCCATAAAATATATCAGAAAACCAATAGATTATACAATACTGGATAATATTGGTCATGGAGTGAGATCAACGAGCAACACACCTCGATCTAAAAGAACTATACCCCCTGCACAACAAAATATCATCAATGGCACTGGAACCAGCGCTGGCCCGGCCCCTACTTCAAAGCCCCCCACTCCACCTCAACCTATCCGAGCAGGCGGAAGTTTGTCGAGAGGAACAGCAAGCAAAGAATATCGAACACCTGCCCCTCCCATAGCACCACCAACAGTTCCAAGCAACTATGCTCCTAACTATCCAATTGGATATCATACAACTCGTGGCCAAGATATGAGGAAAGCTAGTGGATATTCTACTTTGCCGATGGCTTCTGCTTCGCAGACGCCACAAGGGATGCTTTCGACACAGCCACAGATTGGTATGGTGCACCCAATGACCCATAGTGGTGCTTCAACTTTGCATGGTACGGCTTCTCCTATTCCACCACCGCCTAATATGAGCTTAATTGACAAACTGCCAGGTAAAATGTTTTTATATCTACTTTGTTTAGTTATATTCATTAAATCTGAATGTTCAGTAGAATTACAATAAATCTCCTAATTTACCAAGCTATTCAATAGTAATAATCAAGGGGTTTACTGTATCAAATTCTAGAGAAAAAAAATTGGATTGTTATTTCACGAGTTTTCTTTAGCCAGACTGGACCACACTTATTCAGAAAATAAATTAAATTAGAGCTAGCCCAAAAATACTGTTGTAATTTTGTACTTATTGGTTTATATCGATAATCTGCAAAAAAATCACTTTTTTTTGCCTAAACACTTATTCTGTTTTTCGACTGTGTTATATTTTCATCTGATAAAGTCAATAGATGGTCTTTCTTTTCATTTTTTTGAGCCCATGTAATGCAAAACATTAATTATATTCAAAATACTTGTAAATTGAAATGGTAATAAAACCTTTAGAGATGTCTTGCAGTGTAATATAGAACACCTGCCTAACTGGCATTTATATATAGTTTAGTTAGGATTTTTTTTTTAAAATTTCATTTAGCCTTCTAAAAATTATGTGTAATGTAACAATTATGAGTGTCTGTTATTATTATTATATTACATTAATATTATACATAAATATGCTAAGATTATTTTCTTCATTTCTCTTAGAACCACCTATGCATGCTTCAACTGATTTTGATCATCCAGGAAATAGTAAGTTTTCCCCAAAAAAATTGTTTATCATAGTAGAGAACCTTTAATCTGTTCATTTCGCAGTTCCAGATATTAGAGTTTTATGGATTAAGGTTTAAATACCTATTTTATATATATAGTAGCAGAATAATCCTATTTACTATCAGGAAAATCAGAAGTTTTTCCTTTCGCTGAAACACTTGACCTGCAAATCATGTGTTAATTGCATCTTTAGCCACAAGGCATGTATTTTTAAGGATAAAATTCTATCAAATGTTTTTAATAAAAAGAAACATTCTATTTATTTGAATGTTTTTTAATATCAAACCTTTGATGACCAAAACTTGTGCAATAGATAAAGAGAGGTAAAATCAAGGTTTAAGAAAAAAGTTCCTATAATATTTCGAAACATTTTTGAATATGTGCTTTATAAACATTGAAAATTATCATTTTCTGGTTGAATAAGTATTTGATATTTATAATTATTATAATTCTTTCAGTTTCACCTCCATTGCCTCCACCACCTCCTGAAGATGATAACATATTTAATGAAAATTACAACCCACCGTCTCCACCATTCCATAGAATGAGTGAACCAGATTGGGTTCCAAAGAACTTTGTGGAAAAGGGTGATTACTTTATTTTTAAGTTATATAAATGACATTATTCCTGAATAATTACATATGTATATTATTTGAAGTACAGGGATTTTTTTTGTGCCATTTTATAAGGTTTGAACACTAGTTTGATGATATAGATGAAAAACATGAAAAGATGGGCAACACTAAAGACTATATAGATGAACAACACTAAAATTCAATCAAATAATGTCAATCAATGAAAACAGTAGAGAAATCGAATAAAGTCGCAAACTACAAAACCTAATATCTAATTTTCTACAATCTGTCAATTCAGATGCCCACCAACACCTTTCAGACAAAACCACGAATGTAACCCATGGCTACAATTTATTTTTTGTACGTAGAAATTTAGAACTGATTTTACCAATATTTGGGTCGCTGATTCTTAATATGAAATGATTTTTTTCTTGCTAATTGTTTACAATGAACACAGAATGAAACAGAAAATCATTGCAAATTACATGTATAAACTCCTTTCTTTTAATAACAAGGTTGACTTGTAATTTTTATTTTAATTTGCAGTTTTGTAAAGATATTTGAAAATAAGATTGCTTTGTGATACTTAGATTCCACTTCCCCATGGTTATTCTTAGCTATGACTTGACACATTGTGTAATTTATTTTTCAGCACTTTGGGGCCTGAGCTGTTTTAACTACATATATTCTTCTAGTTTCGATTATTTTCTCAAATTCTTGGAAAATTTGTATTTTAATAATTGTTTCATAAATTTTTAACTGTTTAAATTCATAACTATTTAAATGAAGTAAAAATATATCTATAAAACAAACCACAAAAGACACCCTAAAACCTTTAGACTAAGACCTCTAAGTGCTAAATTTTGTGCATTAATTAGCTCTATACAATAATTTATTTTATATTTTATTTTCAGTTGTGGCTATTTATGATTACTGTGCTGATAAAGATGATGAACTTTCCTTCTCAGAAAATTCTATTATTTATGTTCTAAAAAAGAATGATGATGGGTGGTATGAAGGTGTTATGAATGGCATCACTGGTCTTTTTCCTGGAAATTATGTTGAACCATGTTTATAAATATAACATTGCACACTGAAATATATAATAAACAAAAAATTTATTGAAAGTATTAAATTTATAAATTCTACCTTTGCTTACCATAGTTGATTTAGCTACTATTTTGTTAGTACCTTGTAGCATTTAGAAATATGTGTATAGGTTTTATATAATTCTTGTATATAGAAATTATGTTTAAGGATATTTGTCATGCATTTAACTTTTAAAATACTTTTATTTATTGTTAGTCTTTTAAGTTATTAGTTTTATAAGTTGTTGGATTTTTCAAAAAAATATATTGTCTTCATATTTTGAAGACTAGTTTATATATATTTAAAATGTATTTTTCTGTTAATTGATAGAGATCATTGCATAACCTTCTATTTTAAAGAGAGATAATCTATTCAAGGAATTCTGTAAAAAGTTAATATTTTTATCTTGGCTCAATAGAGTGGTTTCAACATTGACAAAGCAAAAATAAATCTTATTTCTAGAAAAATCTAGATTTGCTCTGGTCAAAGAATTACGGGTTTGACATGCTTTTATATTACTCCTTTTTTACTGGTGCACAATCGTTAGTAAGAATCATGTTTACTCTCGAGCAGTATTTGTTTGAACTAGTATGTATAATTGCCAACCTTTTTTTATATTTTCCAATTGCATGTTATGTGTTTTATTTGTAGACTCTTGTTTCCGATTTATATATTTTTAATTATGTTTTACGTTAGCACAATGCATGTTATTTATTTAATAAAAACTAATGTTAACAATTAGTTAAAAATGTTTGTATGGTATTAACTCTTGCATTTATTCAACCAAAATCTAAATTCTATTATTCAAGCACTTACATAATGTACTAGACTAAAGATTTTTATGTGTATAATTTCTTGTGTCCTTAAAATTTAAATACTAAACAATTATAATTTTAAAAAAATCAGCTAGCAAATTGTAAAAACCAATCAAAATATTTACACTTGATTGGAAACAGAGCAGAGATGAATGTTTTAAAATAGCTCTGGGGAGAGAAAAACAATTTCATTACTGAGGCATATAATTTTTTAATTGTACCTGAATACAATAAATTTTTAATGTCTCAATTTTATGTCAATAATTTTGAAAATTTAGAACTTTTATGGGTTATTTTTATAAATGTGCTTAAAAAAAATTGTAGATTTCTTTTCTTGAAACTTTTTTTTTTTTTTTTTTTGAAAATAACTTGCATAAGTGTTTGATCGAAATCATTACATATTTTGAGTGTATTTCCTTATCAAAACTTAATGAACTTAAACCATGAATGGAATAAATATAGATATTTTCTATAAAAAAATTATGTTTGCAGAGAAAAAAAATTGAAGGAAAAGAAAACTTTGTGTTCTTTCTCTTATAATATATGTGATATCTAAAGCAGTTACAATAAAAGTATTATAAAAATGTTTACAATGTTTCCAAATTTTATTTTTGTAAATGTAAGAAGAATTAATGTTTGCTTTTTAGTTTGTCAAGTGGAAGGGGTTTTTTTATTATCTAATTACATAAAATACTTTTGTAAAAAATTATTTATTTACATTGGGGTTTCACTGGTATCTTCAATTACAAGTGAATTAGGCTTGCTACAATTTGTAAGTTTCTTCTGTTTTGCTAACTGACGAAATGAATACTGGCCAGATGATAAAGAGCTTCGGCGTCGGGAATCAGGATAAGAGTCATGTATTTCGATGTTGATTCTATTAGAATTTGTGTGTTCTAGCTCGTCACGACACAAATGATTTATGATACCTGCACCATAAGCATCTCCTAAAACATTAATTGAAGTTCGAACCCGATCTCTGAAAGAAAAAATTTTATACAAATTACTTAATACAAAATTTAAAACAGAACTAAACAGATTTTTTTTGTAACCAGATTAGAATTGCTAGTCATAATAAAACTTCAGTTGTGTTGTCATAATTCAATTTTATGTAAACTGATTAATATTTTTAAAAATTATTAATAAATTTAATATATATATTCTCTTACAATAGCCAATCAACAGCAACAATCATGGATATATCTTCTGTTGGTAAGCCGACTGAGGTCAGTACTAGAAGCATTGTTACAAGACCAGCACTTGGCACACTTGCTGCACCGATGCTGGCAGCAGTAGCAGTTAAACTAAAAGTAATATTAAACATTCTATTTTTATAGATAAAAAAATATAGAATTTAAAACATCGTTAGTTATTTAAAGAAATTAAAGGACTAAAACTGTTTAAAAATTATTAAGTAGGTACTTTTAATTCCTTTGAAACAAATATTCTAAAATACATGATTTCTAATTTTTGTGCATTCCCAGAAATCACAGATTTTATGGAATGAAAAAGTTTATCTATAGTTAGGTTTGTTCATTTATTATTTTATACATTTAATTTTTTATATTAAGACATCAAACCAGTATCTAATAATATATTGTTTGAAATATTTTAATAGTAGGGCAGATTAAGTTTAGCCAATTTTTTAACTGTTTGCAACTAAAGTTTCAAACTTATTTTTTATTATGATTATGGTCTCCATGAAATCAATACTCATTTTCAAGCCATTCAGTGCTGTGGGTTTTTTTGCATGGTGTTTGAAACAATCGTACCTCACAGATATGACTTGCCCTGCGGATAAAATTATTCCATTCATCTGAGCAATAAAAATAGCTGCCACTGCTTCATACAATGCTGTCCCATCCATGTTAACTGTAGCTCCCACAGGAAGAACAAAACGAGTTACTCTTTTATCAATACCATTATTTTCTTCTAGACACCGAAAAGTCACTGGTAAAGTAGCTGCACTAAAACAAAGAATATATATTTTTTATTTATAAGGAACAAAAGAATACTTTGTTCCAGCTCTTATAATAAAACATTTTAATTTTGTTCATGCAAATGTGAACTGTATTTTTACCTTGAAGCTGTTCCTAATGCAGTCACCCAAGCTTGAAGCATTCCTTTGAAAAATGTCAGAGGGTTTTTATGAGTTACAGCAAAATACAGAAAAGGCAAGGTAACGCAAGCATGAATTGCTAGGCCTGCTACAACAGTGAGCATATAAAGGCCCAACTGCTCTGCTGTCTTTGCCAAGTCATTAATAGCCATGATTTTTCCAACTATAAGAGACATAATTCCAAACGGAGAGTACCTAGAACAATAATATACAAAATGTAGTGTCCAATACTAAGCATTTTTTCTAATGCATATTTTTTAATTAAATATTCATCAGTCAATTATAAAAAAATATTAACTATTGTGATTTTTATTAGGATTCCTAATTTTCTATGAATAGCCTTCGTGTAGCTCTAGTACAACATTGATTCAACCCAAAAAAAATTATATGGCAGAAATATTGTCACTTAAAATATTCATCTCAAAATCAAATAATTTTGAAGTAGCTTTTCTTTTTTTAATAAAAGTAATTTTTCTTTTCTTTAATACCTTTCTGGCCTAACTAAAATTCATATTATTTTAAGATTCCCTTTAGATACATTTTCAATCTAGCCAAATTGAAAAGCTCTCTAAAGGAGGTCATGTGATAATGTGTGCTATTTCAACTGAAATGAGTAACATCAACTAAGAATGCATTTAAAAAGTAAAACAGTTAAAAAATTATTAACCAGAACATTTATAATGAACATATCATTGGCTTAGCACCAGAAAGTGTTAAGTGCATTTGCGATATGCCTAGCAGTAGCTTAGACAACAAGATTCGAACATACTATGGTCAAAAAACGGATCACATACTTGTTCAACTATTTTTCTACTCTTATTGTCCGGTTTTGTTTGTGAGCGCTAAGTGTTTTTTTATGAGACATACTACATGGAGTATTTTATAGGTAGGGAAACAGGGGATTAAAAATATATTAAACATCTTAAATGATAAAAGTTTTCCCAATATGTTCCTTTCTCCCCTAATATTATTTATAAACAAGTTTGGGACAGAAGATCATTCTTTATTTTAAAAAGCTTATTTAATTACAAGGCATTGTGACAGGCTTTGATTGCATATGATCTGCTATCAATAAGTAAATATTGTCCTTTCACATAGGAGGATTTTAACTAAATCAATATTTCTCCATAATTTTGATCTACTCTTTTATGTTTTTCAAGTAGACCTAGTAAAGAAATGCAAGGGTTACAATATCATATTTCTGCAGTAAAAAGTAATCACCCTTTTTTTGTTTTAATTAAAACTTTATGAACTTAACATTTTTTGGATCTAATCCAACGATATACTCTAAATATATCGACTAAACACGGTTTGATATAAAAATTCTTACCACATAATAATTATTACGATCCGCATAATGATTTCATTTAGAATGACAAAGAAACGAACCATAGGCGCCCCAAAGTCTCCTAACTGGCCACCAATAATACCAAATGCAATGCAGAATACAATTAAGCCTGAAATTGGTTCAAAAAATTAAACAAGTGATAATTAGCATTAAATTCTACTTATTTATGTTATTGAATTCTAGAAACAATTCAAGGCTGCAAAATATTCAAGATTCTAATTTCATTTCATAATTAGACACATTTCTATATTTCGATTAACATATTTTTTTAAGGTTTTTTTTTAGACGAAATATTTTTTTAACATTCTGTCATATATTTCTTCACATAAAAGATTCAAAAACAACTTTCATTAAATTGTGCATACCTAAAACATTTGTGCCATCTTTATACACCTGTTTTGTGTCAAAATAACTAACAGTCTGAGAATCATTTGCTATGGTTACTTCTCCATCTTTATATTCCATTGGAGCCACTGTTATGTTCTTTGAAATTTGTCTGAATACTGTTTCTACTTGTTGAAAACAAGCTGTTAATAAGTTTTCTGGAAACATATTTCTGTAAGAAAACACTTAGATAAGATATGCAGTATTTAAAAAAAATATCCCTAAGCTGAAATGGTGCAGCATGCCTAGACCCTCCATAGGCAGTTTGTCTCTGAGATTTTTTTTGTTGTATAAAAAAGGATGGTTACATACAATGTTATGCTACAATTTATCAGAGTTTCTGTCTTACCCAACAAAGGAGTGTATTTAAGCAAAAAAAGTCTAAATTGAGGGGGGGGGGGGGTATAGAGATCTGTTACGTTCTTATTAATTACTCAAGCTCTTTACACTATTCTACTTGATGAAGTAGCTACATTTGAAATCTTTATTTATGGTATTTTATTTAATTATTTACTGATTTGCAATATCCAAGTTTTCGTACTAAAAAGCAATTGTCACTTCAGGAACATTTGCTCTTCCTATATGTTACAGATAAATTCATTTATATTTTTTAATATTACATATATCATTATAAAATGTTTTTTTGCTATTTATCACAAAAATCACTGAGGTAATCTTTTAATTGGGTGTGATTAACTCAATTGATGTGATAAACCAGTCCATTTTAAATCAATTATTATTCATTATTATTTATTCAATTATTTGTTTCCAAATTTAAGGTTTCAGAAATTGTGCATAATACTTTTAATTCATAAAGACAAGCTATACATACTTCTTAAAGATTGGTCTTACCTTATAAGATCTAAAAAAGCATCTAAAGTTGAAACATGACGTGAATCTCCTCTATATTCGTACATTTCTTTTATCGTGGGATCACCAGGTTGAATGGCAAGAACAAGAAGGATTCCTAAAACGGCCGCAAAGATTGTTGTGGAAATGTAATACAGAAGAGCCCATGAGCCCATTTTACCACAAGCTTTTGCATCTAATTGTGCTAAACCTTAAAAAAAAATTGAAATTTGCTTATTTATTGTTGAATATAATTCATACATTTATAGCACAAGGATTCAGAACTGGACTTTTTCAGCAAAAATTTTTCCATAATCAGTTAAGATTCATTTTTATCAATGAGCATTATTGTTTATACTTTGTATAAAACAATCCTTTTGTCATAACTTATAATTAGATTTAAAATTTAGAAAACAGTGTATTAGTACAGAATCTTTATTTATTTTAGCTTATACAATAACATTAAACTTATTTTAATTGCTTATTTTTTGTAAATGTATGGGGTAAAAAAAACCCAATTACATACTAACCTGAAATCATCGAAGATATGATGAGAGGAAGAATTAACATTTTTAACATTCTCATTAGTAATTCTCCAGGAAAAGCCACTACAGTAACAGTTTCTCTAGTATAAGAGAACATTCTTGCAAAAAAGCCAAGTGCGATACCTATGATAACTGCAAGAACGGTCAGAACAAGAAGCAAATTCTTTTTCATCCACTTTGATACCTAAAAAAATTAGCATTTCAATTGGTAATATTTTGCTAAAAATCAGTGAAATGACATATAATCAATTGTTTATTTCTGTGTCGTTTGTATTTGTGAATAGAAAACAACAAAAAAAAATTAATCAAGTATTGATATCAAAATAAGTACTGTTCATAAATTGGTGAAGCTTGGTCATTTTTTTAAATAAATGATTGAACTCTTTCAAGATTGAGATGCATACATTTACATTACAACTAGACTATAAATATTATAATTACTATAATGATAATCAGTTTAGATGTTTTCTAATCACTTAAATGCTTTGAGTTTAAGTTTGTATTTGTTTGTGTTAAAAAGAGCCACACACATATACTTTCAAATAAAATGTGGTATTTTTAAAGTGTTTATTATTTTGGTTTGTAACTATTGCATTTCCCCTAAAATAATTCAGTAAGTTATTACTGTTTCAATATTAAATCCTAAATTCATACATTTCAAAGCAATGAAATTTTGTGCACGAACTTATTTAACTATGATTAATGTTCTATATAGTCAGGAAGAGATTATTAGTGACTGAAACTAAAATCTATAAAAATATTTTTTCAATGAGAAATGAACAAAAATCATTTTTAAAAACTTCTAGTTAGCAGCTATAAAATTTAAAAAATCAAATTCGCATAATGTCTTATAAAATCATTACATTGAAAATGACAAAGGGTGAATCGAAGAAAAAATGCCACTCATCACCTTTTATCACTATGATCCTTTACTAATAAAATAATTACCGTTTTCTTGCACTTGTTTGAATCGCTGGGTATTCTTATGACAGTAGAATCTGCTATCATTGGAGTTCTGACATTACTGTCCAAAGGTAACGTTTCCATTGTTGCTGCTCGGGTGCTCCTAACATCCGATTTTCACCTTACTCTAAAATAATTCCCATTCTTTATGTAGCCATCTTCAAGCGTCAGTTGTATCTGAAAGTATGCCTTAATGTCTCGGGATTAATTTAAAAACTAAGAACTGGAAGCTTTATTATTTTTAATAAACTCATATAAAATAGTTTTTAAATATCTTTCCAACTTGAAATTCGGCTTACATTATTAGTAACTGGTTTGATATATGAATATTTAGCAAATATCATATGATCACTTACTCTTATTTTAGAAAAAAGTAGTGAAATATTTTATGCATAAAACACATGTCTGACACACAAACCTATTCCGTTATCTGAATTCCTCAAATATCTAAAATGTGACTTTTCAACATTTTTGTTTTCTAGTTTTTCACCGTTTGTAAGTGAATTTTGAATCCAATAAAAAAAAATAGCTAAGTACTAAATCTTGGTTTTGAAAAACGGCTTCCAAAGAAAAGATTTGCATCACATGGACAAACAGACTAGAATGACTATAGAACTATATATTTTAATGAGATCTTAGGATTTTTTTTTTTTTTTTGTAATAAAAAATATTGGCATTAAACTGGTAATAATAACTTAATGTAGTAATATATTGAATTGAAAATTTCTTTGACATTTTATGGTCTAACCAAAAAAAAAGGATTAAGGTGTTTGAATCTTTGGGCCCCTCACTAGGGAATAGCCCTCGTGTAGCTCTAGTGCGACATTAATTCAACCCAAACCTGCTCTAGGAGCAGTTTAGCCGGCAATTGCTGGACAACACAATGGCCACATTATGGCAATTAAAAAGAATACGTTGATTTCGCTATTCTGAAAATATCTTTTTCACATGTGAATAAATGTATATAATGTAATATTTAATATCTTATGAGTATTCTAGATAAAAAAAATATTAAATTTATTACTACACACTTTTAATATATGTTTATGAAACCTTTTAGTCATTCCGTCACGTCAAATGACAGTTATAATAACTTAATCCATGTTACAGGTAGGTTGCTCTAAATTGTAATTTTACATAGCTTATATATCATATTTAAGATATGCATTACATTAAAAACTCAATGCATTGTTAAATCACAGAAGTTCCCATTTTTAAATACCAGTATGCAGTCGTGGTTGCAAAAGTGTCATTGCGTCACACAAAAAGAAGTTAATCAAAAATTAAAATACTTTTTTTAAATCAACTTTTTTTATTGTCTTATAATCATTAACAGTAATATATAAACTGAAAAACCAATTTTCCTTAGAAAATAGCTTCATGGTAATTGTTTTACTTCAATTCTACAATTCAAAATGTCATTCCGTCACATATGAAATTGCCTTTTAGATAAACTTCAGTATAAAGCTCATTTTCGTATGAAAAATGTATTGCAATCGTCATTAATGAGTTAAGAATTAACTGTAAAGGATAAGTTATAATTTTTTAAAAACATTATTATATGTTTTCATAGAGTATTAGGTTATTATATCAATAGCATGCAGTCATTTATCATCATGCTTTACTTTAAAATTGTTATGGCACATATAAAAATAACAACTTCCAAATTCCAAAATACCCTAGAAAAATTACCATATTGTCAAAAGAAAAAAAACATACCTGGTATAGGATTCTAATTGCAATGTTTTCTAACAAGAGTTTTCCTGAAACAAAAGTGCCCTTGTCTTTGGTAAAGGACTAGCAGTAAAGAGCATGAAGATTTTTTTTGTTTATTGAAAAATATGAAAACACATATGTGAAATTATTACGTTCTTCTGCGGTAAGAGTTGTTCACTATTTTTGTCTTTTTTTATATGTGTAGGAAAACTTAAATGGGAATTTTTAAAGGGGATCCAAACAATTAAAAAAAATCTCCTTGGAATAAATTACAATGTTATCAAATATATTTTTTATTTGTTTTAATGATGCTGTAATCGTACGTAAGTTCATGATATGAAACGACCACACGAGCTGACCACCATTGAAAAAATAAGTCGAAAAATATCAAACGCAAAAAAAAAAACATTGAAAAACTTAAGAAAACTATTCATTATTAGGTATTTTTTTAACATGAGTTTAGTAAAACCTTGTTGTTTCTTTTTTCATTCTCAAAAAAGTTGCGCCACTTTCTCTAAGGTCAAGTAGGTTCGCCCTCAGAACCACGCTCGCGTGAGGTATCCACCTGCAAAATTGCAGGTGAATCCTTCATATCAAAAATCAACGTTAAAACAAAGAACACGACTTTCAAAAATGCGTGGTATTGCCGATTAAATCTTACTCCTGAAAACAATGGTATTCATATAGTTCTAAGGAACGATATATTTGATTTTTAAACGCTATGAAACTATAATAGATTATAATTAATCTATAATAATTAAAGCTGTTTATATAGCTAGGAATGTAGCGGAATTTTTCGAGCTGGTTATTGCCGCTGTGCGCATAGGCCTATGCGAAAAAAAAAAAACAAATTAGCATAAATGTAGTTGAATTTTGTACCTATTTAGCAAGGTATTAGGTATTTGTATTTTATTAAAGTTGTTCGAGAATGTGCCTTTCTTTAAAAAAAATCAGTGAGATAGCTTGTTAGCAGCAAAAAGAAAGAAAAAACCACATTCATAGATAAAAATCAACCTATGATAGTATTTAACAACCAAATCCAAATGGGATTCCGCGAAATACCGCAGTACTGTTTATTGATTATGGATATAGAAAGAAATGACAACAACAGCATTTTCAAAAGACTTGTCCTTCAAAAGCCTTTTTTTTAGAGAAAAGAAATTTTGATTAGGAAATCGAATTTTTGAATAAAAAATATTTTTTATCTGGATTAGGTGATGCTTTCTTTATAACTTGTATACAGTGGTGGTCATAATTATAAGGACAATGGGAAAACAGCTAGATCTTTTCGACAAATCACGGTTGAATGATGCAAATTTTATGTCTGTTAGCCAATAGTAAATTAAGCATTTTAAATAAGATTCTTTACAAATATACATTAAATTCATAATTTTAAAATGCGTTATAAAATTTAACATACAGCGAAATTGGACAAAATTATAAGGACAATTGTATTTCTGTAAGTTTAATGCATAAATTAGCATAAAATTTGCAAAGTTTCGGCTTGTACACGTCATTCCATTGTGTGATAAAGATTTTGAGAGTGTTTGAAATTTTCATTAGACTTTATCTTCAACCATGCCACTAGGTACGAAGCTTTCAGTGTTTGAAAAAGGAAAATTAATCGCTTATAAAAAATTCTGGACTTACTGGACGTGAAATAGCATTGAAATTGAATAGATCAAAGACTGTAATATATATATTTTTTAAAAATCCTGGAAATTAAGGAAAACGAAAGCACCCAGGTAGGCCATTTTCTGTATCTTTGAGAGATAAAAGACGAATTATAAGTAGAGCTTGCTCTAAAAAGCAAACATCGACGGAAATAAAGCGTGAACTGGACTTGAACTACAGTGCTCGAACCGTTCGCCGTGTTTTACAAAATACTAAACAGGTTCGATACGGAAAACTGAAGTCACGACCCCCTCTTACAAGAACCCAAAAGAGACTCAGGATGGAGTTTGCAAAAAAGTACATTTCTATGGGTGACAAATGGGATGATGTTGTCTTTTCTGATGAAAAGAAGTTTAACCTAGACGGACCTGATGGTTTTAAGTATTTTTGGTATGATCTTCGCAAAGAAAAAGAAATATTTTCAAAGCGTTCATATGGTGGCGGCTCGGTAATGGTCTGGGCAGGTTACGCAGCCTCTGGAACTACAGAAATAGTATTTATTCAAGGGAAAATGAACTCAAATAGTTATGTTGATATGCTGGGTGACAATCTTTTGCCACAAGCACCGTTGATAACCAGTGGTGACTATTTATTCCAGCAGGACAATGCATCCATACACGTGTCCGCAGCTTCAAAATCATGGTTTAACGCTAATTCTGTAAAACTATTGACTGATTGGCCACCTAAAAGTCCCGATCTGAACCCAATCGAGAATTTGTGGGGTACTTTGGCGTATGAAGTTTACAAAAATGGCACTCAATACCATAACAAACGAGAACTGATGTCATCAATTGTAAAGGTATGGAAAAATATCCCTGTGAGCACCCTAAAGAAACTAACTAGCTCTATGACGTCAAGATTGATTAAAGTAATTGAAAATAAGGGTGAACTTATTAGTTATTAAATGTTTGGACTTGAAAATTTTAAATGTCCTTATAATTTTGTCCAGTTTCCTAACAAGGCAATTTTTGTTTATTATTTTTATAAACTAAAATTTTCTAGTTTAAGTTTTTTTATTGTTCTTAAATGATTTATAGCATAAAGAAGTATTTTTTGTCTAAATATATTCTCATTTAATTCACAAATAAAAATTTTCTGTTCAATTTTCGATTGTCCTTATAATTTTGACCACCACTGTATTTTTCGTAACAACTATCATTATTTATTGCATTTTCCCGACAGAACTAAGAGTAATGGGCCTTGAAAGGTACATATTTTTTTCTATGGTATGTTGAATCAACTACAGTTGAATTCATACACAGTCGAAAGATTTGTATTTCCAATGTGAGTGAGTTGTTATTGCTGAAGAACTTATAATAGATACCACACTTTCAATTATTAGAATTTTGATTTATTTCTTCCTCTGCTTTCAGAACCTCAGTCAAAATGTCATAGGTATGTCTTATACAGCCTTTTAGGCTGGCCGCACACGGCGGTAGTTTCTTTTTTCAGTTTCCGCATTCGATGAACCAAATGCAAGCCTTACCTACACGAGTCTTCCGATATTCCAACTACAGTTGTTCCAAAAGGGCGTAATTGCCTGGAGATATGATGTACCATAGGCCAACCTCTAGCTTCCGTCGCAAGTGAGTTTGCCATGCTTGTGGTCATAAGGAAATTCAATCACCCCCTTTTGGAAATTGAAGACAAATATACAAAATGCTCGACTGAGCTTATACATTCGTGCAATCGGCTACCCGATAACGGAATCCACTTTAGGAAACGCCCGTCTGCGGCCAGCCTAATGAATGGTACTTTAATTATAATCAACTTATATTTCTAATTTAATTAAAATTCCAAAATCCATGGCACTTAAAAATGCAGACAACTACGAGTCTCAAAATGACTTAATGGCACTCCACTTGCAATTTTTTTTTACCAACAATGGAAATTGCAATACAGCATCCACAAAGTGAGGAAAACGTCATGGAACTTTTAGTGGCATGGTTGCTCACTTTATTGATAATCCTTTATCCCCCTCCCTCCTTACAGTAGAAAATGTTAAATACTGAAAAATACTAAAGTGGCTGCATACTCTGCAAATGAATTTTAGATATGGACTTAAGATATACTTTGAACAAAAAAAATTTAAAATAAAATAATAAAAATTAAGCTGTCTTGCTCAGAAAATAGGCAATTTGTACTAATAACTCATAATATAATACTGGTAAGTTTTTTAAAATCAACTTTTTACATTGAAATTTGCATTATATATTTCATATAGATTAAATGTAAAAACCTTGCTAATATTTAGATAAATACTTCAAGCAAATTACGTATTTGAAAGTAGTCTTTTATAAGAAATGTCAAAAAAAAAAAATCATGTACAGAAAAATTGGACATGTGTACATAAAATCAATAAAAATGTCTTTATAAATACATTAATTTTTATTCATTATTACAAAAATAATACACAAAGATTTAAATAGTTACACAAGATTGCAATAAAATCAGAATTTAGTAATGTCAAATAACACTGATTTTATTCAGATAGATTGCTGCTAAATGGATGAAGTATTCTAAAGAGTTATTAATAAAACTTTAGACCGGGACAAGATTTAGCACTCAATATTAATTGTAAAAACAAATAGAGAGAAGAATTGTAACAAAAATAGAAGAGTACAGGGGAAAAACTCTTTGATTGACTAGGAATCTTCCCGTATTCAGGTCTGATTGTTGGACATTGGCAACAGAAAAGCGGTTTCTCCCTTGGTTCTTCTCTCTGTATTATCGTTTCAGGAATGTAACAAAAGAGGAACCAAGTGATAAACCGGTTTCCTTACACAAGTTTAGGCAATGAATCTGCCTGATATGGAGGGATATCCAGTTGATGAGGGATTTTTCCCATGGACTCTTTAAATGCGATATATTTTTTAGACAGGCACTTTAAAAATAATTGCCAAAAACAAAAATTATTATATTTTAATAAATGAAAAAGTAAAAAATTAGATAAGCAACTTAAAAAATTAAAAAGCAAGATTAAAAATTACATGAGCGACTCTTAAATGGAAATGCTTCCTGCTCTAAAATCCGTTTTTCCCAAAAGAGCATTAACCAATACACTATGACCATCTTTTGATAAATTAAAAGCAGTTGCTAGCTTTGATTTTAAATCATTTTTATCATCACCAGACAGCAAGAATCCTTTGCCACCAAAAGCTTCAACCACTTTGTGATAATCTGTAAACTGAAAAACAACACATAATTACATTTTAAATATATTTTTAAATGAAATAAATATAAAATTAAGAACATTTTTAATAAGGTAGAAAACAATAGTTTTAGATCTTAGAATATAAATCCCTATATTTCTTGGAAAGATTAAAATGAACATTATTCTAATTATTTAGTTTGCCCTTCTCTACCATTGCTAGATGAAAGTCTAACACAATTTAAGCTTTTCAAATGTGCAAAGTATTAAAAATTAAAAATATTATGCAAGTTTAAATCATAACATACATGAAATAAGTCACTTACTGATAAGTTACATGCAACATCACTTTGAAACATAGGGATCTGCTCTCTAGCAATTTGGGTCCAACAAGCATCATTTCCAACAAGAGCAACAACAGGAAGCTAAAAGCATTTATTTACTATGTTCAGTATGTGCAATTACAGGGTACTACATTACAACGTAGCATGGCCTAAATTTTTCAGGCTTTAATAAGGCTCCCCAAGACAATCAAATATATTCTAAGCATAATATGAGGTCCACATATCTACCTAAATACAGGTTGAAAAACACATCAAGAAAAATTATTCTAGCTAACCAATTTTTAAGTTTTCAATTCATATAGTGAGTATCTTCTGTTTATTACCATTTGTTAATCATTTTCAAAAAACTACACTCCCCCCCCCTTTATTAGACAATAGTGAGAAATCGGATAACCTTGGAACCACAGATAGTTTCATAGACGTTTGACAAGTATATTAAAACATGATACTGGATTGTAAAATAACATTTTGTTAAGTATGTTGCTCTTCTTGGCATTTCCTTCACACAAAAAATAGAGTTTGTATTACATTTCTTGTGGTTTTCCCTGTCAGTATTATAGATAAATCTACAGAAATGTATAAAATAAATGAGTTGTCTACTTTCAAAACCAGGTAAGTCCACTTTTGAAATAAACCGCTTTTGTATAGAAACATTTAACATGCATGGTGTATTTAAACTTCGCTAAACATAAAACCAAAAGTGTAGTAATGTTGACTTATATGGTTTTGGAAACTAGATGACTCAAATGACTAATGATAGACCATAAAATTGGTTGTAAATACATTTATATTTAATTAAAAAATAATTTAAAACATTTTTTAGTAGTGGGATTTTAAAGTTCATTACATCGATATTTCTCTATTAAAATAACGAAATCTGAATAACTGCACTTAGTTGTATTTGATAAATAAACTAAAGTTGTATCTTAAGTGGAAATTAACAATGTTTATAAGATAATAAACAAATGTCATTGCGTGTTAAACAGACAAAATGCGTTAATTTAGTGGAGGAAATTTAAATAACTTTTATATAGATTGGAGAAAAAGAGAGCACATTTTCATTATGAAAGTAACATTCAAATAAAAAAAAACTTACTTTATGTCTGATAAAAGTATCAAACTCAACTATGCTATATCCACATGAACCATCTCCATAAACTATCAAGATGTTAGAATCAGGATAACAAAGTTTTGCACCTAAAGCAAAACCAGCTCCAACTCCAAGTGTACCAAATGCACCAGGATCTAGCCATTTTAAAGGTCCTTGTGGTCTAAAAATATAAGATAGTTATCGAATGACAAAAAAAAAAAAAAACTAAGAAAGGTAAAATAATTTTAGTAGTATCTAAAAGTAAAACCCCATTTTGCTAGTTGGAGTTTACAAAAAAAAAAAAAAAAATAAAAAAAAAAAAAAAAAAAAAAACATCCCATTCACCAAACTTAAAGGGGAAAAAATTTAAATTAACCTTAATATGTATGATGCGGTTGCAACAAAATCACCACCATCAGCTATCATGACTGTGTTTTCTGGCAGAGTTTCTTCTAATTTATATAATAAATTCACAGGATCAAGGTACTTAGACTCTTCTTTAACCACTTTTTCTCTATAAAGAAATTTTTTTTTATGAAATATATTAATATTTTTTATAAGTAATCTGTATACTTTTTTATAAGTAATCTGTTATTATAAAAAGCATGTTTTTATGATTACTAATATCTATAACCATGTACTTATATCATTTTGAAAAAGATGCACATTAGTTTATAAATTAAAATCGGGATTTTTAGTATTATAATTCTGAATATATAATGCATAGTAAATCCCAAAGAAATAAATTTTAATTTTTTTCTTATAGATTTACAGAATATTCATAATATGAGCCACTAGTTAAATCTATAATAGTTTGTGCATAACGAAACAAAAAAAAACCCTACTAATTGAACACAATACAGCATGGCATTGCACAGGTGCATCAAACTGGCAGGGTAAAATTTAAATGCCAGTAAAGCTAGAAATACAAGGCTCCAAAAACCTTTTTTGGGAGAAAGTCTAGAAACTTTTTAAAGAAGGTATTTGAAACCCTGCATTCCAAATATTACAGTATGATCTTATGGACTTTTTGGGTGTGTATGATCTCCTGGAGTTGGATCAAGTTGATATAGATCATGGAGAATTAGTAACAACAAGTATGATCTATGTATCGCTTGAGCTTTTACAAACATATTAGTAGAAAAAAATGCAAACCTATTGGCCTTTTCAACAGATTCATCCCTTTCTCGTAATTTAGAGACCCATGTTTGCAAGGATTCATTTGATGATTTATTGTCATGTTGTTTAGCTAATCTTATAATGAAATCAGAAGCACTGGCTTGAATAGAAATGGTTGGCTTCCAAAATATACCAGCATTCTAAAACAAATAAAGTAGTTTTGTATTAAATGAACAAATAAAAATTATTTCTCGATTAACCATCAAAATAATTTCTAGTAAAAAAATGAATTTTAAAATTTACTATGAGGTATAAAACCAAAAATTATCTAGGATATTTCTAGGCTGAAGCTTTAGTTTTATTTGTACTTACTGGTAAATAATTTTAACAAGTCAGAATATTTCTTAAAACCTCTAAAACTTAAAGCAGAAAATTAAAATTATATTGGAGTTTTAAATTTGATAAAAGATACAAAAAAAAACAAGAAATAATTGTAAACATGGACTGAATTTTAACATTTTCCTAAATTTAAACTTCTTAATGTTAAAATTAGATTTATTATATAAATATACAATAGAATTAATAACCAATTTGTATTTTTGACTTGAATTGTGAATTGCACAACTATAACTCAAAAAATAGTAAGATTTGAAAACATAGTTGGCATTATACCTTTTGTAGTTGACTTTTATCTCGATTCACAGCTATTATTTTTGATTTAGAATTAAATGTTCTGCCATATGATAATCTAAAATCACAAACAGATCCTAAAAAAACCACACACATTTTAATGTATAGAAACTTAATAATATATAAAACAAGCATCCCAGAACCATGCATCTTTAAACCCTTAAGGCCTTTAAATCCTCATAGAGGCTCTGAGAACGTTTCTATAGTTGTATTTTTAACCAAACTTATTAAATAAAGGTGCTGATTATTTTACTAAAATATTATTAGTGATTTACGTAAGGCATTGTTGATACTTTTGAAACTAAAGGCTAAGCTTTAAGTCATAAGTAAGGTATCTACTGTACAAACGAATACTGCTAAATTTGAAAGAAATAACCTTTGAAGTATGAGATAATGAATGCATATTTCATTACATACACTATAGTCAACATGTTGAAAAATGTAAATGTTTCTTAGATTAATACACAAGTAGAAAAAGCAGAACTGAAGAAAAGGAATCTAAGGGTCGTCCATAATTAATGCATGGTGATTTTGATCCTTTCCATTATCTTAATTGGTTGTTTGCATGTCCTTAACATCATTTATTAAATTTATGATAAATCAGTACAAATTGAATTCATTTAAATTAATTGGAAATTATTTTTTAAAAAAATTCTGCATGCAAATCATTTGGTTTTTTTTACAATAATGGTGATGTAGTCTAAATAGGCTGTAGCCCTCCCCCTCAAGAAAAATTACATTCTGTTTTAATTACGCCAGTGGTGTACACATCTCATATTGAATACTGGTTTGCGGGAGTTACATTTCACTATGAATATGAAATAAATAGCTGCATTGATACATTCCTATTATTAAGAAAAACAATAAAAAATAAATAAAATGTATTTCATATATTAAAACTTAGTAAAGGAACATTTCTGGTGCACTTGCTTTGTTTGTAGTGGAGGGTGGGAGAACCAGTCTATCATTAATTCCTATACTCCCTATCAAAAACTTGCATTCAAAGAGCAAAAATAAACTTAAAGTAATGCCAGAAAATACCGGTTATTCTAAGCAATTTTTAAAAAGTTCCGTTTTCCAGGGGAACCCGGCCAGCCCCCCCCCCCCCTCCCATAATTATTTTCTGAGTGCGCCACTGAATTAAGATAATAGAGTAAGAAAACTAATGATGCATAGAACTTTCAGAAAAGTTATTTAAAAAAATAAATAAAAAATGCAAAAAGTAATCCAATGCATCCCCTCTCCCTGAAGGTGTAGTAAAAAAAAAATATTCTAAGTCGGCAGATACTATACTTGAACACGTTACAACAAGGTCCATGCTGTTATCCAAGAAATCAGAGAAAAAATAGAATAATCATGCAATTTAAATACCTGCTAGAATTATCAAGTCTGCCTCTTGTAAAGCATCTCTCCTTTTTTGTCTAATATGCAATGGATTATTTCTGCCAAGTAAGCCACGAGCCATTCCACCAAGAAAGCATGGTACTTTTAGTTGCTATAATAGTTTATTATATTAATGAAACAAATTAATATATTTTCTAAATAGCAAAAACAGTTCTACAAATTTCATACTTAAAATTTAGCTAGGTAGATCATAAATTTTTTTATAAACCATATGAAACAACAACAGTAAAAAAAAAATCAACTGAATCACATGTTATCTGTATATATCTACAGAAATAGTAGTATTAAAAATCGAGAATTATATCAATACGAACTTCTAGAGCTTCTTGCAAAGATTTAGATGATTGTGGAGGAATCAAAGCTTGACTTCCCAGCAATATTAAGGGCTTTTTGGATTTTGAAAGAAGGCTTTGACATTCAGAAACTAAAAAAAATAAAGGTTTACTTAAAATAATAAACACTATTGTAATTTTCTATGGATAAATTGATGAGTGTTGACGTTGAACTCATCTCTCAAAACCCAGAATTTTAGTATAAATTATTTATTCTATATCTCTCGAATATATTTTTTCACAGGAAACAAGTTAGATCCAAATCATGTCATTGATTGGAAATGTTATGTTTCAGTTGACATTAGAAACCAAGAATTAACTTGAAGTGAAGCTAAAACTTCAAATTTTGAAAATTTATTTAACATGAAAGCTAATATCTATTCATAACTACTTGTTAACATGAAAATAAAGTATTTAATAAACATTTTAATAGTGTTTTGCAATAAGAGTTACACTACTTACACTTAGAGTATAAAAATCAGTTATTAAGAATTTACCAAGAGATACCAAATTTAAGAATTAACCAAGAGTTTCCAAATTTAAGAATTAACCAAGAGTTTCCAAATTTAAGAATTAACCAAGAGATACCAAAATTATAAAAGCAGTTTTTTATAATTAATAAAACTGTCGAAACATTTATTTAAAAAATGAGAAAATTTACTTTTACTATCTGATGCAATTGGACAGCGTATTGGAAGAGGGGATGTATCTTGCTTGGAGAAAGCAGAAGCAAATTGATAATGCAAAAACAATTTTAAATACCTGTAAAGAACATATAACTTTAAATTGATTATTAAGTTTATTAAAATTCTGAGTATTAACAACAGCGGGCTGAGTGCTACATATGATAATTGCTAAAAATTTACATGAACCCCTCATCAAAAGTGCTTACTTTTACAGGCCACAAATTATATTCTACAGTATGCCATTTATAAGAAATTTTGACCAAAAAAGAGGTCATAATTTTGCACTGAATAATAGTATAGTAGAATCAATAATAACCACATAACAAGGGACGTTTTTTAGAAGCAGAATACACTGTTATCTTCTAACAAATAATGGTTCCACTCAAAATTATTATATTATCATTGATAAAATTGTTATCACATTACTAAGGAAAAATTATAATGACTGCTATAAAAGATCACTGTTTGGATTTAGTTTATTTAAGAAAGGATATTAAGCAAATACACAGTTTTCTTGTCAATAATTACAATGCAAAATATGCAGGATCATTTTCATTAATTATATAAAAGAATAAAACGTTACATAAATATGAAATATAATTATTTTAGGTTAATCGTTACCTAAAATTAATTCCAATTTCAACAATAATTTGAAAATAACGCATTTGTATAACTAATAATTAAACAAATATATCTTGATATCATTTAATTGATAAAAACATGTTTCATAAGAATGAAATGACAAATACTTGAATACCATGGTTATAATTAAAATTAAATGAACATACCTTAAATCCTTGCTTAATGCAGTCAAACTTATAAGCTAATTTCAAATATGGTATGGTTAAAATAAAGAAAAACTTACGTATTTACAATTTTTGGAACAAGTCCCCTTGGGTTTTCTTTAATTTTCATTTCTTGTTTCACAAATCTGTAGGGATAAAGCACATCAACCGGAACTTCAACGAAAACTGGTCCTAAAAATTTATGCACATAAAAATTTGAGAAAGATTTCATATATAAAAAAAACTATGTGTTTAATATTTGAAATTATCTTCCAAAATAAAATTGGCATTCAAAAAGGAGCTTTTTTCTAAGAAAAACTGAAGGACTCAAGAAATTCACAATATTATATTATGATATTTTTGTGGCAAAATTATACATTTTCTATAAAATAATGTTTAAAACTACTAAATGTAGTTTAACGTAAACATTTAAGTCTAAAATATACCTGGTGTATCCGAATATGCAGCCTGTATAGCTTCTCTCAAAACAGGAACAAGGTGTCGAACACAAGTAACAGATTTTTGAAATTTGCAAACAGATTTTAATAGACCAATCTGTTCAATATCTTGCAATGCACCTCTGCCCTAAAAGACAAATCATACATATTTATTTTATATACTGTAAAAACTCTGTATAAAATAAGTTTTAAACACAACATAATTACTTTTAGTAGAGAGGCTGTTGCTCCACCAAGTAATAATAAAGGCGTTTCAGCCATCTGAGCATTTTTAACAGCTGTAATAGTGTTGGTGACACCTGTATAAAACAAATAATATCTTAATTTGGTAAAACAACAAGACATGTTATGAAAGAATTTTCAACTCTATTCTCAAGCAATTTTCTGCTTATGGCAAAGAGCTGGTTTTGACTATACCACAATTCTAAAAAAATAGTAATATGCATTCACATTACATAAATAAACAAAATGAAAAATGCCAAAAACTAACTAAATGGACTTACCTGGACCTGCTGTTACTGCAGCTACTCCAATTGTTCCAGAAATACGAGAAAAGGCATCAGCAGCAAATACACAAGTAGCCTGGAACAATTACTATTTTTAAATATTTTGGAATTAATAGTTGCTAAATTTCAGAAATGAAGTTAAAGAAACCATTACTTCATGCCTGGTATCAATTATACGGATGCCCAATTTTTCAGCAGCCACAATGATTGGAGAAATATGTCCTCCAATTAGCGTAAATATATGCGACACTCCATGATCCTAAAATTGTGATAGTGAAATCAATGAAGCAAGTTGATAGCATCAAAACTATACAGTAGACAGCAAAAATATTTAGATTGGTAAATTTTTTTTAACAATATAATTTTATCTAAGAATATGTAGAAAAAGTAACATTTTTGAAAGTACAATAAAAAAAACTATAGTAGTCACATAATTATAAATCTAAAACTATTATAATTTTACTACAAGTTGATATTTTCGAATCTGTATTTTAAATGAAGTGCAAAATTTTTATACAAAAGATTTTTGTAGTTTAGAAGCTAAAAAGGTTCCAATTAATAGTATTTATAAATTACCTTAAGAACTTTAGCAACTAATTGCCCACCATGTTCATTCGAATTTAAATCTACCTGGAAAAAAAATTCAAAAATAATCTGATGAATAAGTTATTTTAGAATTTTCTTTGCAATAATTATAGGAAATACTTTAACTTGCAATATTATCACAATTATTGTATATAACTACTAAATATATTTTTAAAAGACAGATCTTGCAGCTGATAAGTAAATTACAGACAATGGGCCTAAGCAAAATAATGTTATGCTTCAGCCTTAATGTTTAAGCTGTTTTAAAATATGTAATCAATGAGCTGGAAATAATCAAAATCAAGTTAGATATGCTACACATGAGAAATTGCTACGATAATATATTTTTTTATTATTATTTATCTGTAAACTTCTAAAGAATTTTAACTATATCCTGCATTGCTATTAAAAAATGACACACAAAAACATAGTTCTTCGAATGGCTTTACTGTGACCGTTAATAATAACTGTTTTGTCTTAATCGTAATCTTTCAGTAACAGGTTTGGTGAGGAAGTTATGTGTTTGAGATGTGTGCATATGTTTAATAGCTTAAAATGTTATATTACAAACATTTATGCGTGCGAGAAATAAACTTCTTTCTGGACGAATGCTAGGGTTTTTTTGTTGAGAGAATCATACAGTCGTCTATAACCAGCTTTTTTAATAGTCTCCGACTTCTAATCATTCCTTGAGCTATCACAATATTTGACAAGCATTGAAAATAAATTTTTCATGTTTGTGCGCATATTTTAAGTTAAAATTAAAAATTAAATAAAAAAATCAAAGAAAAGCAAACAAATGTAGAATTGTAAATTGAACGCTGAGTTACAAAAGAACCACACAAAAATAAATAAAAATGTACGATACCTTAGCAAAAGAATTAAGATGAAATAATCGAGGTAACAGTGGTATTAGTCCTTTTACACGGAAAAATGTGTTGGCATGAGGAAAGAACAACATTGTTAACTTTTCATGGGACACAACAAAACTGAAAATACCTCGTGATCAGGATGTCACGATCATATAGATAAATCCGTCCCAACTATAACCGATATAAAAATACACAAAATATTACAAAAAAAATAATTGCATTAGCATAAAATATTATACCTCTTTTGAAGTTAAGATAGTTATCAATTCAAATTTAATAATAGCATGAATAATGATTCCAATGACAAAAGTACTGATTGCAAGATTAAAATTCCACAGAAAATCCCAGTTATTTAAAAGATCTAACATTTTTGGTTGTTTACTTTAATAGCAAATGAAATTTTACAGTCATAAACTTTTGGAAAAGAACTAAAGACAGAAAATAGAAGAAGGAAATGCAAATAAAGTCATGTTACATTTCAGATTTCACAACAAAAACAATCGAATTGAAAATTGGATTGGATTGGTTGACATATATTTTCAGGCTTGTGTGCTTGGTCGCAAGGACCCGCTTATAAACCATCGTCAAGTAGGACAACACAAGACACACACAAACACATATGACAGATGTTGCCATCTGCCGCCACCTCCACAATTTAGACATGTCCCTGAAGGGGAGGGAAATTTTCTCCAGGAACCTGTACCCATGGTGAACTGCGCAATGACCGACCACAGGACTTTCGGACCCAACAGATTTTACGAGCACGTACTCCGCATATACTCGGTAGGTCTTCAGTGGCACCGGGTCTCGAACTCTCAACCTTCGGATCTGAAGTTCGAGATCGTGACCACTAGGCTCCTTACAGCTCCTCGAATTGAAAACATCACAGGTTTTGGTAACGCTGTTGGCTGCATATTTCTTGCTTCTAACAACAGTGTTTTAACACAGCCAATACTTGTCTGAAACTTTGGACAAGTGAATCTTTCGCTAGCACCTAATGTGTGTGTGCTAGAATAATCCCCAAGACTTTTGCATACGAACAAATCATATGTGCACTCGTCCAATATACAAAGACACATTGATTGGAGAACTTTTTATTCTCTTTGCAGCATATTTATATAGTAAAAGGACCAAAGCCGAACCATTGAGTCAGTCAAAAGATCGCGAATCCATGCTTCAATAAAACAACCGCACTACTCGAGCTCGTTGATAGCCGAGATTACATTGTCGATAAATAAAAACCGGTATGAAAGAAATAAGAAGAGAAAAAAAAAAGGAAATGTAACGATTTGATAAATATGAAATAGTTCAATGATTAAGAATATTTTTAGTGGCGCCATCTGCTGCTACACTTGTCAACTTATTTTAGTTTATTTATAACTTATTTTAAATGGTAGTAAAGAAAAAGTAGGTTTGAAAATCGTGGCACTAGAGCTACACAAGGGCTATTGGCAACGGGTGTCATATTTTAGAATAACAGTCAAGTGACGAGCCGACACCTGAATAGGCACCCAATGCAACCGTTAATGGCTACACCGTACGCAGCGTTAGGACTTTGAAGGATATTTAACGCGCACTTCCTCTACACGGAGTACAATCCTTTCTTGAATATTCTACCTATTATTTTACTGGATTTTTGTTGTATATAAAACATACTTGGTTTAAATAAGTAAAATTTTCGTAGCAAAATTATTATTATTATTGTCTTGCTCTTAGTACCATCAGCATCATCTTCACCATCACCACTATTATTATTATTATTATTATTATTATTATTATTATTATTATTATTATTATTATTATCATTATCATCATCATCATCATCTTCATCATTATCATTATCATTATTATTATTATTATTATCATTATTATTATTATTATTATTATTATTATTATTATTATTATTATTATTATTATTATTATTATTATTATTATTATTATTATTATTATTATTATTATTATTATTATTATTGTTGTTGTTGTTGTTGTTGCTACCTCCTGAGTCAATGTCATTCTGTCTAAAAGACGTTTTTGAGAGACGGGTGACACGTTTTCAGTCACGTTTTTCATTTTCTAATACCAGATACCGCTTATTAAGCGTTATTCCATAGAAACAGCTTTTTCTTGCAAATGTTTCTGTTTACTGTTTAGGATCTGAACTAACACCGTATTCGAGAAGAAGATCCGCTTAATTTGTTGTAGCCCTTGACTCTTTTTATTCAAATTTTATATTTCAGTATAAACATAAATTAAAAGAGCAAGTTATTCGGGGAAAAAGTAACCGAGGAATTTTCGAAAAAGTAGCTAAGTTTTGAAGACAATACATTTAAATTTAGGTAGCTTGATTTTTGAAGATATGTAGATTAATGTGGAAAATATATAACTTTAACATCTTGAATTAAAGAGAATAATCAAATTTGTACCTGGTTACTTTTAAACTTATTTAAAAACATCATTTAAAACTACTACATTTTGCATTTTTTAAACTTTTCTAAGGGAATTTGTCAAACCCGAAAATGCCGCCTTTACTCAATTGCCCTGAAGTTCTGTATTCAATTGCTTCCAAACTTTTCCAGTAGTTTTGTAACAGTATGAAGAAGGTTTTGAACTAGAATCGTGTGAAACTATTAAGAATTGGATATATTAGAACTATTGATATGCTTTTACTGTCTTGTTTCTATGTGTTTTCGATCTAATGCTACAAACTTTTGCCTATGAAAAAATTTGGGAACTGATATCTTAATGATTTTAGTTCATGACCTATATTAATGTTGGCTCTAAGCATTTTTAAATTTAAACGATGGAAAAAATTAATAATTTGTAAAGATATCATGTTTTGCGTAGCCGTGATTTTTGAAGCATATTTTACTATAATTTTCCACAAATACTGAAAAAATAATTGTTTTTTTTTTATGATTTACTTTCTTTTAACTATTTTTGTATTCATAACTAATAATAAAATCTCACAACGTCATGGTTGGTATAGAATTTTCAGAAACTTGCTGTCAAAGGTGATCGGCCACCTTAAAAATACTAGACATTGAAAAATTTTGCTAGACCAACAAAAATAAATAAAAGTATATTTTACCATCTAAAATTTAATTTATCAACTAATTTTTACAGCAACACTAGTTCATCAGTTGTCTGATTCTTCTGTGAACTGTTACAATCACTTTCACTTAATGCACACTGAGAAAAAAATACTGTAAACATACAGAATTTTTTTTAGCAATGTTACAGAAATAACCGATTTTACAAAAAAAGTTTTTGTAATTCTGAACAGAAATCTTCATTTCTGCAGTTACAAAAAAATTCTAGTATTTGGAATTGTTTCAAACCAATCGTGGTCTTCGATCGTGATTCGAGACCAATTGATTGTTTCAAATGAATTTCACTTATCATTTCCTGACGATCTGTGTGCCGAAATAGCACAGTTGGGAGAGCGTTAGACTGAATTTCTAAAAGTTCCTGGTTCGATCCCGGGTTTCGGCCGTCTGCTATTCCTCTGTAGTATAGTGGTCAGTACCTCCGCCTGTCACGCGGAAGACCGGAGTTCGATTTTACTATTTTTAGTAATTATTTACTAGAAATTTTCTAGGAAAAGTTTTTTACAAAATTTTTTCTTGTAATGGTTACAGATTTTTTTTCACAGTGCAGACTCCTCTGAAGAAGTACTCTCGCGGTTAGATTCAAAAGCGCCTCTACGTAAATGGGTCATTCTCAAAAAATGTTACAATTCCAACTTCCAATGTTAAAAAAATAAAGTTCGATTTTATTCAAAATAATTGTTACTATTGGATTAAGAATTCACCTATCTATTGAAACTACATAAAATCTGTATATTTTTAAAAATAATTTATGCTTTAATTCAAACTTTTCACTTACCGCAATGCTATTATACTGAGAGTTTTGAAACGGACGTGATAAAATATACGTATAGACACCACACTCAAATTGCTCTCAACCATACATTTTGTTCTGTAAAATATTTTCGAAGATAGCAGCGCTCCTGATTTCTTAGTTTGAACTACGTTTAACGACAAAGCTTCTTATTGCTTGGTTCTTTGCAGCGGGATCCTTTGCAAGATGGAATTAATTGGTTTAGTTTTTTAAACGAATGTTGTTGGAGTAGTTTAGGTTGTGGTCGAAATTTACATACGAAATATTTACGTAAATTTCATATTTTTGTTTTTCATTCGATGAAAAGAAAATGCGGCAGTGACAATTGGAAATAGCAAACGATTTTTTTCCTTTTTTTATACAAAAGGAATCGCTTCATTGAAACCTGTGTTAATAACTATATTCTTATTTAATTAATAATATAAAATTATATTATTTTTAATTTTAGTGTTTCCAACAAATAATTTTATAGCTTTACTTTTTTAAAAATTAATTATTTCTTCTTTTGATAGTATTAAATATATTCGGCTAATTTCAAAAAAGTTCTGAATGGACAGACGATTTTTTCCTCATTTTACAATAAATGATTTCGTTGTTACCAAGATATAAATTTCATTAAATATTTTCTGCGAAATGCTAAATTAAATTTACATTACGGATTAAATGCTTCAAAATGTTTTCATTGTATTTAGTTGTTAAGTTAAAATTAATTTGTCATAAGCAATAATATACATGCCTTAATTGAAGTAATATTAATTATTCTGCTTTTAATACCTAATTTATGTTACTTTCGCATCATTATTATGAACCGAATTCTTAACTACCAGTTTGATTCGTTTGTCCGCGCAGGCTTTCCTATCTATCGAAAGAAATAAAAAGCATCAACACTTCACTGTGAATAGTCACTAAAAGCATCAATAACTTAAGATCCAATAATAGTATGTCTATTACGTGTAACGCGGCGACAAAAACCGATGCAGCGAAATAGTTTTAAAACAAAAATCAATTAAACCGAACAGCAAATACGATCAGCTAAAAACAAATTTTAATTCGCGCGTGTTTCATACTACTAAAAAAGAAAAATTTGTCTGTGTTGTGTGATAACGTGTCTTAGAAATTATGATTAAGAGCAGTGATCGTAATAATTGTAGACTCCGACAATGTTTAAAAAATGCTATATGATTAAAAATTCCTCTGTTTCATCAAATATTCAATTATATTTGACCCGCAATTGTTGATAGTTACGAATAAGTACCCATGTAATCTAAAATTCTGTATATGTCAAGCAACAATCAAAACTTTTATGTCATATTAGTTCGTAGTTAAGAATTGGGGGCACTGCGCTCATCAAAGAGTTAGCTTCTTTTTCTACGGTAACAGAGTGGACAGTAACAGAGTGGACATTTTAAACTTCAACATCGCTTTTTGCCATGAAGTTTATCAAATTTAAAATTTGTTTTTAGCTCATCGTTATCAGTTTCTCAAGGGCTTTAAACTGTACTATCACTTTATTCTTAAATAGGCTCCAGTTTAATAAAAATACGGTATCATAGTAGTCATTGAATAATCACACTCTCATTAATTTTTAAAACTTTTATATTTTTCCTCCATAAACTAAAATTTTAAGAGAAAATTGTCATGCATTTCAGAAATAAGTGTCTATGGTGGTACTTATTTCAGCAAAAAACTTAAATTTTTTGCATTTTTTGTCGTGAAATTTTGGTAACAGAGTTGACAAAAGAAAATTCTTCGATTCTGTGGGACACCATATATTAAGCTACAAAACAAAACTTTTTTGTAATTAAGAAGTGGTAAAAGGCTTATTTGATAGCTTAGATGCTTCTTAATCATCATAAGCATCAATAATTAAGAAATATTTATTTTAAGTTATAATTATCTTCTCTTGTTCTTTAATTTTTTGTCATGGAATATGTGAAATTTACCGACTATGCTCCTTTAAATGAAGTCTCCAACTTTTGTTTTAGTATTTTTGTACTTTTAAAATATGGGTACAATAACTTAAAAGTGCGTTCTTTATGCAGTTCAAGTGAAAATTCCGTAACAATAAAATTAAAAATACTACAAGCAAAGAAAGCTGTGGGACAGCATTTGTAACATTTTTTGAGAATGACCCAAATATGGCTTTCTGTTTGGCCTTCTTTTTCTTTTTTACATAACTTTTCCAAAATTTAATGGCTTGAGATCAAATAGACTGATTTCTGGAGAGTGAAGTCTAATTTACATCAATTGGGTGATGATTTGGGTTAAAATTTGTTAGTCAAAAGTTTGGTGGTCAAAATTTTTGCTAGACTGGCGGTCTAGTAAGTTAGAAATTTTTATCGGCCTTTCCGAAAAAACATCTGCATTGTCCAGAGGTCTAGTGCTAATTACGCGCCTTCAATGACTTTTCCCAACTAAAATTATTAAGTTTTCTTACATTACGCCTGTGACATAATAAGTAGGGTATTAACCGCTTTATCTGACTGTGTATTGGTAAATTAACGACACTTTCATGTATCCAACTATAAATGTGCTGTGCAGGCTTCCTGTTAGAAAGCTAATGGCGAAGTTTATTCCAAATTTCAGTGACAAACTCGGAATTATAGGCGTTTATAAAATGAGATTTACTAACTATTTACTAAAATGAGCCAAACTAAAAATTTATTCGGTAATAAAAATCTTATAAAACTTGTAAAAATCTTATAATATTGAACTTGGTTTCCCCATAATGGGGCATATTAGCTTTAGCGGCTGTGTGGCAAAATATATTACCGTATTTTCGGTAGGGTCAAGTGGGGTAAGTGTGATAGGGTTTCTGCATTTTTCATTAAGAAAAATCGTTCTCTGCTTCAAGTAAATTCCAAATCCTAAAATTGACAGTGAATTATTATAAGAAACATACATATCTAGAAAAAAAATTATATATTTGAATTCGAATTTTAAGTGTACAAAATTTGCATTTCAAAATCCATTGCTGTTTTATCACACTTACCCCACATAGAAAGACCCACATAAAAAGAAGACAGTTGCACTTAAATTCAAAAGCTCAAAACTTTCTTTAAACAATAAATAAGGTCAATATTTCTTTTTAGTTTAATTATAAGTGGTCGAATGTTATCTATTGCAAACTTTCAGATTTTTAGAATGATTTCCAAAGTTACAAGAGCTGTTTATCACACTTACCCCCAATCACACGTACCCCACTTGACCCTATTCAGAAAAAAATATTTTAGGTTTTGGTTAAAAACTGGGGGAAAAAAGTTAAACATCATACCAAAAACATTTCACCACACAGCCGTTGCAGC
Organism: Hylyphantes graminicola; assembly: GCA_023701765.1. NCBI lineage: Eukaryota > Metazoa > Arthropoda > Arachnida > Araneae > Linyphiidae > Hylyphantes > Hylyphantes graminicola. The sequence goes on from CM043122.1 coordinate 14,599,635, forward strand.
TACTAAGAAAAATTATTATGATAATACCAAGCACAAAATTTTGGAAAGCGTGATTTACTACCGAGTTCCATTTATGACATCAATAAGAAAGGTGGAAATTTAGAAATGTATTTTTGGTCTTCTGGTTGGGTTGCTATTCTATCGACTTAGCAAATTAGAAAACCATTACCATTTAATCGAGATTTGTGACAATGCCCACAATACTCCAAAGTAAATAATAAACAAAAATATTCATTTCAATAAAATAGAGTTTGATAATAATGCAGACTTCTAAGAAGAGATGCTGCTGTTTTTACTATTTTTTCTTGCAATCGGTTATCATTGCGAGCAGCAATGCAATCGGACGAAGAAGAAAAATTAAAATTCTGGCTGTAATATATTCTGGTTGAAAATATAGTATTTTAATGTCATTTAGCAGTAAGTACCTATTTAATTTATCAATTTAAGTTTTTAATTAAAATATGCGTTTTGTCTGCACACTTTTCTGTAAATTTCTTTGCGTAAACTTCTTGCAGAGTTAATGATTTTTTTACAACTCGAGTCACTACATACGCATGTATTCTAAACATAGAAATTATTCGTTATGTAGCGCGACCAGACTTACTGTATTTTGCAGTACAGTTTAGTTAGTTATTCAACAATCGATCTATTAAAATTGAGAAAATAGTCTACGTTTCATTCCTTATGGTTTTTTAAACAAAAAAAAAACGTACATGAAACATGATTTATTAAAAATTTAATAATGTTTCATGGTCAAAAAGTTAATCACTGAAACAAATCTAGTTAGGCTAGTTTTAAGAACCAAAAAAAAGAAATTGCAAAGTAACTCCATTATCATTGAAAACAATTTAATTAAAAATTATTTTATGTTAATTTATTATTATTAACCAATATCATACGAAATAAGCTATCAAGTGTTCCAAATAAAACGTGACTCTCCACTTAGATACCAAAATTATTAATACATATAATTAAGGACGTTTTGGTATCTGATCTTAAATAAATCACCCGATACTTATTAAAAGACTTAAACACTCATATATGCCTAATCACTTGCAAATACACACGGTATTTAAAGATTCTATTATGTATCTTTGTTGGATAAAAAAAACCCGAGTACCTATAAATCTACGAACCAATCCTGCAGCGTGTAGGCCCTGACGTCATATACAACTCGTCTCGAATGTTTTCAAGTGATTCTATTCTTCACTCGAATACCAGCACCACTTTTTGTCAAAACTTATCAAAAAATGCTCTTCCACCTGTATGTCCCGTTTCTCCTTTCCACCATGGCATACGGTAAGAAAAAGCCTCTTTGATTTGTTCTCTAGCCTTGTTTCTATTTTCAGTTACCGCAATTGAAGATTATCCAACCTTTATCCTAAAATTTTTCAGATATATTATTTTAAATATTAAAAAAAGTTACTTGCGATGTTTTACTTTAAAAACTAGTTATTCTAATATTATTTGTTTCAATTTTCAGTTACCGCAATTGAAGATTATCCAACCTTTATCCTAAAATTTTCAGATATATTATTTTAAATATTAAAAAAAGTTACTTGCGATGTTTTACTTTAAAAACTAGTTATTATAATATTATTTGTTTCTATTTTCAGTTACCGCAATTGAAGATTATCCAACTTTTATCCCAAAAAATTTTCATAGATATTATTTTAAATATTAAAAAAAGTTACTTGCGATGTTTTACTTTAAAAACTAGTTATTATAATATTATTTGTTTCGATTTTCAGTTACCGCAATTGAAGATTATCCAACTTTCATCCCAAAAATTTTTTTAGATATTATTTTAAATATTAAAAAAAGTTACTTGCGATGTTTTACTTTAAAAACTAGTTTTATAATATTATTTGTTTCTATTTTCAGTTACCGCAATTGAAGATTATCCAACCTTTATCCAAAAAATTTTTAGAGATATTATTCTAAATATAAAAAAGTTACTTGCGAAGTTTTACTTTAAAAACTAGTTATTATTATTTGTCTCTATTTTCAGTTACTGCTATTGAAGATTATCCAATTTTTCTCCCAAAAATGTATCATAGATATTATTTTAAATATTAAAAAGTAACTGGCGAAGTTTTACTTTAAAAACTAGTTATTATAATATTATTTGTTTCGATTTTCAGTTACCGAAATTGAAGATTTTTCAACTTTTATCCCAAAAAAGGTTCATATATGTTACTTTAACTTAAAAAAGTTAGTTGAGAAGCTTTACTTTGGGAACTAATTATGAATAATAATTATTACTCAAAAATTACTCATCGTTTCTCACAGAATCTATTTCATAGATATTCTTCCAAAGCTTCAGATTTTTTTTAAATTTATGGTTAAAGGACTGAATATTTATTTCAAATATTAATAGGTAAAGATTATAAATATTTTCTCTCGGAACTTGTTTCATAGATTTTCTTCTAAAGTTGTTGATAAAAATTTGGTTAAGAAATTATATTTAGTTTTAAAGACTCGTTTTTCAACATCATAATTTTTAATATGTAAATATTATGCATCGTTAATGTCAGTATACACTCTAAAAAATGAATGCTCAAAAACGACGAAATTTTCCTTAATTTTGACGATTCCGTTACTGGCAAATGCTCCGAGTTTTCGTTTCCTCAAAGTGAGGAAATTTGAATCGTCATTTTTGTGAGGATTTGAGTGTCGTCTAATCTAAAGAAATATTTCGTCATTTTTGAGCATGTGAGTACAACAATGAGATTCAGTTTCCTCAAAATCAAGATACAGAATCGTCAAATAATGATCGTAAAAGTAAGGATTCGCGTTTACTCAAAAGTCACGTCATAGTTTGACGAAACAATCCTCAAAATTAACGAAATGTGGCTTGAGTATTCATGAATCGTCAAAAATGAAAGTGTTATTTCTGAGAGTGTATTTTAAAGGTTGACTAAAAATTTGTGATTTTTTTTATATTTAATTAATGATTATTTAATATTATAATTTTAATACTGTACGATTATCCCTCGTTTGTTCTCAAAGAACAATTTTCATGTTCTTTTTCTAAAGTTGTCGTTAAAACGTGGTTGCGAAATTTCATTTTGAAACCAATTATTTAGTATTTTAATTTTTATATGAAACAATTCTATATTCTTTCTTGCAGAACATATTTCATAAATTTACTTTTAGACATTTTAGCAATTAAAAATTTGTTAGCAACATTTTATTTCAGAGTAAATGTTTAGTATTATAATATTTACTTCGTCAGATCAAGGAGGATTAGCCACAACAACAACAACAACAACACATATTTACACCGATAAAAATTATTCGTTTTTAGAACATGTTTCATTGGATGTTCTAACCCAGTGGTTCCCAACCTTTTCTGGACCATCGCCCCCTTCGTTAGTTTGATTACCACATATCGCCTCCTTTTAATCTTTATGTTTTCTACCATTATAATTTGAGTAAAAATATAACTAATAAAGCAATTTTATCATTTTAAACACTAGCTACCTCATATAAAGACAACCAAAGCAGCTTTATCCGGTCACTCTTAAATAAAATAGAAAAAAATATAATGTTAATATTTAACAGACTTTTTTTAAAGAACAAAGTTTAAATAATTAACAAAGATCTTTAAACTGGATTCCGCAAAATTTAAAAGAGTTGACAATAAAAAGTAAAGGAAAAAATTGAATGTTGAAAACTTTTTTTTTATTATTTTATCTTTTGTTAAGTTCATGTGCAAATCTTTGAGGCAAATGCCCAACTGATTTCTTTGTTGAGTAAGGAGCTGGATGATAACAGAACCAAATCATTTTTTCAATAAATACGTGGAAGGGTACGAGAAGAGAAGTGGTTCGGTGTTTAACTACAGTTGTGGATAATTGCAAAATAAGTTTAACGCAGGACGTAGGCTAACTCATAACCTCTCTGCTTGACAATGATTTGCGCCACACAGTCATACTTCTGATCTACTAACTCCGTCTGCAAAGAGTTATCAAGGTTATCCACAACCCACAGCTTCAAACGAGAATGGATCTACAATAGAATCAGGAATTTCTAACTTGGTCAAATCTTGTTAGCATGCCATTTTAACTTGTCAAGGTGATCAATGAAAATTAGAATTGTTTTATTGCACTACAGTACATTATATTATTTAAATTTCCCCCTTTGAATGCTCATCGCCCCCCTATCGCCCCCAAACTATTCATTGCCCCCTTGATAACACAAATCGCCTATTTGAGGGCGATCGCCCCCAGGTTGGGAACCACTGTTCTAACCCTTCACTAATTTGTGTGGCATAGACCAATGTTTAGACTTATAAAGCAATAGTTTTACTTATCATGCAATATTTCATACTATTTAGTAAAATCAATCATTCCTACAAGTCATAAATTAATTGTGAAAATTTTCTTAATGAAACCTACCCAAAAATATAGGCTAATTAACCTTTTTTTTTATTTGTTCATTGGCTGTTTTTTAATGTAATTTTTTTGTAAATATGTTTTTAAACAACGATAAAAACTTGGGAAAAATTATTTAAAAATAATTTATATGCTGTTTAACAAATAATTAGTATTGTGGTTCTTAATATGTAAACACTTGTTCAGCTATTATAAAAAGACACTGAATACATGTGATTTCAAAGTATATTTTTCGTATACATTGTTTCGGAAGTCACCGTGCAATAGAACTGTATAATGGGTCGTTTGTTGAGATTAATTGGGAATTATATATTATATATTTTGAAGCTATAAGTAAATATAAGTAACCAGATACAATATTTTATAACAATAACATAGGTTTATTACCCTATAGCAGATTAATAGGCGAGTATACTTGGATCGATTTGATACTTCTTTTAGCCCGTGCGAGGAACCGGTACTTTTTGTTGCTATTTCATAATAAAATGAGATCCTTTAGAGAGAGTGGTATCCACGTTTAAAACTAAAAATCACGCTTAATAAAAGAGAATATTACAAAATGGAAGTACCGAATTCCATGACGATTATATTTTAAATTTTGCCATTGACCTGTAAGATTTTAAATGTCAATTGTCTAAAAGAAAACCTCTGCAATATTCAATTATTGAAAGTCAAAGAATAATGCCTAGTTCAAATCTAATGTCTTCTGCATTATTCTATTCTATTTTTGAACAGTAAAGACATATATTTTTTAATGTTACACTAAATATAGACTTTTCAATCTATTTTTCTTCTGGGTTTGTGAAATTCGGGATTTTCTCCATATTTTTTTAAACCTTATCTTACCTTTTTTTATAGAAATATATTATTACAGAAAGATAACAAATATTTTTAATGGAAATAGTTATACTCTTAATTTAATAATTAGCTGCAATTTAAATTAATCAACAATGTTTTGTTAACATTTCGTTTATATACTACAAAAGTCAATTGCAATTTGTCTCTTATGTTCTTCTCTCTCTTTTTATGTTTGCAGTTTATGCCAGCATTTCTTTAGCTACCAATTTTTACTTCAATAAAATTTTTTTTAAATTTTTCTCAATTTCAATATTTTTTCGTTTCATTTTTTTTGTTCATTATAAGTTAATATGTTTGAGTTAATAAAATGTATATAAGTTATATATTTAGGTAGCAGTGAGGGACGGTGAGCAAGATGGGATACTTTTTGTTTCTAGATTAATAAATACTATAAATATATATAAAAAAAGTTATTAAGTGTATTAAGATGGAATCAGACATTATTAAAGTTAATGTATTACTATGTTTTCATTGCTTGAAATAAAGATTAATAAGTAAGAAGTAAGTTTTTTTAAAACAAAAAATATTATCTTTTTTTCCATCTTGCCAGTATGAGGGGGGCAAATTCAATACCTATTTTACAAAATCTTTTAAAATTACTTTATTTTGAATTCTTACTAATGTTTTTCGAAAAAGAGAAAATACATTTAAAAAATAAAGATAAATCTTCATACAAAATACTTTTTCAACGAAAATTCCACAACTATTTTAGAACTATTGCAGATTTTGTACCAAGTAATATTGAACTTAGAATGTGTCTGTCAAACATTTTGAAAACTATATAATAACAAATACCCATACAATGTGAAATGCATAAATTTTACGAAATTACAAAGAACTTATAAGTACCAAGCAAATAGCGATGATTTTTATTTTTTTTTAACACTTACCGTTAATATATTACTTACTTGACTTGAGTCTCCTAACGCTCAAATGGCGCATGAGGCCACAAGCATAGATTTCCATCCCCTGCGGTCAAGTGCTGCATCCCTTGCGATCCCCCAGCTTTTCCATCCAAAACTGTTCCTTTCCTTTATCGCCATCTGACGCCAGGTTAATTTGGGTCGACCCCTTTACTAGTCACAGCAAAAACGTGTGCTACGATCATAAAATCTTATTTTTCTTTCCTAGGTATCTTACTATCTCACATAATTTCAGTTTTACACTTTTAGCCTCGCTAATAGTTTAAAGTATCCAAAACAAATGTAGCTACTTGTCAAGGATTTTTTCGTGTTTTTGTAATTGTCCAAAACGTCATAGCGAAAAAATAATTCAGGCTTTAGTGTGTTTAAAACTAAAAGCAATTAAAATTATTAGATTAAAAACAGAAGAGCAAAACAAGAGGTTTGAACGTACAAGAAATACAACGAATATATATAATTTTTCCAATGATCCTAATGTGTGAAAATGTGATTATCTTAATGAAGAGTTTCCTGGTATATTATCAGACGTTCATTGCCTCCAAAATCCCTAATTCGGATTATTGAAATTTGGTGATTTTTTAATATAAACAAGAATGTTAAGGATAATTAATTTTAATGAATTAATAATATGCATATTTTTTTTGTTTTTGAAAACTACTTATTCATATTACCCTAAAATTTTGAACCACCTTTAGAAAAAAAGTTTTTCATTGCATATATTTTGCGTTTTGGCCTTAATGTACAATAAATACTTAACGGTGAAATAAATTTTTGTAGTTTTGTATTTATTTCATAGATAATGTGAGGTTATTTACGAAATACTCATGTTTTTATGTAGGGGAAGGTGGGTTACCTCGGACCTATTTTGACTTTTCAATTTTTATTTTCTTAATTGCTTGCAAAAAGTGAATAAAAATATTTTTACTGAATACTTTATGTTGTTATATACAACATATATTTATTTTACCATGTTATTTAAATGATTTCAACTATTAAAAAAATAAATACAGAAAATTGTAATTAGGACCAAGGTACACCACCGGCGGTGTACCTTGGTCCAACCGGTAGTGTACCTTGGACCAATTATTAATAGGTATAGAGACCCGATTTACAGTCCGAAAACCAATATTTATTAGCCACATAAAATTCAAAAATACATTTTACAACCTACTCTTATTTCTAGCCAAGATTGTAGTAATTGGTTATGTTAGGTCAATTGGCTCAGTAAGGGGTTTTATTGCCTTAGTTTTTTTAGTGCCCTTTTGGTTTTTTCAGCTGCAATGCAATCTTTCTCGGGTGTATTCGCTAAAATGCAGCAAAAAATTAAACTGTTATTTCATGCCATTTGGCTATCTTTCTGTCTTAAATTTGAAAAAAAAACTCAAATATTTCCCCCTATGTTTATTCAACTAGGCCTAAACGTAAAAAGGATGTTCTGCTTAGATATTTATTATAAAAAATATCTTTTTAGATGAGCATGCAATAATTATTTTCTATATTATATCAATATGGTAAAAATTTTATAGGCTTCCATAAATCTAAATAATTAACTAAAAAAAATTCTTTATCACATCAAAATTTCTTACAAATTTCCATTTTTCTAGATTTTACAAATCAGGGTTGCATATTAATAGCTTAAAATACTTAATTTTTCAAAGGAAAGAATTTACTTGAATTTTAAAAAAGGTTTTCAACAATCTGAAGCACATATAAGACCTATAGTAGTGTACCTTGGACCAGTCCAAGGTACACTACCTGTATTAGGTTCGAGGTACACCACTTGGATATTAAAAACAAAATAGTTAATCACCAAGTTAAGGTTAGACTTAACTTAATTTCAAGCATACTGTTTTATAGCTAAAACTTTGCTTTATATTGCATAACCATCGTTTCTGAATAAATACTACATGTTTGAGTATAAAATTACACTACAGAATCTGACAAAAATTTACTTTTGAACTGTGAATTTAGTTTTTCGAAACCTCTTTAATAAATTGACCTTTTAAACAAACAGATAGAACTTCACTGAGATCCCTGGTAGCAAATACTTTAACTGCATATGGTGTTGTTTCAATATCTAAGCTAATCGAGCTAGAATCAGCATAGGTTCGAGGTACACATACGTCCGAGGTACACCACTTACCCCTATTTATGTCTTAAAAACAATTTTGTATCCTTTCGTAATATTAATGTCTGGGTATAATGGCGTTTATTTCTTAGCCCAGTATTAGGTCAATGACACGTCTTTATACGGGTAGGGCATTGAACTTGTACAATTAAAAATTAATATGTCTTCCTATAATAATTTAATATAATTAGTAAGGCACATCTTAAATATAAGTTACATTTAATTATGGATTAACACAGTGTTGAAAGAGCTGTAAAAGTCTAAGACCTGTTTTAAATTTTTAAAAATCGTTGCATTTCAATTTTATATAAGTAACATCAAATGCCCTTTCGCCTCAAAATACCTATTTATGCTCATTTTATTTAAACTGCTTTTATTCAATAAAATTATCAACTGAAAATTTTTTAAGTCTTTAATGGTGGCCGAAGATTTTGTATTGCTTTATTATTGGCCTTCTAATTAAAACACACTCAAACGATTTTTTTGGAAATCAATTTAAGAAAAATTAGTTATAATTTTTATAATTAATTGTCTTCAATAAGTCAAATTGTAGTTTTTAAATTTTAATTTTGAAATTCTGAGCCATTAATGTTGTTTATTAGTGCAGTTGAAAGATTATGTGGCCTTTGCACGCATAATATTCATGAGTGATTTTGCATTATTTATTATAACTTTTCTTTAGTGAAAATTCTTAAACTATTTTTTAATGTAGTTTTCCACTGCTTAAAAATAGATAAATTGTCATTTAGCTAAACCAAAACGTTTTTTAATCCATTTACAGGAACATGTAACAAATACAAGCTGAAACGTTATGTAAGGTGAGGGTTGATCTTATTTCGGTAAAATTACAATACGATTCGCCAGTTGATCCGACTTGATTGCAAGAGTTATTGAAACAATCATCAGGTTGCAAAACCTTAGAATCGGATAACAATTAGAAATCCATATATCTTTTTATACTACACGTGTGGTAGGTTAGGTTAGATTTAAATTATCGTAGCTCTAGAGCTACACGAGGGCTATCGGCGACGGGCGCCGTATTTTAGAACCACAGTCAAGTGACTAGCCAACACCTGAATAGGCACCCAACGCAACCGTTAAGGGCGACATCGTACGCAGCGTTAGGAATTCGAAGGATATTTAACGAGTACTCCCTTACGCAGGGTATTATTCGTCGGACATTTTTTGCTGCACGGGCCGTTTATAGGTCGGCAGTTATTTTGGCGATGCCCGGGCCCGAACCAGGGACCTTCGGCATGCTAGGCGAGTGCTTAACCGACTGGGCTCCCCAGCCCCACACGTGTGGTAGGACCGCATTATTATTATATATATTTGCCTTGTCCCCGATAGGATGTGTCTAGGTTAGATACTCGTATTTTAAAGATATGTTAGAGTATTATGTGACTTAGGGTTTATTTTTTTTAAATAATTTTTTTATTAAATATAATATTTTAAATACTCAATCGTTGTTTTAAATATGTAAATGTGTATATAAATAAAATTGACTATATTTTTAATTTTTATTTGGTAACCATTGTGTAACGTCGTTAAGTTAGTATCAGCGTCTTCTTGACCGTTCAGTGGAAAAAAGGACAAAAATCAGTGTATAGTGTTTATGAGTAGATACTGTATATAGATATAATATATATACATATTGGCCTTAGGGCGCGCATTCCCCTAATTTATATTGTGAAAAATAAATTGAAAAAGTACAAAGTGACACTTAATTTAAATATGCACAATCTCTTCTACTTTTTGTTTGTTAAAATATTTTTTAAATAGGTAATTTCTGCATATTCTCAAAAATAAGAGATTGTGCTGTACTATTTCTCTGAGAAAAGAAGGTATCTGGTTTAAACGTATTCAATGCACACAAATTTGCACTATATTTAAAATAAATCACCAGATGCCTTCACTATGCCAATGGTTGTCAAAAAAAATAGCTTACGTTTAAAAATATCCTGTTACAAAAAAAAAAAAAAAAAAAAAAAAACGAAAACAACCTGAAAAATCGATTCTATCGATCGATTTCTTCAATAAACGTTTTAAAATATTTGATGTTTACAACTAAATAGTTTTATTACAAACAAAGAATTTACCTAAAAATAAAATTTAACCACACTCTTACCTTTTAGTTCTCAGTAGAAAAACCTTTATTTGTTGCGATGACTTTGCTATTTAAATGTTTGTATTTCATCCATAAGTACAATAGGTATGTTTACTGTTTTCAAACTTTTCAATTTGTGGCATTGTACTCGGTTTACAAATCTGTTTTACTTTCCAATACATAAGTGATATTTGATTTCATGCTGAATAAACAAAGTTAAGGAAAAATGGGAAACAATTTGAAACAGCTGGTTTTTTTTTGTCAAATTCTACAAAGAATTACAAGTAAGTTCTGCTAGACTTTGGATCATTTGTAATATAATTCTGTAGTTTTTTAAGCTTAAAAAATATTTTTTTTTCATTAATTTCATCGTTAAAAACGATTTAATTCATGTGTATTACAATGTTTTGTTTTTATATGAAGGGTACTAATATTTTAATGTATAATACTTATTTTTACTCGTTTTAAAGCATCTGTTTATATTATCAAGTTTCTTTTCAATTGTGGAGGCTTTTTCTTTTTTCACGTAACATTTTTTTTTTAAATGATTTTTCAATGGTGCAGAAAAATCTATTGTATCAAAAACTGAACATTAAAGGCATTTGGTTTAAGGAACGAGTGTCCTTTGAATGAGTGTCTCGATTCAATGGGTGAAACATGATCCCTTTTTTCAAACTATTTAAAACAAAATCTTTTGATTTTTTGAAGCTAAAACTAATACCTATAACAAACAAGCCTTTTCAATAATAATAAAAAAAAGTTTTAGAAAATGTTATTTTTTTAGCAAAATAAAATTTAAAAACTGAAAAAATGAGTCTCCCCTATCTACATCATATTTGATGTAATTTAAAAATCTTCGTACAGATCTTTAACATAAACAATATTTGTCTTAACCATACCAGTGTAACTATTTTAGAATAGATTGTCTATATTTATATATTTTACTATAAGAAAATTTTCATTATTTTAAAATTGTAATCCTGGGTTATGTAATTTCTAAGTCCACATATCAGGGTGGTCGTAATAAAGTTTTAAGCAGTTGAGAATTTCCCTCTTGCTCAATTTAACCTTTTCAATTTACTTGAAACTAACTTTGTGGTAACTACTTGTAAACTAATTAAGTGATAATTGACTTTTTGAGTTTAAATTGTTAAAGATAAAAAATATATATAAAGGGTTACTTTTCTAAACATAATAAAATTGTCATATTAACAAAGCATTAGTTGATGATGGCGATTAGTACGATTTGCGCAGTTTCATTACAAGAGTTCCACATTAAAATATGGAGCTCAAATAAAATAAAATGAAATCATTGATTTTAGACCAATTTTAGTGTAACTCAAATGTCCTCATTTTAACCATTGATTGTTATTCTTTTTCAGGTCACGTTACAGAACATCCATTTGACGAGTTAAGGGAAATGATGAAGCTGGATAAATCTCGTTCGAATGCGGAGGATTTCAACGCTTTACATGATCTTGAAGGAATCTTCCGGGAGGATTTAATGTCTGACGGCCGAATATCCAATCGCAACGGTAAAGTCTCTGCAATCCAGAAGAAGATGGATTTCAAACCAAAGTATGATCCTGGCTGGAAATTCATTGGATTGGGCAAACGACCCCGCCAGAGTGAGATGTATGGTTATGAGAATCGCTACGACTCATTTGGTCCTAATGATAGCGAGTACTATGATGATGTCAAGGTGAAGAATCCGTTGGTAGCTATGTCCACTCTCATGAACTTTGAAGTATTGAATGCTATTCGACTAGGTATTGCTGAAGCTGCTGCTAAAGATATCAAGAAAGGTGGTGGGAAGCAATCGCACCAATTTTCTGGTAATTCAGCAGAAAACAACAGGTTTTCTGGTCGCAGTTTATATATGGGTAAACAAAATGTCATGTATGATCCCGCGTGGATGCTAACTACTCTTGGGAAGTAAAACCGCGAGGAAAACCGCTAGGTTTTTCAACATTAGATCTCCCCCTTATATTAAATAGAATTTTTTGACGACTGATTATTAAGTATTTATTAAATTATTTATAAATGGTACAAGCAAAATAATTTTAATTCGTTTAAGAAGTGTAGTGAACTCTTCAAACTTAAAATTTGTTTTCGGTGGTTTGTAGGGGAGAGTCGGATAAAACGGGATTCACCATTCTTGCTTTTATTTTTCTGCGGAAAATCTGTTAAAAACCACATATTAATTTTTTCAAATACAAAAGTTATTGAAGTACACAAACAAATTAAGTTTAACTAATTTTAATAACTTTGAAATAGTACAAAAAATGCTCATCTCAAACACTTAAATATCTTGGTTTAGCCTATATCTGGGTTGGACAAAACGTGATATCTCTCTTAATATTACTTTTTGTGTAAAACTAACAGAAAAGCTAACTAACTGACAGAAAACCGTAAAGCAAGTTCTTCATAAGTCAATGGGGAAAATTTTTAAATGATTTTACTTTTATCTGGGAATCGATTTATGGGAAATTGTTGACCAAATTGTCTACTTTATATTTTGGTTTATTAAATTTTCCAAAAGAAATTTCAAAGACGGAATACGATGTTTAATATATTCAATACTTTATCTTTTCAAACACATATTAAAATAACCCTATAGAGTTGAATAAGGGACTTTTTATCAATATTTATTGAAATTAAAATTGAATAGGACACAGACTATGTCACTGAATAGAAAAAGAACTATCCAAGCAATTATCTTGGTTCATGAATCACTAAAGTACTATGAATTTCTAAAAAATGTCAAAAAGCTACAAGTCATTTAAATTTTTAACTTATTAATTCAGTTCTTTGATAGTATTAAAATTTTATTTCTATGGTAAATCTTTTTAAAATACTTAATATATTTTTAATAAAAAAATAAATTTGTAAAATTTACTTACACAATTTATAATTACAAAAAGGGAGTATTGCTGGAAAAAACTAACAGCCCCTTTAACTGGTTTAAATACATGTTTCCCACAGGTGATTAAATAAGTAACAGGCCAATTGATGAATATGTTAATAAAACCTGACATAAAGTTCATTTTTGCTATAAATAAGTTAATGGTATTTTCCAATTTAAAGCAACAAGGCTTTTTCGATAAATTATGTAAGCTAAACCCTCGTGTTTTTTTACTCATCACTATTCGTATCAAACTAATGTGTAAAGAATCTTCGAATGAAAAAGCTATTTATACTTAGATTACATAATTTTAGTTGAGAAGCAAAGTGAATATATAAATATGTTATACTTGTGTAGAACAGCCTGTCATGTCTTGTAGACAAGTAGTTTTAAGATATAATACTATATTCATTCACTCTTAACAATTTTCTTGTTAAACAATGTAATCAACTTCTCTATTGTTATGTACGGTTCTGAAATCCAGTGTGTGTATGTGTGAGAATACAATAAAATAAAGATAAATGTTTTTGCAGTTTAATTGATTTTTCTTGCTTATAAACAGTGCAAATTCGCAACACATACTCAGTTTCATATATAAATTAAAACAAAATGAAAATATATTCTACGAAGTAAAATATCATCAAGTGTGATTAACTTTTTAATTGCGAATTAAAAGGATCACAATTTTATTTACATTGCTCCTCAGTAATAACACTGATTTTTATTCCTCTTTTACTTTACATTTTGACAAAATCGCTGTTGAAATTTAGGATTTACCAAAAAGAACTGCTAGAAATTAATGAATATCCTCCTTTAATTTATATATTTTCAATAATTTATTTAACTATCATCAAGCAGTTTTTTTACTTCCTCCCTGTTTGAAAGGTACAACCATTCGAACTGCTCAAAATTAAGTTAATTCGCAAATGGTAAATAGCAATAAAGGCTGAATCACAGAGAAATAAAAATACTCAAACGTTTTCATATGAAATGTAACTTCTTTTATTAATATTCAAACGCAGTTACTTTTAAAAAACAATTTTAGAATGCACAGAAATTCTAAACAAAAAGAATTGTTAAGCCTGTGATAGATGTTAGTTAATTTTTTTAAAGTTAGATGATGAAGATTATGCTGAAAATAAAGGAAAATATCGCATCATGCGTGATCTAAGCAGAAAGGTTTGTTAGGTAACAATGAAAATAAGATTTAATTTTTTAAGGGGGTATGGGACACTTTCAACTTTTTTCTTTAATATTGCAGATATCAATATAATTTTTTTTCCATAAATGTATACTAAATATACTTACACTTTTAGATAGTCAGAGGTTTAAAATTATCATTATTTACTTTTTTAAAAAATAAAATGTGTCAAAAAGTGATGTCTCTTATTTTTGTTATAAGTCAAAAACTTATTTATTGGCAAGCAAATATTTAGCGATTTTATAAACAGAAAAATGTATTTAACAAACTGTCTTTACCGATTTTTCATATTTGCCATAGTTTCTTTAAAAAAAATTATTGAAGTTTTTTTTAATAATTTCACAGGTTCACTTTTTTATAAAAATTAATAAATAAAAAAATAAACTACTTACAACTAATCCCTAAAGATAAATTAAAGATATATGTTTGAAAAATATGAGTAAAAAATTTTTGACACTCTATGGGCAGTAGATTTTGAGTTATATCAATTTAAAGTCAAAAAATCATCGAAAACACGATCAAGGAGAAAAACAGCTTTGAAGTTTATCACTTTGCTTACTGAAGCGCTCCAAACCGACCGAACCACTAAGGATTCGATAACGTTATTCCTATCTAATATTACGAGGAAGCAACGATTACAAACGTGGTTGGCCAACACAGATGTCATGACACAAAAAACTACACATCTCACGTTCTACTGCAGATATAAATAAAATTTTTGTTTTAAATTATTCTAAAATATTTGTGTTATTTTTTATGATAATAATAATTTTTTTTGATTTTTTTGAAGATTTTGTGTCCTATACCCCCTTAATGCAATCAAAATGACTTCCGATTGATCATGGCATACTTAGTGCCACTGTTATTGCGCAATCTCAACTTTACCAAACTTCAAAACTTTCACACAAAACATTTGTTTACGAATCGAGACACTGTCTTCTTGCATGCCGAATATCAAATATCTTTTTTTATTTCAGATTAATATAGAAATTAGCTATTTTAAATGAAAGAGGTATCGAAACAACAAATTTTTTTTAACACTTTAGGACTCTACGCACTCGATTTAACGCAAAAAAGCTGTTATTCTCTTTTTGGTATAATATGTAAATTGATTAGCTTCAGATAAGTTGAAACAATGTCAACTGCACTGTGAGACACGAGACATTGCGGTGAAGATAAAAAAAAAATATCTAAGGAATTTACAAATAAAAATTTATCAATTTAAGTTACATGAAGAACGTTTAATTGCATTTAGAAAGTAACATATTTTATAGCTTAATGTTTTTTCAGAATAAAATCTATGGATTGAAACATCATACCTTCAACACTCTCGTGGTTTAATAATATAAACTTTGGTAATGTCTTATTAATAAATTGAAGAACACGAAACTGACAATGGTATAAAAACATTTATTTCCAAACACATATATCGAATTAAATATAAAGCAGTCGAAGTTTCAGTGCAAATCTAACTGATGCAACTCTCCATTTAAAAAAAATGAAAAACATGAAATGATGTATATAAAAAAGCTATTTTAATTTATGTATTTTTCAAAGATTTGAAAAATGCATAATTTTACAAAAAATGCATAAATGATGTATACAAAAAATCACAAAACACAATTTTTTTTATCTTGGTGAGCTTCCGAAAGCCGACACAAAAACATTTGAAACAGTGATAAGAAAAATACCAATGATTGTGAGATTATTCACCAATTCGGCTCGTGACTGATGACTCACCAAGTTTATGTTGTAGCGAGTATTCAATATCAGAAGTACACCGACGATCAACTAAAAAACAAAAATCAATATACATGACATATCCTGACTTAAACCCCGCAAAAAATTATATTTTTTACCCTCAATTAAACTTCACAACTTAATTACCTTTTCAAGTATCCATAATATCACTTAGTACTTTAACATCCCAAGCACGACAAACAGTCGGCTATAATAGGTTTCCCACGAACTTTCATGAATCATCCACCTACGCGTTGACCTTTTAAAACCTTTCTCATAACAAATTCCTTCTTCTGATTGGTTTGGTCGGTCTGAGAGAGTCGTAGATGTTTTTGCCATCTTTGGAAGATTCAGTCCTCATCCCTCATTGACTTCAGACGCAATAACGATGCTTACTTAATTCAATAAAGAGACTAACTCATCAGTTTTCCTGAGAAATAAGAGACTAATAAAGAGACTAACTCTTATCAGTTTTAATGTCGACTTATTCTACATAAATATAAAATCATTCGACACAGGTAGACTTAGATAAAATTTAGTCTTATATTGAACTAGGTACGCATCGAAAGATGATAAAGTTATCGTCTGAAGTAGACGATAGATGAGGGCGGAATGCCCACAAAAATGGCGAGAAATGTGAAGATAGCTCTCTGACTGACCAATCAGAAGTTAAGATTTTGTCATAAGAAAGGTTTTAAAAGGTCAACGTGTAGGCGGATGACTCAGGAAAGTTCCGTGGGAACGATGATTTAGGCGACTGTTTGTCACCGACAGGGTGCGGTTGGGATGTTAAAATACTAAGTGATATTAAGGATTTAAGGATATGTGAAATAGGTAATTTAAGTTATTAAGCTTAATTGGGGTTAAAACTATAAGATTTTGAGGGGTTTAGTTATAATATGTCATACATAAAATATAAAAAAGTTGTGAAACTTATAGCATTGAATGTGTATTTTGAGATTTTAAGAATTAAAATAAAAAAAATAATTTTTCACTGAATTTCGCATATTGGACCGTTTTGTTTATTTTAAATTATCTTAAGTCTTAGAAATCATAGTCAGTCAAAACTTCAATGATGCATAATTACGTAATACTAATCACAATAGTTTAAAATTGTAAGAGCATATTCTTATGGAAGTAATTTCAAAATTGGACAAACAGTGATTATAAACTACTAAAAACCCTACACTATAAAATTGATTGAACAGCTGTGTAAAAGGGATATTTTAAGGCATATTTTTAATTGTAAAGCAAAAATGCATTACAATATACCATATAAATCACAAACCCAAGATTGACATCTTCTGATGACATCAGATGTAGTTTATGTATGAAGAACTATATATAGGTGCATGATACAGCAATTAAAAAAGTCACAACAATTATAATTTTTATACTTCACAATGAACGTTTACACACGTTTGAAAACGTTGCAGTTAGTTATATGAACACAGCAACCAAAACTCCAAAAAATGTATAATGTTACCTGAAACTCGTCATATTGATGACGAGTATTATTTCATGCATGATTACTATGTTGCTGGTGGTAGTAAAATTCGTCAAAAAAGTGATGGTGTGGCACGCTATGGATGTGGATGGATCGTATTTTAGAAGTAGTGAATATGGACCGGATTGGTATGTTAACATTGCAATAGAGCAACAACTTGTGTAAGTTCCATCGTATGGAAGCCTTAGAAACTTCTACAAAACTATCGTTTAACAAATAGTTCTTAAAAAGCATTTAATAATTTAAAGCTCAAGAAGAAAGATTTAGTTGAGTTAAGAATGAAAATTTATTGATAATAAAATATTGTACCATTATCACACACAAAAAAAAAGCAAAACAAATGCTGAATGTAAGGTAATTTGATAGCATAAGATTTCACTAACCTGCAAAGCAATTGAAATACCAATGCAGATGACATTGACGAAATAGAATCGACTGTCTTCTCCTTCTTTCAGAATGTACTTGAGCTGTGAAGCATTTGCTGTCAATAGGGCAATATCCATCATCCCTTGGGCTACGGATTTCTTGGTAGCGTATAAGTTGACATCAATGCCTGGACGGTAAGGACGGTTATAGCGGTTATCCTGTGAAGCAATAGTAGAAATTGTCTGAGATCCATGGATATCCATACCGTTTATATTCATATATAGTTTATAAGAGTCACAAAAAAAGATATTATAAATCCATAAGACCAAATATGATAAATCAATTGTCTTGTTAATGGAAATTCTTTAGATGTATTTCACAGCATGTTATACAAATACGTAATCCAAACTACACGAATTGTTGAGCACAGATTTCAGAGGCTTTATGGCTTTAAAATGATATTTGTTAAAAATAATGGAACATACTACAGTGAAGGACCTTCTGCCAACAATTAAAAGATATTTTCTGTTTTCAAAAGCTTATTCGGTTACAAGGCAGACATTCTCTGAGAGATTTGATTAAGTTTATAATTGAAAAAGTCACCAATGAGTCTTAGTATGCTGCTTATTCTTTCTTAGATATTACTTAAATATTTGTGGAAGCAAGCGAAGTTCAAACTTAGCATTTTAAACTGTTTCCTCAAGAGACTTTTCCTGGTTTATACTTGGGACAATGTAGATGCCAATCTTATGCAATTACAGATAAACGATGAACATATAATGGAGTATAATTTTTTTTGTCATTCTTTTACCTTCACATTTAAAACAGTTCTGATGGACAGCAGTCATGTGTCAAGGTCAGATCGAAGATTCCTTTCTCAGGTCGCCACACTATAATGTGGGACTACAACAAATATTTGGCCCAGAAAGAAATGAGGGGGGGTGGGGGGGGGGGGGGGGGGGGGGGGGGGGGGGGGGGGGGGGGGGGGGCGGGGGGGGGAGGGGTAGGGGGGGGCTTTATTTTTAGTAAAACCTCATAGGCTACCCTAGTATACCCATGTAGACACATTTACAATTTTGTCCCACTTAACAGTTATCTCTTAGAAAACTTCTCAAAAGGGGTAGAAATAGTTTGAAAAAAAATTAAGAACGTTTTTAAATTAAGAATTAAACATAATGGTACATTTAGATTACTCTATCCAATTAATAATTAACACTGTCCTAGATAACAACTTTCGATTTTTGTCAAACTAATAAAATCAAATAGATCAACATAGGGCATTATTATGGGCTACTAATATAAAACCCATGTTATCGAAAAAAGTAATCGTGGTCAAGTGTTAGTAATTATTTGTATAATATTAGTTATAATTTAAATGTAAAGTTATGTGTCAGTGTTAATTTGATATCATTCTGCTACAAAAAGTTAAACTGCTTCCTTATTTTGAATAATTTTTTTTGAGATAGATGTAAGTAAGACATAATTGAAAGTGGACTTTTACGTGGAGTACCACAAGTGGGCCCATGTGGTTCGACAAAAATAAAGTGGGCTTTTTTCTTTCTGGGCCAAGGCAGTGCCCACACTCACCAAGTGGGCTCATATAGATCCCACATTAGTGTGCTACCTGGGTTAATACTACAGATTTATTTACTAATGGTCATTTGACATAAATAAAACTGTCCGGGAAAAATATCGAAATAAATATTGGAATGATTGAAAACAAAAACAATTATATAATATTAATGATTATGTTGAATACTTACGTTTAAGACTTAATAAATAATTATGTAGAACTTACGTTTAAGACTTAATAAAACACAAAAATTAGACGGCTATTTTCTAAGAAACACTTTTTCAATTTTCTTAAAAATCAGTAAATGATAACTTAATCACATTTATTAAACATAGAAACAAACATTTAATTTGATAAATGGTGGCGTCATTTTTACTAACATGAAAAAGCAAATGTTATCTTTTATTTAACTTTAGCGTTTGGTTTATGCTTGTTTCTTGGTTAAAAAAAAAAGCGGTCTTAAGTTATTTTTCGATGATACGCTATATATATATATTGTTTATGTTTCTTTTAATATATATATAATTATATATATTTAATATATATATATATTAAAGAAACATAAACAATATATATATATAGCGTATCATCGAAAAATAACTTAAGACCGCTTTTTTTTTTACAAGAAACAAGCATAAACAAACGCTAAAGTTAAATAAAAGATAACATTTGCTTTTTCATGTTAGTAAAAATGACGCCACCATTTATCAAATTAAATGTTTGTTCCCCCCTCTATGTTTAATAAATGTGATTAAGTTATCATTTACTGATTTTTTAAGAAAATTGAAAAAGTGTTCTTAGAAAATAGCCGTCTAATTTTTGTTGTTTATTAAGTCTTAACGTTAGTTCTATCTTAATATTTATTAAGTACTTAAACGTAAGTTCTACATAATTATTTAATATAAGTCTTAAACGTAAGTTCTACATAATTATTATATTATATAATTGTTTTGTTTCAATCATTCCAATATTTATTTCGATATTTTTCCGGACAGTTTTATTTATGTCAAATGACCATTAGTAAATAAATCTGTAGTATTAACCCAGGTAGCACACTAATGTGGGATCTATATGAGCCCACTTGGTGAGTGTGGGCACTGCCTTGGCCCAGAAAGAAAAAGCCCACTTTATTTTTGTCGACCACATGGGCCCACTTGTGGTACTCCATCTAAAAGTCCACTTTCAATTATGTCTTACTTGGATCTATCTCAAAAGAAATTATTTAAAATAATGAAGCAGTTTAACTTTTTGTAGCAGAATGATATCATATTAACACTGACACATAATTTTACATTTAAATTATAACTACATTATACAAATAATTACTAACACCTTGACCACATTACTTTTTTCGATAACATGGGTTTTATATTAGTAGCCCATAATAATGCCCTATGTTGATCTATTTGATTTTATTAGTTTGACAAAAATCGAAAGTTGTTATCTAGGACAGTGTTAATTATTAATGGGGGGGTTCGGGGTTAAGGGGTTAACACACCCCCCCCCCCCCCCCCCCCCCCCCCCCCCCCGGGGTGGGGCCCCCCCCCCCCCCCCGCCCCCCCCCCCCCCCCCCCCCCCCCCGCCCCGCCCGGGGATAGAGTAATCTAAATGAAGCATTATGTTTAATTCTTAATTTAAAAACGTTCTTAATTTTTTTTCAAACTATTTCTACCCCTTTTGAGAAGTTTTCTAAGAGATAACTGTTAAGTGGGACAAAATTGTAAATGTGCTTACATGGGTATACTAGGGTAGCCTATGTGGTTTTACTAAAAATAAAGTCATTTCTTTCTGGGCCAAATATTTGTAGTGACCACATTATAGTGTGCGACCTGAGAAAGGAATCTTCGATCTGACCTTGACACATGACTGCTGTCCATCAGAACTGTTTTAAATGTGAAGGTAAAAGAATGACAAAAAAAAATTATACTCCATTATATGTTCATCGTTTATCTGTAATTGCATAAGATTGGCATCTACATTGTCCCAAGTATAAACCAGGAAAAGTCTCTTGAGGAAACAGTTTAAAATGCTAAGTTTGAACTTCGCTTGCTTCCACAAATATTTAAGTAATATCTAAGAAAAGAATAAGCAGCATACTAAGACTCATTGGTGACTTTTTCAATTATAAACTTAATCAAATCTCTCAGAGAATGTCTGCCTTGTAACCGAATAAGCTTTTGAAAACAGAAAATATCTTTTAATTGTTGGCAGAAGGTCCTTCCTGTAGTATGTTCCATTATTTTTAACAAATATCATTTTAAAGCCATAAGCTCTGAAATCTGTGCTCAACAATTCGTGTATAGTTTGGATTACGTATTTGTATAAACATGCTGTGAAATACATCTAAGAATTTCCATTAACAAGACAAATGATTTATCTTATTTGGTCTTATGGATTTATAATATCTTTTTTTTGTGACTCTTATAAAACTATATATGATATAAACGGTTATGGATATCCATGGATCTCAGACAATTTCTACTATTGCTTCACAGGATAACCGCTATAACCGTCCTTACCGTCCAGGCATTGATGTCAACTTATACGCTACCAAGAAATCCGTAGCCCAAGGGATGATGGATATTGCCCTATTGACAGCAAATGCTTCACAGCTCAAGTACATTCTGAAAGAAGGAGAAGACAGTCGATTCTATTTCGTCAATGTCATCTGCATTGGTATTTCAATTGCTTTGCAGGTTAGTGAAATCTTTATTCTAATGCAAATTACCTTACCCTTACCCACTAAGAAACGTATATTTATTAATAAAGGTAGTTATTAATTCAGCATTTGTTTTGCTTTTTTTTTTGTCTTTTGCTGTTATTTACTGAGATCATTGTTAGATTGTGTGGTCATTTAGTGTGTGTGATAATGGTACAATATTTTATTATCAATAAATTTTCATTCTTAACTCAACTAAATCTTTCTTCTTGAGCTTTAAATTATTAAATGCTTTTTAAGAACTATTTGTTAAACGATAGTTTTGTAGAAGTTTCTAAGGCTTCCATACGATGGAACTTACACAAGTTGTTGCTCTATTGCAATGTTAACATACAATTAACTACCGGTCCATATTCACTACTTCTAAAAATTACGATCCATCCACATCCATAGCGTGCCACACCATCACTTTTTTGACGAATTTTACTACCACCAGCAACATAGTAATCATGCATGAAAATAATACTCGTCATCAATATTGACGAGTTTCAGGTAACATTATACATTTTTTGGAGTTTCAGTTGCTGGCTGCTGTGTTCATATAACTAACCGCAATGTTTTCAAACGTGTGTAAACGTTCATTGTGAAGTATAAAAATTAATATTTTAGTGACTTTTTTAATTGCTGTATCATGCACCTATATTTAGTTCTTCATACATAAACTACATCAGAAGATGTCAATCTTGGGTTTGTGATTTATATGGTATATTGTAATGCATTTTTACTTTACAATTAAAAAATATACCTTAAAATATCCCTTTTACAGCTGTTCAATCAATTTTATAGTGTAGGGTTTTTAGTAGTTTATAATCACTGTTTGTCCAATTTTGAAATTACTTCCATAAGAATATGCTCTTACAATTTTAAACTATTGTGATTAGTATTACGTAATTATGCATCATTGAAGACTGACTGACTATATATATATATTTTTGACTGACTATGATTTCTAAGACTTAAGATAATTTAAAATAAACAAAACGGTCCAATATGCGAAATTCAGTGAAAAATTATTTTTTTATTTTAATTCTTAAAATCTCAAAATACACATTCAATGTTATAAGTTTCACTACTTTTTTATATTTTATGTATGACATATTATAACTAAACCCCTCAAAATCTTATAGTTTTAACCCCAATTAAGCTTAATAACTTAAATTACCTATTTCACATATCCTTAAATCCTTAATATCACTTAGTATTTTAACATCCCAACCGCACCCTGTCGGTGACAAACAGTCGCCTAAATCATCGTTCCCACGGAACTTTCCTGAGTCATCCGCCTACACGTTGACCTTTTAAAACCTTTCTTATGACAAAATCTTAACTTCTGATTGGTCAGTCAGAGAGCTATCTTCACATTTCTCGCCATTTTTGTGGGCATTCCGCCCTCATCTATCGTCTACTTCAGACGATAACTTTATCATCTTTCGATGCGTACCTAGTTCAATATAGACTAAATTTTATCTAAGTCTACCTGTGTCGAATGATTTTATATTTTATGTAGAATAAGTCGACATTAAAACTGATAAGAGTTAGTCTCTTTATTAGTCTCTTATTTCTCAGGAAAACTGATGAGTTAGTCTCTTTATTGAATTAAGTAAGCATCGTTATTGCGTCTGAAGTCAATGAGGGATGAGGACTGAATCTTCCAAAGATGGCAAAAACATCTACGACTCTCTCAGACCGACCAAACCAATCAGAAGAAGGAATTTGTTATGAGAAAGGTTTTAAAAGGTCAACGCGTAGGTGGATGATTCATGAAAGTTCGTGGGAAACCCTATTATAGCCGGACTGTTTGTCGTGCTTGGGATGTTAAAGTACTAAGTGATATTATGGATACTTGAAAAGGTAATTAAGTTGTGAAGTTTAATTGAGGGTTAAAAAAATATAATTTTTTGCGGGGTTTAAGTCAGGATATGTCATGTATATTGATTTTTGTTTTTTAGTTGATCGTCGGTGTACTTCTGATATTGAATACTCGCTACAACATAAACTTGGTGAGTCATCAGTCACGAGCCGAATTGGTGAATAATCTCACAATCATTGGTATTTTTCTTATCACTGTTTCAAATGTTTTTGTGTCGGCTTTCGGAAGCTCACCAAGATAAAAAAAATTGTGTTTTGTGATTTTTTGTATACATATTTATGCATTTTTTGTAAAATTATGCATTTTTCAAATCTTTGAAAAAATACATAAATTAAAATAGCTTTTTTATATACATCATTTCATGTTTTTCATTTTTTTTAAATGGAGAGTTGCATTCAGTTAGATTTGCACTGAAACTTCGACTGCTTTATATTTAATTCGATATATGTGTTGGAAATAAATGTTTTTATACCATTGTCAGTTTCGTGTTCTTCAATTTAATAATAAGACATTACCAAAGTTTATATTATTAAACCACGGGGGGAGAGTGTTGAAGGTATTATGATGTTTCAATCCATAGATTTTATTCTGAAAAAACATTAGTATAAAAATAAAAATATGTTACTTTCTAAATGCAATTAAACGTTCTTCATGTAACTTAAATTGATAAATTTTTATTTGTAAATTCCTTAGATATTTTTTTTTTATCTTCACCGCAATGTCTCGTGTCTCACAGTGCAGTTGACAATTGTTTCAACTTATCTGAAGCTAATCAATTTACATATTATACCAAAAAGAGTATAACAGCTTTTTTGGCGTTAAATCGAGTGCGTAGAGTCCTAAAGTGTTAAAAAAAAATTTGTTGTTTCGATACCTCTTTCATTTAAAATAGCTAATTTCTATATTAATCTGAAATAAAAAAAGATATTTGATATTCGGCATGCAAGAAGACAGTGTCTCGATTCGTAAACAAATGTTTTGTGTGAAAAGTAAGTTTTGAAGTTTGGTAAAAGTTGAGATTGCGCAATAACAGTGGCACTAAGTATGCCATGATCAATCGGAAGTCATTTTGATTGCATTAAGGGGGTATAGGACACAAATCTTCAAAAAAATCAAAAAAAATTATTATTATCATAAAAATAACACAAATATTTTAGAATAATTTAAAACAAAAATTTTATTTATATCTGCAGTAAGAATAGAACGTGAGATGTGTAGTTTTTTGTGTCATGACATCCTGTGTTGGCCAACCTCGTTTGTAATCGTTGCTTCCTCGTAATATTAGATAGGAATAACGTTATCGAATCCTTAGTGGTTCGGTCGGTTTGGAGCGCTTCAGTAAGCAAAGTGATAAACTTCAAAGCTGTTTTTCTCCTTGATCGTGTTTTCGATGATTTTTTGACTTTAAATTGATATAACTCAAAATCTACTGCCCATAGAGTGTCAAAAATTTTACTCATATTTTTCAAACATATATCTTTAATTTATCTTTAGGGATTAGTTGTAAGTAGTTTATTTTTTTATTTATTAATTTTTATAAAAAAGTGAACCTGTGAAATTATTAAAAAAACTTCAATAATTTTTTTTAAAGAAACTATGGCAAATATGAAAAATCGGTAAAGGACAGTTTGTTAAATACATTTTTCTGTTTATAAAATCGCTAAATATTTGCTTGCAATAAAATAAGTTTTTGACTTATAACAAAAATAAGAGACATCACTTTTTGACACATTTTATTTTTTAAAAAAGTAAATAATGATAATTTTAAACCTCTGACTATCTAAAAGTGTAAGTATATTTAGTATACATTTATGGAAATAAAAAAAAATTTATATTGATATCTGCAATATTAAAGAAAAAAGTTGAAAGTGTCCCAAATACCCCCTTAAAAAATTAAATCTTATTTTTCATTGTTACCTAACAAACCTTTCTGCTTAGATCACGCATGATGCGATATTTTCCTTTATTTTCAGCATAATCTTCATCATCTAACTTTAAAAAATTAATAACATCTATCACAGGCAATTAACAATTCTTTTTGTTTAGAATTTCTGTGCATTCTAAAATTGTTTTTTAAAAGTAACTGCGTTTGAATATTAATGAAGAAGTTACATTTCATATGAAAAACGTTTGAGTATTTTTATTTCTCTGTGATTCAGCCTTTATTGCTATTTACCATTTGCGAATTAACTTAATTTTGAGCAGTTCGAATGGTTGTACCTTTTTCAAACAGGAGGAAGTAAAAAAACTGCTTGATGATAGTTAAATAAATTATTGAAAATATATAATTAAAAGGAGGATATTCATTAATTTCTAGCAGTTTCTTTTTGGTAAATCCTAAATTTCAACAGCGATTTTGTCAAAAATGTAAAGTAAAAGAGGAATAAAATCAGTATTTGGTTGTTTCAGTGTTATTACTGAGGAGCAATGTAAATAAAATTGTGATCCTTTTAATTCGCAATTAAAAGTTAATCACACTTGATGATATTTTACTTCGTAGAATATATTTTCATTTGTTTTAATTTATATATGAAACTGAGTATGTGTAGGGTTTTGCGAATTTGCACTGTTTATAAGCAAGAAAAATCAATTAAACTGCAAAAACATTTATCTTTATTTTATTGTATTCTCACACATACACACACTGGATTTCATAACCGTACATAACAATAGGGAAGTTGATTACATTGTTTAACAAGAAAATTGTTTAGAGTGAATGAATATAGTATTATATCTTAAAACTACTTGTCTACAAGACATGACAGGCTGTTCTACACAAGTATAACATATTTATATATTCACTTTGCTTCTCAACTAAAATTATGTAATCTTAGTATAAATAGCTTTTCCATTCGAAGCTTCTTTACACATTAGTTTGATACGAATAGTGATGAGTACAAAACATGAGGGTTTAGCTTTCATAATTTATCGGAAAAGCATTGCTGCTTTAAATTGGAAAATAAAACGAACTTATTTCTAGCAAAAATGAATTTTTGTCACGTTTTATTAACATATTCATCAAGTGGTCTATTACTTATTTAATCACCCTGTGGGGAAACATGTATAACCCAGTTTACCTGGGGCTGTTAGTTTTTTCCAGCAATAGTTTTTGTAATTATAAATTGTTTAAGTAAATTTTACAAACTTATTTTTTTATTAAAATTATATTAAGTATTTAAATAATATTTACCATAGAAATAAAATTTTAATGCTATGAAGGAACTGAATTAATAAGTTAAAAATTTAAATGACTTGTAGCTTTTTGACATTTTTTAGACATTCATAGTACTTTAGTGATTCATGAACCAAGATAATTGCTTGGATAGTTCTATTTCTATTCAGTGACATAATTTGTGTCCTATTCAATTTTAATTTCAAAAAATATTGATAAAAAGTCCCTTATTCAACTCTATAGGGTTATTTTAATATGTGTTTGAAAAGATAATGTATTGAAGATATTAAACATCGTATTCCGTCTTTGAAATTTCTTTTGGAAAATTTAATAAACCAAAATATAAAGTAGACAATTTGGTCAATAATTTCCCATAAATCGATTCCCAGATAAAAGTAAAATCATTTAAAAAAAATTCCCCTTGACTTATGAAGAACTTGAATTACAGTTTTCTGTCGGTTAGTTATGCTTTTCTGTTAGTTTTACTCAAAAAGTAATATTAAGAGGGATATCACGTTTTGTCCGACCCAGGTATAGGCTAAACTGAGATATTTAAGTGTTTGAGATGAGCATTTTTTGCAATATTTCAAAGTTATTAAATTTTTTTAAACTTAATATGTTTTTGTACTTCAATAACTTTTGAGTTAAAAAATGTGTAGTTTTTTTTAAAGATTTAACTCAGAAATATAAAAACAAGAATGGTGTATCCCGTTTTATCCGACTCTCCCCTACAAACCAACTGAAAACAAATTTTAAATTTGAAGAGCTCACTACACTTCTTAAACGAATTAAAATTAATTTGCTTGTATCATTTATAAATAATTTGACAAATACTTAAAAATCAGTCGTAAACGAACAAAAAATTCAATTTAACATAAGGAGGAGATCTAATCTTGAAATAGTTAGTTTTTTCTTCATATTTTATTTCCCAAGAGTAGTAAGCATCCAAGCAGGATCATACATGACATTTTGTTTACCCATATATAAACTACGACCGGAAAACCGATTGTTTTCTGCTGAATTACCAGAAAATTGGTGAGATTGCTTCCCACCACCTTTCTTGATATCTTTAGCAGCAGCTTCAGCAATACCTAGTCGAATAGCATTCAATACTTCAAAGTTCATGAGAGTGGACATAGCTACCAACGGATTCTTCACCTTGACATCATCATAGTACTCGCTATCATTAGGACCAAATGAGTCGTAGTGATTCTCATAACCGTACGTCTCACTCTGGCGGGGTCGTTTGCCCAATCCAATGAATTTCCAGCCAGGATCATACTTTGGTTTGAAATCCATCTTCTTCTGGATTGCAGAGACTTTACCGTTGCGATTGGATATTGGGCCGTCAGACATTAAATCCTCCCGGAAGATTCCTTCAAGATCATGTAAAGCGTTGAAATCCTCCACATTCGAACGAGATTTATCCAGCTTCATCATTTCCCTCAACTCGTCAAATGGATGTTCTGTAACGTGACCTGAAAAAGAATAGCAATCAATGGTTAAAATGAGGAAATTTGAGTTACACTAAAATTGGTCTAAAATCAATGATTTCATTTTATTTTATTTGAGCTCCATATTTTAATGTGGAACTCTTGTAATGAAACTGCGCAAATCGTACTAATCGCCATCATCAACTAATGCTTTGTTAATATGACAATTTTATTATGTTTAGAAAAGTAACCCTTTATATATATTTTTTATCTTTAACAATTTAAACTCAAAAAGTCAATTATCACTTAATTTGTTTACAAGTAGTTACCACAAAGTTAGTTTCAAGTAAATTGAAAAGGTTAAATTGAGCAAGAGGGAAATTCTCAACTGCTTAAAACTTTATTACGACCCCCCTGATATGGACTTAGAAATTACATAACCCAGGATTACAATTTTAAAATAATGAAAATTTTCTTATAGTAAAATATATAAATATAGACAATCTATTCTAAAATAGTTGCACTGGTATGGTTTAGACAAATATTGTTTATGTTAAAGATCTGTAAGAAGATTTTTAAATTACATCAAATATGATGTAGATAGGGGAGACTCATTTTTTCAGTTTTAAAATTTTATTTTGCTAAAAAAAAACATTTCCTAAAACTTTTTTTAAACATTATTGAAAAAGCTTGTTTGTTATAGGTATTAGTTTTAGCTTCAAAAAATCAAAAGATTTTGTTTTAAATAGTTTGAAAAAAGGGATCATGTTTCACCCATTGAATCGAGACACTCATTCAAAGGACACTCGTTCCTTAAACCAAATGCCTTTAATGTTCAGTTTTTGATGCAATAGATTTTTCTGCACCATTGAAAAATCATTAAAAAAAATGTTACGTGAAAAAAGAAAAAGCCTCCACAATTGAAAAGAAACTTGATAATATAAACACAGCTGCTTTAAAATGAGTAAAATAAGTATTATACATTAAATTATTAGTACCCTTTCATATAAAAACTAAAAATTGTAATACACAATAAATTAAATCGTTCTTAACGATGAAATTAATGAAAAAATATTTTTTAATCTTAAAAAACTACAGAAATAAATTACAAATGATCCAAAGTTTAACAGAACTTACTTGTAATTCTTTGTAGAATTTGACAACAACAACAACAAAAAAAAACTGTTTCAAATTGTTTCCCATTTTTCCTCAACTTTGTTTATTCAACATGAAATCAAATATCACTTATGTATTGGAAAGTAAAACAGATTTGTAAACCGAGTACAATGCCACAAATTGAAAAGTTTGAAAACAGTAAACCTACCTATTGTACTTATAGATGAAATACAAACATTTAAATAGCAGAGTCATCGCAACAAATAAAGGTTTTTCTACTGAGAACTTAAAGGAAAGAGTGTGGTTGAATTTTATTTTTAGGTAAATTCTTTGTTTATAATAATACTATTTAATTGTAAACATAAAATATTTAAAACTTTTATTGAAGAAATCGATCAATTGAAACGATTTTTTAGGATGTTTTCGTTAGTTTTTTTTTTTTTTTTTGTAACAGGAGATTTTTAAACGTAAGCTATTTTTTGTCAACCTTTGGCATAGTAAAGGCATTCTGGTGGTTTATATTAAGTATAATGCAAATTTGTGCATTTAATACGTTAAACCAGATACCTTCTTTTCTCAGATGAATAGTACTGCACAATCTCTTATTTTTGTGAATATGCAGAAAGAACTTATTTAAAAATATTTAAACGAACAAAATGTAGAAGAGATTGTTGCTTTTTAAATTAAGTGTCAATTTGTACTTTTTAAATTTATTCTTCACAATATAAAGTAGGTGGAATACGCACCCTAAAGCCACTATGTACAATAGTCCATATACAGTATCTACTCATAAACACTATACACTATACCTAGATTTTTACCCTATTTTCCACTGAACGGTCAAGAAGACGCTGATACTAACTTAACGACGTTACACAATGCTTACCAAATAAAAATTAATAAATTTTTTAATATACACATTTGCATATTTAAAACGATAATAGAGTATTAAAAAAATATTTAATAAAAACATTATTAAAAAAATAAACCCAAAGTCACATAATACTCTAACATATCTTTAAAATACGAGTATTAAAACAAGCCACACTCTATCGAGGACAAGGCACACATATATAATAATGCGGTCCTTCACCCACACGTGTAGTATAAAAAGATGTATGGATTTTTAATTGTTATCCGATTCTAAGGTTTTGCAACCTGATGAGTGTTTCAATAGCTCTTGCAATCAAGTCCGTATCAACTAGCGAATCGTATTATAATTTTTACCGAAAGTAAGATCAACCTCAACTTACATGACGTTTCAGCTTATATTTGTTACATGTTCCTGTAAGTGTAAATGATTAAAAAAAAACGTTTTGGTCTAGCTAAATGAAAATTTATCTATTTTTAAGCCGTGGAAAACTACATTCAAAAATAGTTTAAGAATTTTTTACTAAAGAAAAGTTATAAATTAGTGCAAAAACACTTATGAACATTATGCGAGCAAAGGCCACATCATCTTTCAACTGCACTAATGAACAACATTAATGGCTCAGAATTTCAAAATTAAAATTTAAAAACTACAATTTGATTTATTAAAGATAATTAATTGTGGAATTATAACTCATTTTTCTTAATTTGATTTCCAAAAAAATCTTTTGAGTGTGTTTTCAAGGAAGGCCAATAATAAAGCAATACAAAATCTTCAGCCACATAAAAGACTTTGAAAAAATTTCAGTTGATAATTTTATTGAATAAAAACAGTAATAAAACATTTTAAATAAAATGAGCATAAATAGGTATTTTGAGGCGAAAGGGCATTTGATGTTACTTATATAAAATTGAAATGCAACGATTTTTAAAAATTTAAAACAGGTCTTAGACTTTTACAGCTCTTTCAACACTGTGTTAATCCATAATTAAATGTAACTTATATTTAAGATGTGCCTTACTAATTATATTAAATTATTATAGGAAGACATATTAATTTTTAATTGTACAAGTTCAATGCCCTACCCGTATAAAGACGTGTCATTGACCTAATACTGGGCTAAGAAATAAACGCCATTATACCCAGACATTAATATTACGAAAGGATACAAAATTGTTTTTAAGACATAAATACATAAAAACATGAGTATTTCGTAAATAACCTCACATTATCTATGAAATAAATACAAACTACAAAAATTTATTTCACCGTTAAGTATTTATTGTACATTAAGGCCAAAACGCAAAATATATGAGTATGAAAAACTTTTTTTCTAAAGGTGGTTCAAAATTTTAGGGTAATATGAATAAGTAGTTTCAAAAACAAAAAAAAATATGTATATTATTAATTTATTAAAATTAATTATCCTTAACATTCTTGTTTATATAAAAAAATCACCAAATTTCAATAATCCGAATTAGGGATTTTGGAGGCAATGAGCGTGTGATAATATACCCGGAAATTCTTTATTAAGATAATCCACATTTTCACACATTAGGATCATTGGAAAAATAATATGTATTCGTTGTATTTCTTGTACGTTCAAACCTCTTGTTTTGCTCTTCTGTTTTTAATCTAATAATTTTAATTGATTTTAGTTTTTAACACACTAAAGCCTGGATTATTTTTTCGCTATGAAGTTTTGAACAATTACAAAAACACGAAAAAATCCTTGACAAGTAACTACATCTGTTATGGATAGTTTGAACTATTACCGAGGCTACAAGTGCATATGAGATAGTAAGATACCTAGGAAAGAAAAATAAGATTTTATGATCGTAGCACACGTTTTTGCTGTGACTAGTAAAGGGGTCGACCCAAATTAACCTGGCGTCAGATGGCGATAAGGGAAAGGAACAGTTTTGGATGGCCAAGCTGGGGGATCGCAAGGGATGCAGCACTTGACCGCAGGGGATGGAAATCTATGCTTGTGGCCTCATGCGCCATTTGAGCGTTAGGAGACTTAAGTCAAGTAAGTAATATATTAACGGTAAGTGTTAAAAAAAATAAAAATCATCGCTATTTGCTTGGTACTTATAAGTTCTTTGTAATTTCGTAAAATTTATGCATTTCACATTGTATGGGTATTTGTTATTATATAGTTTTCAAAATGTTTGACAGACACATTCTAAGTTCAATGTTACTCGGTACAAAATCTGCAATAATTCTAAAATAGTTGTAGCATTTTCGATGTAAAAAGTATTTTGCATGATGAATTATCTTTATTTTTTAAATGTATTTTCTCTTTTTCGAAAAACAATAGTACGAACTCAAAATAAAGTAATTTTAAAAGATTTTGTAAAATAGGTATCGAATTCGCCCCCCTTATATTGGCAAGATGAAAAAAAAAGAGATATTTTTTGTAAAAAAAAACTTACTTTTTACTTATTAATCTTTATTTCAATCAATAGTAATGCATTAACTTTAATAATGTCTGATTCCATCTTAATACATTTGATAATTTTTTTATATATATGTATAGTAATTATAATTCTAGAAACAAAAAGTATCCCATCTTGCTCACCGTCCCTCCCTGCTACCTAAATCCGGGCATCGCCAAAATAGCTGCCGACCTATAAACGGCCGTGCAGCAAAAAAAAGTCCGATCGAATATACCCCGTGTAAGGGAGTTTGCACGTTATATAGCCTTCAAAGTCCTAACGCTGCTACGGATGTCGTCCCTTAACGGTTGCGTTCGGGTGCCTATTCAGGTGTTGGCTCGTCTCCTGATGTGGTTCTAAAATACGGAGCCCGTCGCCAATAGCCCTCGTGTAGCTCGATCGCAATAACTTATATACATTTTATTAACTCAAATATATTAACTTATATAATGAACTAAAAAATTAAACTTAAAAATATTGAAATTGAGAAATTTAAAAAAAATCATTTATTGAAGTAAAAATTGGTAGTTAAAGAAATGCTGGTATAAACTGCAAAAAGACAGAGAAGAATATAAGAGACAAATAGCAATTAATTTTTGTAGTATATAAAAGAAATGTTAACAAAACATTGTTGATTAATTTAAATTGCAGCTAATTATTAAATTAAGAGTATAACTGTTTCCTTTAAAAATATTTGTTTTCTTTCTGTAATAATATATTTCTATCAAAAAATAAAGGTAAGATAAGGTTTTTTTTTCAAAAAAAAAAAATATGGAAAAAATCCCGAATTTCACATATCCTGAAGAAAAATAGATTGAAAAGTCTATATTTAGTGTAACATTAAAAAATATATGTCTTTACAGTTCAAAAATAGAATAGAATAATGCAGAAGACATTAGATTTGAACTAGGCATTATTCTTTAACTTTCAATAATTGAAAACTGCAGAGCTTTTCTTTTAGAAAATTGACATTTAAAATCGTACAGGTCAATGGCAAAATTTAAATTATAATCGTCATGGAATTCGGTACTTCCATTTTGTTCTATTCTCTTTTATTAAGCGTGATTTTTTGTTTTAAACGTGGATACCACTCTCTCTAAAGGATCTCATTTTATTATGAAATAGCAACAGAAAATACCGGTTCCTCGCACGGGCTAAAAGAAGTATCAAATCGATCCAAGTATACTCGCCTATTAATCTGCTATAGGGTAATAAACCTATGTTATTGTTATAAAATATTGTATCTGGTTACTTATATTTACTTATAACTTCAAAATATATAATATATAATTCCCAATTAATCGCAACAAACTACCCATTATACAGTTCTATTGCACGGTGACCTCCGAAACAATGTATACGAAAAATATACTTTGAAATCACATGTATTCAGTGTCTTTTTATAATAGCTAAACGAGTGTTTACATATTAAGGACCATAAGACTAATTATTTGTTAAACAGCATATAAATTATTTTTAAATAATTCTTCTAAGTTTTTATCGTTGTTTAAAAACACATTTACAAAAAAAATTACATTAAAAAACAGCCAATGAACAATTAAAAAAAAAGGTTAATTAGCCTATATTTTGGGTAGGTTTCATTAAGAAAATTTTAAATTAAGTATGAAATATTGCATGATAAGTAAAACTATTGCTTTATAGGTCTAAACATGGGTCCATGCCCCACAATTTAGTGAAGGGTTAAAAGAACATTCATGAATAGTATTCGATAGGGGGGCGATGAGACACAAGTATGACTGTGTGGCGGTGGTTATGAGTTAGCCTTCGTCCTGCGTTACATAAAGATTATAAGCGGATCTGTGATCAAACAGCCGGCGATGTAGGTACCACTGGGTTACCTCCTACATGTTCTAAAAAACGAATACTTTTTATCGGTGTAAAAATTATAATACTAAACAATTACCCCCATGCTAACAAATTTTTAATTGCCAGCATGTTTAAAAGTAAATTTATGAAATATGTTCTGAGAGAAAGAATATAGAATTGTTTCATATAAAAATTAAAATACTAAATAATTGGTTTTTAATAAAAATGAAATTTCGCAACCGCATTTTAACTCCAACTTTAAAAGAAGAACATGAAAATTGTTCTTTGAGAACAAACGAGGGATAATCATACAGTATTAAAATTATAATAATAAATAACTAATAATCAAACATAAAAAAAATCACAAATTTTTTGTCAACCTTTAAAATATACTGACATTAACGATGCACAATATTAACACATTAAAAATTATGATATTGAAACGAGTCTTTAAAACCAAATATAAATTCTTTACCAAATTTTTATCAACAACTTTAGAAGAAAATCTATGAAACAAGTTACGAGAGAAAATATTTATAATCTTTACCTATTAATATTTGAAATAAATATTCAGTCCTTTAACCATAAATTAAAAAAAAAAACTGAAACTTTAGAAGAATATCTATGAAATGGATTCTGTGAAAAACGATGAGTAATCTTTAAGTAATAAT
The DNA here is from genome assembly GCA_023701765.1 of Hylyphantes graminicola. Taxonomy (NCBI): domain Eukaryota; kingdom Metazoa; phylum Arthropoda; class Arachnida; order Araneae; family Linyphiidae; genus Hylyphantes; species Hylyphantes graminicola. Next base: position 14,635,463 of record CM043122.1, read on the forward strand.
TATTTATACTAATTAGTTCTTAAAGTAAAACTTCTCAACTAACTTTTTTAAGTTAAAGTAACATCCATGAACATTTTTTGGGATAAAAGTTGAAAAATCTTCAATTTCGGTAACTGATGAAAATAGAAACAAATAATAATAACTAGTTTTTAAAGTAAAACTTCGCCAGTAACTTTTTTAATATTTAAAATAATATCTATGATAAATTTTTGGGAGAAAAGTTGGATAATCTTCAATTCCGGTAACTGAAAATAGAAACAAATAATAATAACTAGTTTTTAAAGTAAAACTTCGCCAGTAACTTTTTTATATTTAAAATAATATCTCTAAAAATTTTTTGGATAAAGGTTGGATAATCTTCAATTCCGGTAACTGAAAATAGAAACAAATAATATTATAACTAGTTTTTAAAGTAAAACTTCGTAAGTAACCTTTTTTAATATTTAAAATAATATTTATGAAAATTTTTGGGATAAAAGTTGGATAATCTTCAATTGCGGTAACTGAAAATCGAAACAAATAATATTATAATAACTAGTTTTTAAAGTAAAACATCGCAAGTAACTTTTTTTAATATTTAAAATAATATCTCTGAAAATTTTTTAGGATAAAAGTTGGATAATCTTCAATTGCGGTAACTGAGTTGGATAATCTTCAATTGCGGCAACTGAAAATTGAAACAAATAATATTAGAATAACTAGTTTTTAAAGTAAACCATCGCAAGTAACTTTTTTTAATATTTGAAATAATATCTCTGAAAATTTTTAGGATAAAAGTTGAAAAATCTACAATCGCGGTAACTGAAAATAGAAACAAGGCTAGAGAACAAATCAAAGAGGGTTTTTCTTACCGTATGCCATGGTGGAAAGGAGAAACGGGACATACAGGTGGAAGAGCATTTTTTGATAAGTTTTGACAAAAAGTGGTGCTGGTATTCGAGTGAAGAATAGAATCACTTGAAAACATTCGAGACGAGTTGTATATGACGTCAGGCCCTATACGCTGCAGGATTGGTTCGTAGATTTATAGGTACTCGGGTTTTTTTTATCCAACAAAGATACATAATAGAATCTTTAAATACCGTGTGTATTTGCAAGTGATTAGGCATATATGAGTGTTTAAGTCTTTTAATAAGTATCGGGTGATTTATTTAAGATCAGATACCAAAACCTCCTTAATTATATGTATTAATAATTTTGGTATCTAAGTGGAGAGTCACGTTTTATTTGGAACACTTGATAGCTTATTTCGTATGATATTGGTTAATAATAATAAATTAACATAAAATAATTTTTAATTAAATTGTTTTCAATGATAATGGAGTTACTTTGCAGTTTCTTCTCTTTTTTTTTTTTTTTGGTTCATAAAACTAGCCTTACTAGATTTGTTTCAGTGATTAACTTTTTGACCATGAAACATCATTAAATTTTTAATAAATCATGTTTCATGTACGTTTTTTTTTGTTTAAAAAACCATAAGAAATGAAACGTAGACTATTTTCTCAATTTTAATAGATCGATTGTTGAATAACTAACTAAACTGTACTGCAAAATACAGTAAGTCTGGTCGCGCTACATAACGAATAATTTCTATGTTTAGAATACATGCGTATGTAGTGACTCGAGTTGTAAAAAAATCATTAACTCTGCAAGAAGTTTACGCAAAGAAATTTACAGAAAAGTGTGCAGACAAAACGCATATTTTAATTAAAAAACTTAAATTGATAAATTAAATAGGTACTTACTGCTAAATGACATTAAAATACTATATTTTCAACCAGAATATATTACAACCAGAATTTTAATTTTTTTCTTCTTCCGATTGCATTGCTGCTCGCAATGATAACCGATTGCAAGAAAAAATAGCAAAAACAGCAGCATCTCTTCTTAGAAGTCTGCATTATTATCAAACTCTATTTTATTGAAATGAATATTTTTGTTTATTATTTACTTCGGAGTATTGTGGGCATTGTCACAAATCTCGATTAAATGGTAATGGTTTTCTAATTTGCTAAGTCGATAGAATAGCAACCAAAAGACCAAAAATACATTTCTAAATTTCCACCTTTCTTATTGATGTCATAAATGGAACTCGGTAGTAAATCACACTTTCCAAAATTTTGTGCTTGGTATCATCATAATAATTTTTCTTAGTAGCTGCAACGGCTGTGTGATGAAATGTTTTTGGTATGATGTTTGACTTTTTTTCCCCAGTTTTTAACCAAAACCTAAAATATTTTTTTCTGAATAGGGTCAAGTGGGGTACGTGTGATTGGGGGTAAGTGTGATAAACAGCTCTTGTAAATTTGGAAATCATTCTAAAAATCTGAAAGTTTGAAATAGATAACATTCGACCACTTAGAACTAAAAAGAAATATTGACCTTATTTTTTGTTTAAAGTAAGTTTTGAGCTTTTGAATTTAAGTGCAACTGTCTTCTTTTTATGTGGGTCTTTCTATGTGGGGTAAGTGTGATAAAACAGCAATGGATTTTGAAATGCAAATTTTGTACACTTAAAATTCGAATTCAAATATATAATTTTTTTTCTAGATATGTATGTTTCTTATAATAATTCACTATCAATTTTAGGATTTGGAATTTACTTGAAGCATCAGAGAACGAATTTTCTTAATGAAAAATGCAGAAACCCTATCACACTTACCCCACTTGACCCTACCGAAAATACGGTAATATATTTTGCCACACAGCCGCTAAAGCTAATATGCCCCATTATGGGGAAACCAAGTTCAATATTATAAGATTTTTACAAGTTTTATAAGATTTTTATTACCGAATAAATTTTTAGTTTAGCTCATTTTAGTAAATAGTTAGTAAATCTCATTTTATAAACGCCTATAATTCCGAGTTTGTCAATGAAATGTGGAATAAACTTCACCATTAGCTTTATAACAGGAAGCCTGCACAGCACATTTATAGTTGGGATACATGAAAGTGTTGTTAATTTACCAATACACAGTCAGATAAAGCGGTTAATACCCTACTTATAATGTCATAGGCGTAATGTAAGAAAACTTTATAATTTTAGTTGGGAAAAGTCATTGAGGGCGCGTAATTAGCGCTAGACCTCTAGACAATGCATATGTTTTTTTCGGAAAGGCCGATAAAAATTTCTAACTTACTAGACCGCCAGTCTAGCAAAAATTTTGACCACCAAACTTTTGACTGACAAATTTTGACCCAAATCATCACCCAATTGATGCAAATTAGACTTCACTCTCCAGAAATCAGTCTATTTGATCTCAAGCCATTAAATTTTGGAAAAGTTATGTAAAAAAGAAAAAGAAGGCCAAACAGAAAGCCATATTTACGTAGAGGCGCTTTTGAATCTAACCGCGAGAGTACTTCTGCAGAAGAGTCTGCATTAAGTGAAAGTGATTGTAACATTTCACAGAAGCATCAGACAACTGATTGACTAGCGTTGCTGTAAAAATTAGTTAATAAATTAAATTTTAGATAGTAAAATATACTTTTATTTATTTTTTTTGGTCTAGCAAAATTTTTCAATGTCTAGTATTTTTAAGGTGGCCGATCACCTTTGACAGCAAGTTTCTGAAAATTCTATACCAATCATGACGTTGAGGGATTTTATTATTAGTTATGAATATAAAAATAGTTTTAAGAAAGTAAATCATAAAAAAAAACATTTTTTTTCCGGTATTTGTGGAAAATTATAGTAAAATATGCTTCAAAAATCACGCTTACGCAAAACATGATATCTTTACAAATTTTTAATTTTTTCCATCGTTTAAATTTAAATATGCTTAGAGCCAACATTATTATAGGTCGTGAACTAAAATCATTAAGATATCAGTTCCCAAATTTTTTTATAGGCAAAAGTTTGTAGCATTAGATAGAAAACACATAGAAACGAGAGAGTAAAAAGCATATCAATAGTTCTAATATATCCAATTCTTAATAGTTTCACACGATTCTAGTTCAAAACCTTCTTCATACTGTTACAAAACTACTGTAAAAGTTTGGAAGCAATTGATAATACAGAACTTCAGGGCAATTGAGTAAAGGCGGCATTTTCGGGTTTGACAAATTCCCTTAGAAAAGTAAAAAAATGCAAAATGTAGTAGTTTTAAATTATGTTTTTAAATAAGTTTAAAAGTAACCAGGTACACAAATTTGATTATTCTCTTTAATTCAAGATGTTAAAGTTGTATATTTTCTACATTAATCTACATATCTTCAAAAACCAAGCTTCCTAAATTTAAATGTATTGTTTTCAAAACTTAGTTACATTTTCTAAACTACCTTGGTTACTTTTTTCCCGAAGAATTTTTTCTTTTAATTTATGTTTATACTGAAATATAAAATTTGAATAAAAAGAGTCAAGGGCTACAACAAATTAAGCGGATCTTTCACTCGAATACGGTGTTAGTTCAGATCCTAAACAGTAAACAGAAACATTTGCAAGCAAAAACTGTTTCTTTGGAATAACGCTTAATAAGCAGTATCTGGTATTAGAAAATGAAAAACGTGACAGAAAACGTGTCACCCGTCTCTCAAGAACGTCTTTTAGAGAGAATGACATTGACTCAGGAGTGTTAATAACAACAACAACATTAATAATAATAATAATAATGATAATGATAATGATAACGATAACGATGACGACAACAGCAACAACAACAACAACAACAATAATAATAATAATAATAATAATAATAATAATAATAATAATAATAATAATAATAATAATAATAATGGTGAAGATGATGATGATGATGATTAATGATAATAATAATAATTAATAATAATAATAATAATAATAAATTAATAATAATAATATAATGTGGTGTGATGGTGAAGGTTGATGCTGATGGTACTAAGAGCAAGACAATAATAATAATAATTTTGCTACGAAAATTTTACTTATTTAACCAAGAATGTTTTATGTACAACAAAAGTCCAGTAAAATTGGTAGAATATTCAAGAATGGATTGTACTCCGTGTAGAGGAAGTGCACGTTAAATATCCTTCAAAGTCCTAACGCTGCGTACGATAATGTCGCCCTTAACGGTTGCGTTGGGTGCCTATTCAGGTGTCGGCTCGTCACTTGACTGTGATTCTAAAATACGACGCCCGTCGCCAATAGACCTCGTGTAGCTCTAGTGCCACGATTTTAAAACCTACTTTTTCTTTCCTACCATTTAAAATATGTTATAAATAAACTAAAATAAGTTGACAAGTGTAGCAGCAGATGGCGCCACTAAAAATATTCTTAATCATTGAACTATTTCATATTTATCAAATCGTTACATATCCTTTTTTTTTTCTCTTCTTATTTCTTTCATACCGGTTTTTATTTATCGACAATGTAATCTCGGCTATCAACGAGCTCGAGTAGTGCGGTTGTTTTATTGAAGCATGGATTCGCGATCTTTTGACTGACTCAATGGTTCGGCTTTGGTCATTTTACTATATAAATATGCTGCACAGAGAATAAAAAGTTCTCCAATCAATGTGTCTTTGTATATTGGACGAGTGCACATATAATTTGTTCGTATTCCAAAGTCTTGGGGATTATTCCAGCACATTAGGTGCTAGTGAAAGATTCACTTGTCCAAAGTTCCAGACAAGTATTGGCTGTGTTAAAACACTGTTGTTAGAAGCAAGAAATATGCAGCCAACAGCGTTACCAAAACCTGTGATGTTTTCAATTCGATTGTACCCGGGGTGCCACTGAAAAGCTACCGCAGTATATGCGTGCAGTACGTGCTCGTAAAATCTGCGGGTCCGCTCGATTGCGCCTTCACCCTGGGTGTTATTTTCCTCTAAATTGTCAGATAAAAATCTTTCTGTGTCTGTCCTACTTGACGAAGGTTTATAAGCGGCTCACTGAGCAAGCACACAAGTCGGAATATATATGTAAAATACCCTACCCTACCCATTGTTTTTGTTGTGAAATCTGAAATGTAACATGACTTTATTTGCATTTCCTTCTTCTATTTTCTGTCTTTAGTTCTTTTCCAAAAGTTTATGACTGTAAAATTTCATTTGCTATTAAAGTAAACAACCAAAAATGTTAGATCTTTTAAATAACTGGGATTTTCTGTGGAATTTTAATCTTGCAATCAGTACTTTTGTCATTGGAATCATTATTCATGCTATTATTAAATTTGAATTGATAACTATCTTAACTTCAAAAGAGGTATAATATTTTATGTTAATGCAATTTTTTTTTTTTTTTTGTAATATTTTGTGTATTTTTATATCTGTTATAGTTGGGACGGATTTATCTATATGATCGTGACATCCTGATCACGAGGTATTTTCAGTTTGGTTGTGTCCCATGAAAAGTTAACAATGTTGTTCTTTCCTCATGCCAACACATTTTTCCGTGTAAAAGGACTAATACCGCTGTTACCTCGATTATTTCACCATAATTCTTTTTCTAAGGTATCGTACATTTTTATTTATTTTTGTGTGGTTCTTTTGTAACTCATCGTTCAATTTACATTTGGTTCATTTTCTTTGATATTTCATCATTTTTTAAAATTTAATTTGTAATTTTAACTAACATGCAAACATACAGAAAAAAGATTAAAACATTTCTCTATAACTTTTAAGGTAGAGAGAAAATGAAAAGCTCAGCTAACTAAAAAAGGAATCAAAGTTAAACATTTATTTTCAATGCTTGTCAAATATTTTTGATTGCTCAAGGAATGATTGGAAGTGGAGACTATTAAAAAGGCTGGTTATAGATAACTGTATTATTCACTAAAAAAATAGCATTCATCCAGAAAGTAGTTTATTTTTCCACAATACACGCATAAATTTGTAATATAGCATTTTTAACTAGAAAACCCATGCGCACATCTCAAACACATAGCTTCACCACCAAACCTGTCCATGAAAGGTTATGATTAAGACAAATACAGTTAATTAACGGTCACAGTAAAGCCATTCGAAGAACTATGTTTTCGTGTGCCATTTTTTATAGCAATTCAGGATCAGTTAAAATTCTTTTTTTTTTCTAAAAGTTTGCAGATAAATAAAATATATTATGGTAGCAATTTTTTATGTGTCGCATATCTAACTTGATTTTGATTATTTTCAGCTCATTGATTATATATTTTAAAACAGCTTAAACCTTAAGTTAAACATGCTGGCTGAAGCAAAGCATGATTTTGCATAGGCCTATTGTCTGCACATTTACTTATCATCTGCAAAATCTGTCTTTTAAAAAATATATTTAATAGTTATATACAATAATTGTGATAATATTGCATTTTAATATTGCAAGTTAAAGTATTTCCTATAATTATTGCAAAGAAAATTCTAAAATAACTTAATCATCAGATTTTTTTTATTTTAAAAACAATTTTTTTTCAGGTAGATTTAAATTCGAATGAACATGGTGGACAATTAGTTGCTAAAGTTCTTAAGGTAATTTAATTAATAAATACTATTAATTGCAACTTTTTTTAGCTTCTTAATTGCAAAAATATTTTGTATTAAAATTTTGCACTTCATTTAAAATACAGATTCTAAAATTTCAACTTGTAGTAAGATTATAATGGTTTATAATTACATAAGTACTCACAATATAGTTTTTTTATTGTACTTTCAAAAAATTATCTTTATATATATTCTTAGATAAAATTATATTCTTAAAAATGTTTACTAATCTAAATATTTTTACCATCTACACTGTATAGTTTTGATGCCATCAACTTGCTTTATTGATTTCACCATCACAATTTTAGGATCATGGTGTGTCCCATATATTTACGCTAATTGGAGGACATATTTCTCCAATCATTGTGGCTGCTGAAAAATTGGGAATTCGCATAATTGATACCAGGCATGAAGTAATGGTTTATTTAACTAAAATTAAATATTTATGATATTTAGCAACTATTAATTCAAAAATATTTAAAAATAGTAATTGTTCCAGGCTACTTGTGTATTTGCTGCTGATGCCTTTTCTCGTATTTCTGGAACAATTGGAGTAGCTGCAGTAACTGCAGGTCCAGGTAAGCCCAGTTAGTTTTTGGCATTTTTTATTTTGTTTATTTGTGCAATGTGAATGCATATCATATTGCAATTTTTTGAGAATTGTAGTATAAACAAAACCAGCTCTTTGCCATAAGCAGAAAATTGCTTGAAAATAGTTTAAAATTCTTTCATAATTTTTTTTTGTTGTTTTACCAAACTAAGATATTATTTGTTTTATACAGGTGTCACCAACACTATTACAGCTGTTAAAAATGCTCAGATGGCTGAAACGCCTTTATTATTACTTGGTGGAGCAACAGCCTCTCTACTAAAAGTATTTATGTTCTGTTTAAAACTTATTTTATACAGAGTTTTCACAGTATATAAAATAAATATGTATTATTCGTCTTTTAGGGCAGAGGTGCATTGCAAGATATTGAACAGATTGGTCTATTGAAATCTGTTTGCAAATTTCAAAAATCTGTTACATGTGTTCGACACCTTGTTCCTGTTTTGAGAGAAGCTATACAGGCTGCTATATCGGATACACCAGGTATATTTTAGACTTAAATGTAAAAGTTAAACTACATTAAGTAGTTTTAAACATTATTTTATAGAAAATGTAAAATTTTGCCTCAAAAATATCATAATATAATGTTATGAGTTTTTTGAGTCCTTTAGTTTTTCTTAGAAAAAAAAGCTCCTTTTTTAAATACCAATTTTATTTCGGAAGATAATTTCAACTTAAACATATAGTTTTTTTATGACTGAAATCTTCCTCAAATTTGCTTGTGCATAATTTTTTAGGACCAGTTTTCGTTGAAGTTCCTGTTGATGTGCTTTAATCCCTACAAATTTAGTAAAACCAAGAAATGAAAAATTAAAGAAAACCCAAAGGGACTTTGTTCCAACAATTGTAAATGGTAAGTTTTTCCTTTATTCTAAACCATAGCATATTTGAAATTAGCTTATAAGGTGACTGCATTATGCAAGGATTTAAGATATGTTTATTTTTGTTTCATTTAATTTTAATTATAACCATGGTATTTAAGTATTTGTGTATTTTCATTCTTAATAAAAATGTTTTTATCAATTAAATAAATAAGATTTATATTTATTTAATTATTATGTTTTTATACAAACACGATAATTTTCAAATAACTTGCTGAATATTGGAATTAATTTTAGGTAAACGTATTAACATAAAAATTAATTATATTTCATATTTTATGTAACGTTTATTCTTTTATATAATTAATGAAAATTGATACTGCATATTGTTCATTGATATTTATTGACAAGGAAAACTGTGTATTTGACTTAATATCCTTTTCTTAAATAACTATATCCAAACAGTGTCTTTTTATAGCAGTCATTATAATTTTTCCTTAGTTAATGTGATAACAATTTTATCATGATATATATAATAATTTTGAGTGGAACCATTATTTGTAGAAAGATAACAGTGTATTCTTTTGCTTCTAAAAAAAAACGTGCCCACTTGTTATGTGCGTTATTTATTGATTCTACTATTTTATTATTCAGTGCAAAATTATAGCAAAAAAATACCACTGTTTTAAGAAAAATTTCTTTTAATGGCATTACTGTAGAATTTATTTTGTGGCCTGTTAAAGTAAGCACTTTTGATGATGAGGGTGTTCATGTAAATTTTTAGCAATTATCATATGTAGCGAACATCAGCCCGCTGTTTGGTGTTAATACTCAGAATTTTAATAAACATTAAATAATCCAATTTAAAGTTATATGAGTTCTTTACAGGTATTTAAAAATTGTTTTTGATTATCAATTTGCTTGCTGCTTTCTCCAAGCAAGATACATCCCCTCTTCCAATACGCTGTCCAATTGCATCAGATAGTAAAAGTAAATTTTCTCATTTTTTTAACATAAATGTTTCGAACAGTTTTATTAATTATAAAAAACGGCTTTTTTAATTTTGGTATCTCTTGGTTAATTCTTAAATTTGGAAACTCTTGGTTTAATTCTCTTAAATTTGGAAACTCTTGGTTAATTCCTTTAAATTTGGTAATCTCTTGGTAAAATTCTTAATAACTGATTTTTATACTCTAAGTGTAATAGTAGTGGTAACTCTTATTTGCATAACACACTATTAAAATATTTATTAAATACTTTAAATTCATTTTTACAAAAGTTATAATAGATGTTAGCTATAAGATAATAAATAAATAATGTAAATATAGATAACTACACTATGGGTCCCCGCCTTACTGGGAACCCGTCAAGACTTTCGCATTGACTTCCTTTAGAGGCATCTTACTTGTAAAGATACACTCAAAACAAAATTAACTCTTGTTGCACAAGCACTCTAAAAAAAGGCAAACACTAAAATAGGATGACGCAGCCTAGCGAGTCATAACCAACGCAAACTCAATGCCAATCAAACTAATAGAGGATGGCGTCAAGCCCCCGTTTCGCCTTTCCCTGTATATTCACACCCTGTTATGGTCCCCCTCAATCCCACGGGGATGACGTAGTTGTTTAAAAATAATTATATTAAATAAAAATCACAATCACATATGAAAAAAACTAATCCTCGGTGCACATTAGTATTAAAAGCAATCAATATTAAAAATTTGAATTTATTTTAGAGCATGTCTAACAGTATGTCGTTTTGCGATCCTCAGCAGACAGACAGACTCTTTCATTTTAATTAATATATGATGAATTTTCAAAATTTGAAGTTCTTAGGATTCACTTTAAGTTAATTCTTCGGTTTCGTAATGTCAACTGATAACATCACAATTTCCAATCAACGACATGATAATGGATCTAACTTTGTTTCTGTGAAAAAAAGTATTCGAGATATATAGAATAAATAATTTCATACTAAAATTCTAGGTTTTGAGAGGTTGAGTTCAACGTCAACACTCATCAATTCCTATCCAATAGAAAATTACATAAATAAGGAGTTTTGTTTATTATTTTATAGTAAACCTTTATTTTTTTTAGTTTCTGAATGTCCAAAGCCTTTCTTTCAAAATCCAAAAAGCCTCTTAATATTGGCTGGGAAAGTCAAGCTTTGATTCCTCCACAATCATCTAAATCTTTGTCAAGAAGCTCTAGAAGTTTCGTATTTTTTTGATATGAATTCTCGATTCTTCTAATCACTACCTATTTCTGTGGTAGATATATACAAGATAACATGTGATTTCATATTAAAATTTTTTTTTTACTGTTGTTGTTTCATATGGTTTATAAAAAAATTTTTGATCTACCTAGCTAATTTTTAAGTATGAAAGATTTGTAGACAACTGTTTTTGCTATTTAGAAAACTTTTACTTGCTATTTAGAAAATATATTATTTTAATAAGATATTATTTGTGTTTTCATTATATATAATAAAATCTATTATAGCAACCTAAAAAGTACCATGCTTTCTTG